>JAWNOV010000186.1:0-373529 GCA_035045575.1 Drosophila falleni
GAGGACCTGGGCTCAGGGTATCCTACTGTCGAGCGTGCTCGACTGTAACCGCCTACTTGTTTTCTAAAGTACTCAGGTAACATTTTACAGGTGAAATAAAGTTTTTTAGCTTACATTTTGGCGATTTCTGACAAAACGGCTCTAACGATTTTTATTAAATTTTAGTATGTTGTAGTACGTAGAATTTTGCGTTTTTTAGAATATGAAACATAAACTTTGACCAAGGGGTTTGGAAGATATTGCTTGTTAACTGAATGTATACATTTTTCTATCGGTCGAAAATCAGATTTTAGTAAGAAAAACTTTTTGGTTGTATGAGATATCTCAAACAAACTGACACAATACGCATTTAACTTGGTTTTATATATTTTGTGCAAAGTTGGTTCAAATCGGACCACTATAACATATAGCTGTCATAGGACCGATCGGGGGAAAATGGAGTCTTAGTACGAAAAACTTTTTTGTTTTATGAGATATCTCAACCAAACTGATAAAATATGCATTTAACTTCGTTTTATATATCCTGGCCAAAGTTGGTTCAAATCGGACCACTATATCATATAGCTGTCATAGGACCGATCGGGCGAAAATGGAGTCTTAGTACGAAAAACTTTTTTGTTTTATGAGATATCTCAACCAAACTGATAAAATATGCATTTAACTTGGTTTTATATATTCTGTGCAAAGTTGGTTCAAATCGGACCACTATAACATATAGCTGTCATAGGGCCGATCGGGTGAAAATGGAGTCGTAGTACGAAAAATTTTTTGTTTTATGAGATATCTCAACCAAACTGATAAAATATGCATTTAACTTCGTTTTATATATCCTGGCCAAAGTTGGTTCAAATCGGACCACTATATCATATAGCTGTCATAGGACCGATCGGGCGAAAACAAGTCTTAGCATAAAAAACTTTTTTTTTACAAGAGATATCGTAACAAAACTAATAGAATATGCATTTAAGTTAGACTTATAGATCCTGAAGAAAGTTGGTTCTAATCGAACCACTATATCATATAACTGTCATAGGACCGATCGGGCGAAGTCTAAGTCTTAGTATGAGAAACTTTTTTTTCTCACAGTAGGTACGGGGCTTCCGACAGTAGAGTAGCAACTTAAGCGATGCGAGCAGGGGGCGGAGCCCCCTACTTTTCTTTATAATTAAAAAAAATTTTTTTTTTAAATATGAAAAAATATTCAACAATGATAAATTTACAATGTCAACAGCAAAAGCAATTGCAAAAATTTCTGATATCCCACAAAAAAAACCTCTAAACGAGGTAAAAGTCTAGTGACGAAAGCAATTTCCAGCCCCAAAATTTCTGATATCCAATTTTGTGACGAACAAAATTGAGTTTAATATAAAAATTTTAAATAAAAATATAAATTAATAAAAAAAAACAATTGGCATTCGGCACTGTGCAAAAAGTAATTTTTATGTACAAACAAGCTCACCCTTTTTGCGCACAGTGCACAAGGCCAATTTTTTTTTTTTATCATCATATCATTGGATATCATTGGAAAAGTGTGCTTGAGGGCTTTTAGGCGTACCTTTAAACTTTTTTTCTAAAGTACTCAGGTAACATTTTACAGGTGAAATAAAGTTTTTTAGCTTACATTTTGGCGATTTCTGACAAAACGGCTCTAACGATTTTTATTAAATTTTAGTATGTTGTAGTACGTAGAATTTTGCGTTTTTTAGTATATGAAACATAAACTTTGACCAAGGGGTTTGGAAGATATTGCCTGTTAACTGAATGTATACATTTTTCTATCGGTCGAAAATCAGGTTTTAGTACGAAAAACTTTTTGGTTGTATGAGATATCTCAAACAAACTGACACAATACGCATTTAACTTGGTTTTATATATTCTGTGCAAAGTTGGTTCAAATCGGACCACTATAACATATAGCTGTCATAGGACCGATCGGGGGAAAATGGAGTCTTAGTACGAAAAACCTTTTTGTTTTATGAGATATCTCAACCAAACTGATAAAATATGCATTTAACTTCGTTTTATATATCCTGGCCAAAGTTGGTTCAAATCGGACAACTATATCATATAGCTGTCATAGGACCGATCGGGCGAAAATCAAGTCTTAGCATAAAAAACTTTTTTTTACACGAGATATCGTAGCAAAAGTAATAGAATATGCATTTAAGTTAGACTTATGGATCCTGAAGAAAGTTGGTTCTAATCGAACCACTATATCATATAACTGTCATAGGACCGATCGGGCGAAGTCTAAGTCTTAGTATGAGAAACTTTTTTTTCTCACAGTAGGTACGGGGCTTCCGACAGTAGAGTAGCAACTTAAGCGATGCGAGCAGGGGGCGGAGCCCCCAACTTTTCCTTATAATTAAAAAAATTTTTTTTTAAATATGAAAAAATATTCAACGATGATAAATTTACAATGTCAAAAGCAAAAGCAATTGCAAAAATTTCTGATATCCCACAAAAAAAACCTCTAAACGAGGTAAAAGTCTAGTGACGAAAGCAATTTCCAGCCCCAAAATTTCTGATATCCAATTTTGTGACGAACAAAATTGAGTTTAATATAAAAATTTTAAATACAAATATAAATTAATAAAAAAAAACAATTGGCATTCGGCACTGTGCAAAAAGTAATTTTTATGTACAAAGAAGCTCACCCTTTTTGCGCACAGTGCACAAGGCCAATTTTTTTTTTATTAATTTATATTTTTATTTAAAATTTTTTAAATTAAACTCAATTTTGTTCGTCACAAAATTGGATATCAGAAATTTTGGGCTGGAAATTTCGCCCCGATCGGGCGAAAATGGAGTCTTAGTACGAAAAACTTTTTTGTTTTATGAGATATCTCAACCAAACTGATAAAATATGCATTTAACTTGGTTTTATATATTCTGTGCAAAGTTGGTTCAAATCGGACCACTATAACATATAGCTGTCATAGGGCCGATCGGGGGAAAATGGAGTCTTAGTACGAAAAACTTTTTTGTTTTATGAGATATCTCAACCAAACTGATAAAATATGCATTTAACTTCGTTTTATATATCCTGGCCAAAGTTGGTTCAAATCGGACCACTATATCATATAGCTGTCATAGGACCGATCGGGCGAAAACAAGTCTTAGCATAAAAAACTTTTTTTTACAAGAGATATCGTAACAAAACTAATAGAATATGCATTTAAGTTAGACTTATAGATCCTGAAGAAAGTTGGTTCTAATCGAACCACTATATCATATAACTGTCATAGGACCGATCGGGCGAAGTCTAAGTCTTAGTATGAGAAACTTTTTTTTCTCACAGTAGGTACGGGGCTTCCGACAGTAGAGTAGCAACTTAAGCGATGCGAGCAGGGGGCGGAGCCCCCTACTTTTCTTTATAATTAAAAAAAATTTTTTTTTAAATATGAAAAAATATTCAACAATGATAAATTTACAATGTCAACAGCAAAAGCAATTGCAAAAATTTCTGATATCCCACAAAAAAAACCTCTAAACGAGGTAAAAGTCTAGTGACGAAAGCAATTTCCAGCCCCAAAATTTCTGATATCCAATTTTGTGACGAACAAAATTGAGTTTAATATAAAAATTTTAAATAAAAATATAAATTAATAAAAAAAAACAATTGGCATTCGGCACTGTGCAAAAAGTAATTTTTATGTACAAACAAGCTCACCCTTTTTGCGCACAGTGCACAAGGCCAATTTTTTTTTTTTTATCATCATATCATTGGATATCATTGGAAAAGTGTGCTTGAGGGCTTTTAGGCGTACCTTTAAACTTTTTTTCTAAAGTACTCAGGTAACATTTTACAGGTGAAATAAAGTTTTTTAGCTTACATTTTGGCGATTTCTGACAAAACGGCTCTAACGATTTTTATTAAATTTTAGTATGTTGTAGTACGTAGAATTTTGCGTTTTTTAGTATATGAAACATAAACTTTGACCAAGGGGTTTGGAAGATATTGCCTGTTAACTGAATGTATACATTTTTCTATCGGTCGAAAATCAGGTTTTAGTACGAAAAACTTTTTGGTTGTATGAGATATCTCAAACAAACTGACACAATACGCATTTAACTTGGTTTTATATATTCTGTGCAAAGTTGGTTCAAATCGGACCACTATAACATATAGCTGTCATAGGACCGATCGGGGGAAAATGGAGTCTTAGTACGAAAAACCTTTTTGTTTTATGAGATATCTCAACCAAACTGATAAAATATGCATTTAACTTCGTTTTATATATCCTGGCCAAAGTTGGTTCAAATCGGACAACTATATCATATAGCTGTCATAGGACCGATCGGGCGAAAATCAAGTCTTAGCATAAAAAACTTTTTTTTACACGAGATATCGTAGCAAAAGTAATAGAATATGCATTTAAGTTAGACTTATGGATCCTGAAGAAAGTTGGTTCTAATCGAACCACTATATCATATAACTGTCATAGGACCGATCGGGCGAAGTCTAAGTCTTAGTATGAGAAACTTTTTTTTCTCACAGTAGGTACGGGGCTTCCGACAGTAGAGTAGCAACTTAAGCGATGCGAGCAGGGGGCGGAGCCCCCAACTTTTCCTTATAATTAAAAAAATTTTTTTTTAAATATGAAAAAATATTCAACGATGATAAATTTACAATGTCAAAAGCAAAAGCAATTGCAAAAATTTCTGATATCCCACAAAAAAAACCTCTAAACGAGGTAAAAGTCTAGTGACGAAAGCAATTTCCAGCCCCAAAATTTCTGATATCCAATTTTGTGACGAACAAAATTGAGTTTAATATAAAAATTTTAAATACAAATATAAATTAATAAAAAAAAACAATTGGCATTCGGCACTGTGCAAAAAGTAATTTTTATGTACAAAGAAGCTCACCCTTTTTGCGCACAGTGCACAAGGCCAATTTTTTTTTTTTATTAATTTATATTTTTATTTAAAATTTTTAAATTAAACTCAATTTTGTTCGTCACAAAATTGGATATCAGAAATTTTGGGCTGGAAATTTCGCCCCGATCGGGCGAAAATGGAGTCTTAGTACGAAAAACTTTTTTGTTTTATGAGATATCTCAACCAAACTGATAAAATATGCATTTAACTTGGTTTTATATATTCTGTGCAAAGTTGGTTCAAATCGGACCACTATAACATATAGCTGTCATAGGGCCGATCGGGGGAAAATGGAGTCTTAGTACGAAAAACTTTTTTGTTTTATGAGATATCTCAACCAAACTGATAAAATATGCATTTAACTTCGTTTTATATATCCTGGCCAAAGTTGGTTCAAATCGGACCACTATATCATATAGCTGTCATAGGACCGATCGGGCGAAAACAAGTCTTAGCATAAAAAACTTTTTTTTACAAGAGATATCGTAACAAAACTAATAGAATATGCATTTAAGTTAGACTTATAGATCCTGAAGAAAGTTGGTTCTAATCGAACCACTATATCATATAACTGTCATAGGACCGATCGGGCGAAGTCTAAGTCTTAGTATGAGAAACTTTTTTTTCTCACAGTAGGTACGGGGCTTCCGACAGTAGAGTAGCAACTTAAGCGATGCGAGCAGGGGGCGGAGCCCCCTACTTTTCTTTATAATTAAAAAAAATTTTTTTTTTAAATATGAAAAAATATTCAACAATGATAAATTTACAATGTCAACAGCAAAAGCAATTGCAAAAATTTCTGATATCCCACAAAAAAAACCTCTAAACGAGGTAAAAGTCTAGTGACGAAAGCAATTTCCAGCCCCAAAATTTCTGATATCCAATTTTGTGACGAACAAAATTGAGTTTAATATAAAAATTTTAAATAAAAATATAAATTAATAAAAAAAAACAATTGGCATTCGGCACTGTGCAAAAAGTAATTTTTATGTACAAACAAGCTCACCCTTTTTGCGCACAGTGCACAAGGCCAATTTTTTTTTTTTATCATCATATCATTGGATATCATTGGAAAAGTGTGCTTGAGGGCTTTTAGGCGTACCTTTAAACTTTTTTTCTAAAGTACTCAGGTAACATTTTACAGGTGAAATAAAGTTTTTTAGCTTACATTTTGGCGATTTCTGACAAAACGGCTCTAACGATTTTTATTAAATTTTAGTATGTTGTAGTACGTAGAATTTTGCGTTTTTTAGTATATGAAACATAAACTTTGACCAAGGGGTTTGGAAGATATTGCCTGTTAACTGAATGTATACGTTTTTCTATCGGTCGAAAATCAGGTTTTAGTACGAAAAACTTTTTGGTTGTATGAGATATCTCAAACAAACTGACACAATACGCATTTAACTTGGTTTTATATATTCTGTGCAAAGTTGGTTCAAATCGGACCACTATAACATATAGCTGTCATAGGACCGATCGGGGGAAAATGGAGTCTTAGTACGAAAAACCTTTTTGTTTTATGAGATATCTCAACCAAACTGATAAAATATGCATTTAACTTCGTTTTATATATCCTGGCCAAAGTTGGTTCAAATCGGACAACTATATCATATAGCTGTCATAGGACCGATCGGGCGAAAATCAAGTCTTAGCATAAAAACTTTTTTTTACACGAGATATCGTAGCAAAAGTAATAGAATATGCATTTAAGTTAGACTTATGGATCCTGAAGAAAGTTGGTTCTAATCGAACCACTATATCATATAACTGTCATAGGACCGATCGGGCGAAGTCTAAGTCTTAGTATGAGAAACTTTTTTTTCTCACAGTAGGTACGGGGCTTCCGACAGTAGAGTAGCAACTTAAGCGATGCGAGCAGGGGGCGGAGCCCCCAACTTTTCCTTATAATTAAAAAAATTTTTTTTTAAATATGAAAAAATATTCAACGATGATAAATTTACAATGTCAAAAGCAAAAGCAATTGCAAAAATTTCTGATATCCCACAAAAAAAACCTCTAAACGAGGTAAAAGTCTAGTGACGAAAGCAATTTCCAGCCCCAAAATTTCTGATATCCAATTTTGTGACGAACAAAATTGAGTTTAATATAAAAATTTTAAATACAAATATAAATTAATAAAAAAAAACAATTGGCATTCGGCACTGTGCAAAAAGTAATTTTTATGTACAAAGAAGCTCACCCTTTTTGCGCACAGTGCACAAGGCCAATTTTTTTTTTTATTAATTTATATTTTTATTTAAAATTTTTAAATTAAACTCAATTTTGTTCGTCACAAAATTGGATATCAGAAATTTTGGGGCTGGAAATTGCTTTCGTCACTAGACTTTTACCTCGTTTAGAGGTTTTTTTGTGGGATTTTATTTACACAATAATTATGTTATAAACACTCTTACAAAAAATATTATTAAAGACCATTGTATTGTCAATATTATAAAACATGAAACACCAACTTGCACTTTCCAAAAATATCGTAAGCAACATTACATTCAATATATCAAACCAAACATATTAATTACTTGGAGTCTGACCCGAGAAAAACTTGATCAAAACTGTAATTGCCAAGAAATTTACATTGAAAATAATAAAATTATTAAAGTATTTTATTGTACTGCAGAACTTAAAGAAGTTTCAATATCAAATAGCATTCAACAATACACAAATCTACTATTTACTGAACATAATGTAACTAAAATTGAACCAATGTCACACATAGAAATTAAGGAAATGATTTTGTTTAGTAATAAGAACTACACGATTTATAAAAATCTATTAATTATCATTTTATTCACATTAGCCATAAGTTGCATATTTTATATCTACAAGAAAAGCAAAACAACACCAAATAATATCATAATTAAATATTTAAAACCAAAGACAACCAAGATAAGCCAAACAATTAACAAAGAAATAGAAAAAGAAACTAATTTAGAAACAGTTGCAGAAGTGATCACCATTGAAACCCCAACACCACAATTATATCCAAACATGAACGCTTGAGGACAAGCTTAAATCTAAGGGGTGGGGGAGTGACATATCTGCCATAGTAACATAATAAATCCGTAATTAAATCAAACGATCTTTTGCAAAGCTTCACTTTCCAAAAGCTTATCGAAGACACATTACTTTTCAAAGCTTATCAAAGACACACTACTTTTCAAAGCCTATCAAAGAACCTCAAATGTAAACTTGTAGAACTCAAATGTAAACTTCTAGAACTCAAATGTAAACTAACAGAATCGATATAGGTAAACAATTGAAAACAAAGAGCAGCAGAGCCTTGAAGGTCTGCTGTGCCCAGATCACAAATCTTGTAGTTAGTTCTTAAGATATCTTGAACCAATAAAGAACATGAATATAAAACTAAAATAAATCAATATTTTTTATTGATCATTAATTGTTGAACAGTTAATTATATATTCTTGATGAGGTTCAACAGCCGAGTCGATTGAGCCATGTCCGTCTGTCTGTCCGTCTGTTTGAACGCATCGATCTCAGAAACTATAAAAGCTAGACTCTTCAAACTAGGTTCCTGGAAACCATACGCAGATCAAGTTTATTTTTATTTTTGGATCGGACCACTATATCATATAGCTGCCATAGGAACGATACATCCAAAATGAAGTTTTAGTATGAAAAAGTTCTTTGTTTGTTTGGATATCAGAACCAAACTGATAGAATATGCATCCGGGCTGGTTTTATACATCCTGACCAAATTTGGTTAAAATCGGTCCACTATATCATACAACTGTCATAGGTACGTTGTATCGAAAATGAAGTTTTAGTATGAAAAGATCTTTGTTTGTTGAGATATCAGAACCAAACTAATAGATATCGGAGCTGGAATTATACATCCTGACCAAATTTGGTTAAAAGCGATTTACTATATCACATAGCTGCCATAGGAACGATGCATCGAAAATGAAGTTTTAGTATGAAAAAGTTTTTTGTTTCTTGAGATATCTTAACCAAACTGATAGAATTGTAATTTAATCACACAATAATATTATATTAGCGAATAACACTAAGCTGCCCGCTATACCTTGACAGTATATATAATCATCAGATGGCGCTTATTGGAGTGTGTGTCAAAATGTTGGTGCGTTTGGTGGCAACTTTGTGGCGCACTCTACCGACTTTTTAATAAGAATATATTCAGAACATTGAAGGAAAGACAGTGATGACTTTTCCATTTTCTATTTTATTATGTATCGCAATTTTGATTTAAGAACATAATATGGTTAACTATGTCGGTGTTTCCACCTAGCAAACACCTTTTGTCCGTTAAAAGGCGTCGTGCAGCCGTTTTGCAGCTAGTTTTGAATAGAATTGGAAATTGAATCCTGGTCTCCTCCCACCACTTGAAAACATCGAATTCATCATAAAATTGAATCTCAGAATTTTTTATACATTGACAGCCGCTCGTATACTCTTTCCATCGTATTTTGCATCTTTTTTTGCGAAATGAACCCACCAAACAAATCGCTGTTGCTTTGAGAAATTGTATTGGTAGAATCAGAGCTGATCGTCTTCAACGAACTGGCACATAATTTCAATCGTTGCATTTCGGGTATCGCATCTTTCCTTTTCGCTAAATTGCAAAAGCTTGTTTGCGGGGGGAAACAAAAAGAGGGCCATTTTATGAAAAATATTTAAATTTTCCAAGACCAGGGCATTTAAATATCGAAGCATTATCATCCTCCATTATTGCACATTTGCGCAAAAGTCTGTCAACATGCACTATAACGAGATGAATAGTAGGGTACTTTACCCCTTATAGTTTTTTTAAAGCTTCTTCAAAGAACTCTAGCACTTTGACCAATGTGTTTAGATAAGCCAAGTTAAGCTCTCCGAGTCTATCTAAGGCGTTGCTTTTCTGTAAAACTTGATTAATCTCATTCCAGTTAATGATGATGGACTTAAATAAGTAAAAATGAGTGTTTCAACGTGTCGGCGAAAAGCTCTTTAAGCTTGTTGAAAAAATGGAGTTGCTCCCAGATTTTTTAAAATATCGCACTAACTTTGCACCACTCTTGCACATATTTAAAATTTCAGCAACAACATTCATAGATTTTTGCAATGTATATTGCAGCAAATGATTGATGCAACACAAATGGTTGAAGTCGCGAAAAGCGCTGACCATATTTCAACCTCTATCTGTGACCATTATGGCCCTGCTATTTAAGGCACATCCAAATTCACTAGCAAATCGATTTCTTTATGACGAATATTTTAAGCCTAAAAATTTAAAAGAATAATGGGTATTATCGCAATGAAGATCAACTAACCTGTGTTCTTCTCATTACACATTGACTTCATTCCTAGTAGCCTGCAGCGGAAACTGCCCTCTTTTATATAGTGAATTGTAACGGCTAAATAAGACTTCTTCATAAATTGTCAGTCCATAGATCAGAGGTCAACCCGAATCCTATACTTGCAATTGTTTTAATGTCACTCATTATTTTCCATGCATTAGTTTTGTATTGAGTTTCTATATTTCGTGAAATTGTTGTTGGATTTGGTATATATGTGCTAACATCAACATTTTCACAAAATTTGGCTCCCACGGAAACAAAAAAAAGTGGCAATTTCCCTCAAGCCAGGGTCTACAATTTGTAACTACCCATTTGGTAAATAAATTAAGTTCCACTTTTTTTGTTTCGTTGTCTGCAATTGTTTTGGGATATACCAAGTTCTTGTGAGCCTCCAACTGCACATAGCACTTATGCTTCACCAAATTTGATGTTGTTTTTTTGTTGTGTTTATAAATATTAACACATTTTCGGCAAGCCAAATATCCTGATATCTCAGCGCCAGTCGTGGTTTTAATATTGCCAAAAATGTTTCAAACCTTACTGCGACCCCGCATTGAGCTAATTTTGAACTCGCCATCCAATATTTTTTCTTTAATTGGTCGTAGTTCACCAGCACTTAGCTCCGTTGAGGTCAATTCACTTGAAGTTTCCTAACACGCGAATATTATCATTTAACATATTTTCAATAATTAAACTTAACTTACATCTAAGACATCCATAACTTTTTTAATTTGCCACTTACTATGAATCAATAGAGAGAGAGGGCTACAAAAAAGTTGAGACGTTAAATTTACGATTTTTTTACTATACTAACATGTTTTGTTTTGAAATTTTACTTCCCAATAGAACTCAAGCACTGTCAAGCACTGTTATGAGAATTTTCATATTCTGTTGTGTTTGTTCTATTTCACAACAAAATATTAGAACATATAACATTGCTGTCAAAGCTACACTAGAACAAAGTGTCTGGAAGTACTGTACAGTAGTAAAGTATAATTTCAAAATATTTTGTGTATTGTATTTAATGTTTACCAATTTGGTCAAAATACTTGTCAAAGGAACAATTGGGATAATGTTAAGCTTTAGTATAAACTAGTGGGCCGGTGCTACTGACGAGCATACTCGACTGTCGGAGACCCCGTACTTACTATGGAAAAAACTTATAATGAAAAAAAAAATTAAAAAATATTTAGTGGTTCGATTAGAACCAACTTTGTTCAGGATCTATAAGTCTAACTTAAATGCATATTCTATCAGGTTGACAACGATGTTTCATGAAACTTAAACGATTTTCATACTAAGACTTGATTTTCGCCCGATCGGTTCTATGACAGCTATATGTTATAGTGTTCCGATTTGCACGAACTTTGAACAGGACTTGAGCTATAGGATATAGTGAACCGATTTGAACCAAATTTGGTAAACATATATAAGACCAAGTTTTATGTATATTTTATAAGATTAGTTACGATATCTCAGAAAACAAAAAAAATTTTCATATTCTAAAAGTTTGATTTTCGACCGATTGTTACTAAAAAACAAACTTTATCTGCCTGCACTGTATAGGAATCTACATACAAAATTTTGTGTCACTAGTTTTTAAATTGTTCTTATAAATTGGATATGCAATTTTTTTTATATCGGCGTGGCCGAATTTTGAAACAAACTTGATCTGCTTGCAGTATAAAGGAGCCTACATACCAAGTTTGGTGTCGATATATTTTATAGTTTCTGAGATCTAGGTGTTCATACGGACATATAGACGGACAGACGGGCATTGTTATATCGACTCGGCTATTAATGCTGAGCAAGAATATATATACTTTATGGGGTCTGCCACGCCTACTTCTGCCTGTTACGCACATATTCGGTTAAAGAAACCCAATAGACCCCTGTTCTGTTTTTTAAGTTATCTCAGCCAATCTCACAGGTTTCGATGGTCAACAATCTCGCTAGAGGCATATTAATATCTTTTGATCAAAACAACTTAGGTTTCATTGGTTTTGAATTTATTTTTGAATGCTAAAAGCCACTTCAATTGTTTGCCGCGCCAAAAATTAAATGTTTAAATATTTTAATTTTTAGCTATAAAATCAATTGCTATATAAACATATTAAATTATATAAATTAAATAATAAAACAATTGAAAACCTATTGTTTTGCAATGATAAACTTAAAAAAATTGGTAAACAAATTCTTGGGTAATATAATCTAAGATTGAGGCAGCCCTTAGCAGCCGAGCTCGAAAAGATTGGTAAAATTGATAAAAAAAAAAAAAAAATTAAATCACTCGAAGTTCTGTGACTCACTGGAAATTTCTTCTCGGAAATGCTATCTGAGGATTTTTGTGGCACCCATGATAGAATTTAAGAGATATTTGAATTATACAAATTTGTTGCTACTTATTACATTCAGCAGAAATATTTCAACAACTAAAAATTTTAAATTGTTCTCAAATTACTGAAAACTCATAATAATTGCTTCGTACGAACGGTGAAGAACGTAGAAGTCTGATTTATCATTTTACAGGCTCTAATTACTGAGAGATAAAGAAAACGAGGGGGCTCCGCCCTCTGCTCGCTCGCGGTGAGGTGCAGCTACAGTCGAGCACGCTCGACAGTTGGATACCTGAGCCCAGTTACTCTCTATATAAGTTGATTTTCGACCAATTGTTTCTCTGGCAGTTATATGATATATGGAACCAATTTAAACTAAATCGGGTCAGAATGTACAAAACCAACACTTATCCATAATCCATCAGTTAGGTTAGGATGTCTCAAGAAACAAGAAACTTTTTCATACTAAAACTTGATTTGCTACCGATCGATCCTACGATAGCTATAGTATATAATCGACCGATTTGAACGAACTTTGGCCAGGATGGACAAAACCAAGTTAATTGCATATTCTATCAGTTTGATAAAGATATCTCAAAAACAAATAGCTTTTTCATACTAAGACTTAATTTTAGATTAAGCGTCTCTATTGCAGCCATATGATATAGTGGACCGATTTTAACCAAATTTGGTCAGGATGTATAATACCAGCCCAGATGCATATTCTATTCGTTTGGTTCTGATATCTCAACAATCCATAAACTTTTCCGTACAAAAACTTCGTGTTCGATTTATCGTTCCTATGGCAGCTATATGATATAGTTAACCTATTTTAGCCAAATTTGGTCAGGATATATAATACCAGTCCAGATGCATCAGTTTTCTATCAGTTTGGTTCTGATATCTCAACAAACAAAAATCTTTTCCTTACTAAAACTTCATTTTCACTATACCGTTCCTCCCATCCACAGTCGAATTTGTTTGAGGAACGTGTTTGATTCGACGAAATATTCGTCGTTGCACATTGGGCCCAATGGCCGTTTTTTTGGCATAAAGTCTAAAAATGATGTTAACGAGCTCAAACTTTGTATATATTACAAATACAAATAGCTTAGAACATACCGCCCATACAAGAACACATTGCGTATACGTATGGTAATAATAAAAATAGATAAATTTAAATTTCTCTTTATATGTAATGTAAGAAGTTAGTTAGATATTAAATAAAAGCTAGTTTTCTTAACATTTAAAAAAATATAAAGATAAAATATTAAAAAAACAACTTATAAAACTTCGGATTCTTCTAACTTAAGCTTATCTATAAGTTAAAAGTACCGCCAAGGCCGGATAAAGCCGGATAAAAGTTTATTACCAATGGTTAATACACATATTCAACTTTAATTTAACATACATTACATGTTGCGCAACCCTGCGCCAAATTAGTTATGGTCTACAAAAGACGAACCCTTTGGTTAAGTTATTTCTGTTATTGGACATACAAATAACACACATTTATAACATTAAAACAATTATTAATAAGAAAACAAGTTTGGTTTTGCTATTCTACATACCCAGGCCTTCAATTTCCATTTTAAATATATTTATTTTGAGTCCAAGGGTTAAAAAGTTAGACGCACACAAAGTGAACAAAAATTTCCCGACAATTTCATAAAAACAGACCGCTCTCTGAACAGCTGACTTTGAAGGTCGATAAAAAATTTAGGGCTTTAAAAATATCGATATTTTTTATCGATTCTTTATGTATAGACTATCTACTACAAATCTGTAACATTAGAAGTGATTTTCTTTTCAATGAATTTTTCGACTTTATGCCAAAAAAACGGCCATTGGGCCCAATGTGCGTTGGTGGTAGTGTTCGTTTTCAAATTTTGTGTTGCTTGTTTTGTTCGAGAAAAATTGAACTGATTCTATTTTTCGTGTGTTCGATTCAACAATTAGATAATGGATGGCAATGTTGGCACAAACATCATTTGTGAAAAGTTTTCGTAGCGTAAGCAGATGTCAAAAATGTCGAAGCAATTTTTGTTAGAGTTTATTCATTGTCTGCAAAATGAAAACAAAAATATGCGAAACAAATCGTGGGACTTATTATTAAATAAATATAAAGAAGTCGATGAAGACGCAACCGTTGAGGCTGTTAAAAAAAAGCTGAATTCCCTTCGTGCATCCTACAGACGCGAACTTCAAAAAATAAAGAGGAGCGAAAGATCTGGCGCTGGAGGGGACGACATTTTTAAGCCAGACATCTGATACTTCCATGAGCTACATTTTCTTTATGACCAGGAGTCCTCAGTTGATGAAATCAATACCTTCGATGTTGGTCCGGAAATAGAAATAGTAAGTGTTAAGACAAAAAGCAATGTTTTATTGTCAGTAAAAAACAACATTATAGAAATTAAATGCGATCATTTTGCCACGGTACTGCTGCAATTGTGTTGAAATATTCGCGAAACTTTTCACGAATTTGTTTGGCATCTTCGGTACAATTGCCACCTTTCAATGGCTGCAAATCGTCCATTTGGTCAGACGGCCTCACTCCTCCAGATATATTGTCGGAATCAGCCGCCCCTCGCAAATATACCGCACCGTTTTTCTTGGACAAAAAATTGTGCAAATAGCAAAAACATAAAACGATTATAGAAGCCTTTTCTGGCTGCAAAGATATAGTAGTCAGAAGAATCCCCAATCTGCTTGTTATAATACCAAAAGCATTTTCAACTATACGCCTAGCTCTTGAAAGGCGGTAATTAAAAATAAGATGTTCTCTTTCCAACTTCTGACGGCTGTAGGGCTTCATTAAATTTGGCGACAAAGGAAAGGCATCGTCCCCAACTAGAACATATGGCAGTTCATATGAAGTATTTTGAATTTCCCGCGGTTTCGGTATGCATAGGGATTGCTCATCGTAGCCTCTTTTGAATTCGGACTGTGCAAATACTCCAGCATCTGATGCTCTTCCGTTTGCTCCGACTTCCAAACAAATAAATTCATAATTTGCGTTGACTATAGCCATCATAACAATACTGAACGTCTTCTTGTAATTAAAATAAAATGAGCCTGATATGTTGGGCTTTTTGATATGCACATGCTTTCCGTCAATAGCGCCAATGCAGTTAACGAAATTCCATTGATTTTCGAAATCATTTGCAATTTCTTTCCATTTGTCCTCATTCGTAGCCATCTGAAATAATAGAATAAAAAATACATTATAAATCGAAAGTTTTATTTTCTAGCCAAAGGGTACTAAACGCAAATCTGATGAAGGAGATGAGTTCCTGCAAAAGGCCGTCGCGCACTTGGACAATATCAACTCAAAAGAACCAAGAGATGACGCTGAAGTTTACGCTGAAGGATGGGCTACTAGTTCAGGCAGTTGTCGAATGAGCAACAGCTTTTTGCAAAGAAAGGAATTGACGAGCTTCTTATGCAAGGCCGTATGAATCTGCTGACATATTCAGCTATGGCAAGCATTGCAAATTTGCCTAACAAAAACGTAAATACAGCTCCTGTTTACCAGATGCCAGTGCAAGTTTATCCGCGTCAACCGATTTTTCGTGCGAGCACTCCACCAATAAGTGACTCCCAAACTGCATCTTCATTTTTGTCGCAGCACTCTGAAGATGGGAATGCACCAGTTCCAATATTTATCACACAAAATAGGAACGCGCCAGCTTCCTCGTTTGCTGATTTGTTCAACAGCAATGAATACGAATAAGAAGTGTACGATATAAAATTAATATTCAAATAAAGATACCAAATTTAGTAGTGCGTCATAAGTTTCTCTCTTTCATGCACATACTGTGCTTTCTTTTTTGCGATTGCCCCCTTTTCTCTTTTTTTTTTTTGAATAAATATGTATCGCCATCAAGGCAATTATTGTATCTTTATCAGATGACATGCTTATTCTGTGAAAACTTTCTACAAATGATGTTTGCAAGCAATGTTTGAAATAGTTAGTGGGCAAATGTAATTCTTTTTCGACGATCAGTTCGTCAAACAAATTCGACTGTGAATGGCCTGCTTATGGCAGCTATATGATAAAGTGGTTCGATTTGAACCAAAATTGGACAGGAAATATAAAACCAAGATTAATCCATATTGCTTTGACATTGCTTTGTCGACTCGGCTATTGATGTTGATCAAGAATATATACACTTTATAGGGTCTGACATGCCATAAATTTAGCCGGTCAGACGTTTGTAACGTTTCGACGTTTTCGTCATTTTGCCTCAAATATTTTGTGTGTCTGACCTTACCTTTAGTTTAACTATATACACGCTTATCGATGCTGATCTACTTTATCATATAGCTGCACTTTTGTATTTTGATTGTGCATTAGATTAAAAAGTTAAATTTTCTTTTTCCAGGCGGACTCTTAAACAATCCATCGAAAATACCAACATTAAAAACCGATTAGCTGAGACTCAGAAGGGAAATGAAGCACTTAAGCGAATGCTTTCACACATGCCAACCGTTGAGGTGAAACATAAGCTTGTGGTCCAACAGGTGAGCTTAAATTATTAATTGAAATATATATTTAATATTTGCGAGACCTTAGCGGATAAATCGGCAAATGGCCAAGAGACTGAAAACGCTAGCGGCAGAGCGCTCTCTCGATGAAGTTGAATTAAATGTGCGTCAATGTACTATAAAGAAATATGCAGACCAGATAAATGGCATGAGAGAATTGGCAATATCGAGTGCGATTAACGCCGTTGCAATAGAATCAAACAAAAAAAAGATATGGCCGACGACGAAGACGGTGTATTCATGATAATTGAAAATAGTAAGTTTATGGAATGTGCTCCATTTTCAGATGCTGACACAAACACTTCCTTAATGTGTAATAGTACTTCAGATGTAGGTCATAATTCCTAAAATCACCTGTCTATAAAATAAAATAAAATAAAAACTTTAAGTTGTTTAATAACTTAATATTGGTAGTTTTTGTATAAACTGATGCCGCATTACTCAAAATTGGTGCATCAACATACGATTTTGGTTAATTATTTTATTCATTTAGTGAGGTCCGGTCGTTTTTGCGCTGGTAGTATAATTATAATATGGCTTCATTTATTAAAAGTAGATACTCCAGTTAGATGTAAAAAAAAAATTTTCTCGTGGATGGCAATTCTTTTTTTGTTGCAGCTCTGCAAAGTCAGCTGATTCTTCATAAAACGTGTTTGTGAAATTTGGCTTGTGCTTCTGAAATTTGGGTACTTTTGATAGCTGAAAGATATACATGTAAGAGGTAAAACGAGTTTTATATGGTCAAATATTCTTGAGGTATTTAAAATATAACAATGTTCAATTCGTAAAAAAACTTAGTTTATAATACGGAGAAAATGAACGAGTTAGAGAGTAAATCTAGACTAATCATAAATTGTGTTGGCGACGCTTTGTAAACGCTTTATGGGATCTTGGTCCGTCTCCAACGTCTCCCCTACGAAATCTAAGGGATCGCTGTTTTGAAATGACGAACGTTTGGGGTGCTTAGCAACAGCTTGGTTGTGTGCCGCGTCGACAAAACTGACTTCTAGTGAGCTAGCGGATGCTTATGTTCAAATTGGGCGCACTCGCCAGGCACGTTTGTCCCTGATATTACCTATGATACTGATGAACGGCAGTGATACTCCATAATAACTTCAAGTTTTGTGTATCATGTTACAAATTTTAAGCATGGGCGGCAACCACCCCAAGCGCGTTAGATATTAGGGGCGCCGAAAATATGAAATTTTATAAATATTTTAAAAAGAATTTTAACTTGGAAAAGTTGGGGGCTTAGCCTGAAATTAAATAAATCAAACAACGAAAAGTGCGAAAACAATTTCAACATGTGGCTGCAGATGATTGCAAAAAACATAAGTTTTTCGAATTCCATTTTTAGAGTCAATCGACCCCATCATTCAGCAACTAAAATTGAAATTTGAGGCACTTTATAAAGTTTTTAAGGGTTTGAATAATTAAACAGGCTTTTACACTAAATACAAATTGAACAGTGAACTTTAAAAGCATACAATGAATTAGACAAATATTTTTGAACGATTCTTGTCACATCAGCATTAGCAAACTTTAAATAAATTTGAGCCATTTACGATCATCAATTGGACAATCGAATGTCTCCAAATATGGGTTAAATTATTTTATGATTTTGCTTCACAAAAGCTAACAGGAGAGAGTTCTTTGTTTGAGTGAATCAGACGTGTTTTATTTTGGCTCGTACAATTTCATTTATTTTTGTGTTTTATTACAACCGAAATCTTATATCTTTATCTAAAATTGTGCATAAGTGAACTGGCTATCGACTTGCTGTATAAGTTGTGATCATTTGTGCATTGTGTCCCTAAAATAAAGCATTTTAGTTTTGCTAAACTTAGTTTTGCATTTTCCCTTAAATAATTACATTCTTGTGCGTGTGTTTGTTTGTGTATTTCGGCTTTTTCTTTACACCTCGCTCACATAAGTTTGTTGTTATTGTAAACATAGCGATCGATTTTGTTTGTGTTTACATCTCCTTATCTCAGTTTTTGCGCTTTGCACATTCCAATACAGTTGTTTGTGTGGGTGTTCGCTGTTGCATTTCGTTTTTGTTTAGCAGCGCGCTCTCACCGGCAAATTGTTTTTGTGTTTTTGCTCTCTTGTTTAGAGCTTCATTTGTGTGCCTCACGCTCTCTTTCCGTGCGAAATTTCTGCCTATTCGGCCTATTAATTATTTATTTAACCCCTGTTGGAAATATGTCGTGCTGCAAGAAAAACTGCACTATCAAGTGTGCGGATGATTCTGAGCAACCGAGATTTATTTATTGTTGGTTGTGTGAGAATATCATGCATGCTAAGTGTGTTTTACAGGTCGAGAATGTGATAAGATCATTGCCGTTTCTAAAAAGGAATGTGGTGCAGTGAAATGGTCTTGTCCAATTTGCATCGACAAGCAAATTGATTTCTCAAAAATGTACAATTCAGTGAGAAATCAATTCTCCAAACTTAATAAAATGGCTAAGCTTCTTTCGAGTGATTTTGATTCTAGTCTCGAGTTGCTTAGCCAATATAATTTTAACTCACCTCCCGATTCTCAATTTTTAGCAGTTCCCCCTAATATACCAGTTACTCAGCCGCCCGTGACTCCATTGGCATCTCGCCACAATAAAGACACTTCGCCAACTTTGTCTTTATCGGCCTCTCCGGGTATTGACAACCTTTTCAATTCTCCTATACCTTCTGCAGGTGATTCTACCAATCAAACAACGAAATCAGCCCAAGTCATCGTGTCTTCTGTGCGGGCTGGATCTGGTCGGAAGGGTAGACCTCCTCGCACTGCAGCGCCTAACAATAGGACTGACAACTTAGCTGCCCCTACTCCTGAGCTCCCTATTTTAAATGTTGTTGCTCCTCGTAAGCAAGTATTTGTGACTAGGTTATCCTCGGACACTACTTGTGAATCTGTAGCGGCATACATTTCTAGCAAAGTCTCTGCTAACGTCTCGGTTAGTAAATTTAATTTTGCTATTGCCCGGGAAATAGCATCTTTTAAAATAAGTGTCCCTCACGACGTATTTACTGTCATTTGTGACCCAAAATTTTGGCCACCACATATGATAGTTCATGAGTTTAAGCCTAAA
The DNA here is from genome assembly GCA_035045575.1 of Drosophila falleni. Lineage (NCBI taxonomy): Eukaryota > Metazoa > Arthropoda > Insecta > Diptera > Drosophilidae > Drosophila > Drosophila falleni. The sequence continues at coordinate 20,197 of JAWNOV010000186.1, forward strand.
AAACGAAGTGAATCCTCTCCTGTGTCTCTTACAGCCGGCAGTTCCAATGTACAGGAGCCCGCTAGTACGGCTTCAAAAAACGTACTTATTGCCACTAAATCGACACTTCAGTCAGAACGCATTACTTTTATGTGTCTTCTGATGTTGAAATTGTTGCCGTCAAAGTAACTGTTTCAATTCGATCAATTTTTATCACCTGCTCTTATATCCCTTCAAAAGCTTCTCCGGCAGTTTACTTGCTGCATTTTGCTGTATCGAAGAAATTAACCTTCAAGTCAAAGATAATGACTTATGTGTTGGGTGATTTTAATTTGCCTAAAATTCCTTGGTCATTTTTTAGAAGCACCAATTACCTTGTTCCCTTAAACCAAGATAATTTTTTAGATAACTTACTTGATCTCTCATTGTTTCAAATGAATTCATTAAGAAATCATTATGATTGTATTCTTGATCTGGTTTTAATTAATGACTTCGCAAATACTTCCGTCTCTAGGTCATCACCATTAAGTATCTTTGAAGATTTACATCATCCCACTATAGAAATTTCTATCTCAATCTCCAAACCGTTTAGTTCACCTCTATTATGTCAGCAATTGCCTCGTCGTTGTTTTCGCAAGGGAAATTATTTATTGCTTAATGAACTTATCCTTGCTACCGACTGGTGCTTTTTAGATAAAGCGACTGACATCGATATTGCCCTTACTTTTTTCTATGAGACCCTAAATGAACTCTTAGATGTGTGCATTCCAAATTATGTTCCACCGTCTGGTTCTATAAAGCCTCCCTGGTTTACACCTAGACTTTCTTATTTAAAAAATATTAAATCTAAATATTTTAAAAAATATAAGAAGTCTGGTTCAAGTCTTAACTGGTGTAAGTACACAGTAGACAAGTTGGACTTCGCCAATTTAAACTCGCTATGCTACGAGAACTATCTAACTTGATGCAAAAGACAGTTTTCCCGTGACCCTAAACTATTTTACAAATTTGTTAACTTGAAGCGTAAGTCTCACGGTTTACCTTCCTCTTTTTTTTTTGGGATAGATAATGCCAGCATCGATTCTGCAGCCGCTGAACTGTTTGCTAACTTTTTACAATCCACCTACTCTCCAATCTCCACTTCTAATTCATCTTATCCTTATTCTATTTTTCAATCAAACACTATGTTTGCTCCATCTATTTCTTATAACACTATAATCTCTTCTCTTATTTCTTTAAAATCTTCTTTCATCCCTGGGCCAGACAACATTCCTAGTTGTCTTCTTAAGGAATGCTGTTCTTCTTTAGCTGCTCCGTTGTATAAGCTTTTTAATCTATCCCTTGAATCTTCAACCTTTCCATATCTTTGGAAAGAATCTTATATCATTCCTCTCCACATAAAAGGTGGTAAGTGTGATATTTCGAACTACAGAGGCATTGCAAAGCTATCAGCCATTCCTAAATTATTTGAAAAAATCCTTGTTTCGTCTTTGCAGCATCTCTGTAAATCGATAATTTCTCCTACTCAACACGGCTTTATTAAGGGTCGGTCCACTACGACTAACTTGCTTGAATTTACCTCCCTGGTAAATGATACATTTTCATAGAAAAGCAAACGGATGTCATATACACTGACTTCAGTAAAGCCTTTGACTCCGTGAACCATGACCTCTTAATTCACAAACTTAGTTGGATAGGTTTTCCTCCCGCCTTTTTACGTTGGGTTTCCACATACCTTAAGCCATTTCGAGTTCGGCTTACGTTACTTCTGGTGTACCTCAAGGTAGTCACTTGGGGCCTTAAGTTTTTACTCTGTTCATTAACGATCTACCCCCTTTTGTTCCTTGCCGACTGCTTTTTAGTCGTGCATAAATAAATAAATAAATAAAAAAAATATTGATATTAACTTTTTATTATATTATTTTAGAAATAACAAAGCATTAAAATTTAAATTTTTTCATATATTCTGGATATTACTGTTAAATTCAGACAGTATGCAAATTGAATTGCATTTAAAAAGTCAAAGAAGTCTAAAATATATGATCTTACTACAAAGCTAGTCGGACGGAGCTACAGTCAAGCATTCTCGACTGTCGGAGACCCTGTACTTACTATGGCAAGCTAAGACTGCTAAAAATTCATACTTGATTTTCGCCCGATCGGTCTTATGACAGCTATATGATATAGTGGTCCGAGTTGGACCAACTGGACAGGATATATAAAACCAAGTTACGCGCATATTCAATCAGTTTGGTTACGATATCTCAAAAAACAAAAAAGTTTGTCATACTAAGACTTGATTTTCGCCCGATAGTGGTCCGATTTGAACCAACTTTTGGTAGAATATATAAAACCAATTTAAATGCATATTCAATCAGTTTGTTACGATATCTCATAAAACAAAAAAGTTTCTCAAACTAAGACTTGATTTTCGCCCGATCGGTCAGCTATATGATATAGTGGTCCGCTTTGAACCAACTTTTAGTAGAATATATAAAACCAATTTAAATGCATATTCAATCAGTTTGTTACCGATATCTCTTAAAACAAAAAAGTACTCTAGTCGGACGGAGCTACAGTCAAGCATTCTCGACTGTCGGAGACCTCGTACTTACTATGGCAAAAGCTTTGACGGCTAAATATTCAAACTTGATTTTCACCCGATCGGTCCTATGACAGCTATATGATAAGTCCGATTTAAACCAATTTTGGTCAGGATATATAAAGCTAAGTTATATGTACATTCTATAAGATTGGTTACGATATCTCATTAAACAAAATAGTTTGACATACTAAGACTTGATTTTCGCCCGATATCTCATAAAACAAGAACGTTTTTCATACTAACACTTGATTTTCGACCGATTGTGCCTATGGGCGCTATATGTTATAGTGGCCCGATCCAAAAAAAGAAGCAAACTTGGCCTGCCTGCAATACAGAGGTATCTCCATACCAAATTTGGTGTCTCTAGCTTATAAATTGTTCTTATAATTTCGATATGAAATTTTTTTTTTACATTTTTGGGCGTTATAAGGGGCGTGCCCGAATTTTTAAACAACCCTGATCTGCTTGAAACATAGAAGAACCTACATACCAAGTTTGGTGTCTCTAGCTCTTATAGTCGCTGAAATCTAGATCTCCATAAAGATAGACAGATAGGCAGACATTGCTATATCGACTCGGCTATTAATGCTGATCAAAAATATATATATACATTTTATTCATTTTAGTAATACTTCTTAAAAGGAATTATCTTTGTTTTGTTTATTTGCTAAAAAAAAATGTGTTATTACAAAGAAATTGTAGGGGGAGGGGCGCTGACAAAATCCTTGCCCCGGGATCAATTTTTTGTCGCAACGGCGCTGAGTAGCGGTGATATTGAGGAAGGCGATGATACCTTTGAAGAGTTTATTGCTTAAGAGCAATCGAACTACCCACACTATAGTGGGAGACTATCTTCCATAATAAATATGCTTTAAACATTCTTATGATACATGTTAAGCAATAATGACATTCAAAATTTAATTTAATTAAAAATAATTTTTATTTATATGAATTATACTTTATTGGTTAACTTCTGGGACTGCGCATAGTTTGTTTATCCCATCGGTACGGCGCTCGTAATCTTCGACAGATCTTTTATTGTCGTGGTACCGCTCTCTTTGATCTGCAGCCTTGCGCTTTCGCTTTTTTGAGGCGCTACCTGAGCTTGTAGGCATACATAAGTGGGGTGTTACCATCCATAAAAAATTAGCCTCTCCTCAGGCGGTGATCGTAGGGTATAAGTTTGGGATAGATTTAAATACAACATTTGGATTTTCGTTAATTAGAGTTTCGTTGATTTGAGTTTACATTATTTGAATTTTCGTTAACGTTTGAAATTTGATTTGAGTTTACATTATTTGTTAGAGGGGTTGCTTCTTTTTGTTTCTTATAATTAAAAATTATTTTTTGTTGTAAGCTTTTATACTTATAGCTAAAATATAGTATTAGTGTGATTGCAATAGCACTAGGCAACAAATTTGAGCTTTTTGGCTATTACAAGAACCAAACCCACTTTTTTTTGATAAATATGGGGTCATAAACGACGAAAACCATTTTATTTTGTATGGTGAGACTTTTTTAAAATTTTTTTAGAGGTTCACTAGAATTATAAGAATGACAAAATGGATTTTTAAAAGCTTTACTTTTTTTGAAAGCTAATGAATACATATATAATTTATTTCCACAAAGTTCAAGATTTAAATTAAGAAAATGATAATTTAACCAGTAGTTTAAGATATTTCAATTCTTAATTTGGTTTTTTAAGCTTATTTCTTAGCTTTTTTTACTTTAAAATTCGAGGAAAAGTTGAAAATGATGTATTACATTTTACTTTCTATTTTAATTGCATAGCTGCATTAATTACGCGTCGTTTTAAATATAATTAATTAAAATTGATGGGGAGACTGCAGTATAATATTAATATAACCTTCTAGCAATATAGCTATGTCGAAAGCATACATATTTTTTTGCATTTCAGAAATAATACAGTGCTGCCTGGCTCTGGTTGCGGGCTCAAACTAGTTTAAATAAATAAAACTAGTTTTGAATTCCTGCAACACATATTAAACTAATGTGTTCTTTATTATTAAATAATAATTAAGAAAGTAATCCTACAAATATATTAACATATTTTATCTATCTGCCTGCTTTAATTATCTTTATCCGCGATCGATTTTTAATCGGTGCATTTTAAATAATGAACGTTTAAATGATTTTAATTTAACTTAAGTGTTAAGAAAAATAAAACATAAAATTTAAATTAAAAACATAGAATAAACAATAGCTAATATTGATATTTATAGCTTATTTTATACAATACTGATGTACATATCCATATCGATAAGCATAGAAACTTCTTTAAGTTTTCTTGTTTACCATCTCTAGCTTCTAACGATCATAAGATATAAAATGTATCAGCAGCAAGGACGCTACTATGTAAGTAAATCTACTTAAATTTGTTAAAATCACTGCGGACGGCAGTTCGCGCTAGTCACGAAAGCAGCACGAAGGGTGCGAAAGGCAACTAGCAATTTATACAGCTAATTTTGAAAATTTGATATGACTGTCCGATCAAATCGAGCTAACTTAGAAAATAACATACTAAAACTTTTTATAACTCACCTGGGTCAAGAGATACGGAGGTGTAAGTGGCTGTTAGGGCCTTTTGGTAAAATTTTATATTTTTCACAAATTCTAATTGAATACCCGTCGATTGATAACTCGATCACCCAAATCCGATAACTGGTTCAAAAGATAAATAAATTAAAAAATTTTAGTGGACTAAATGAAAAGTCAGTCTATGTGTTTGTCAGTTTGTACCAAAGCGCTAAAGTAGCTTAAATGAAATGATGGGGATTTATTCCTGTTCGAAAATCTAAAAATGTTTGTTCTACGATATTTTGAAATAACCGCTAGTTTAGCGGGAAAGCGCTAAATCGCGGATAAGTTAAAACCTCAACAGATTCCAAGCCATAGAAGCTATAGATATGCTCTGTATATCATTAGGAAGGTGTGCTTGAGGGCTTTTAGGCGTACCTCTTAACTTTTTTTCTTAGGCACTCAAGTTACATTTTACAAGTGAAAAAAGAATTTTAGCTTACATTTTCGCGATTTCTGACAAAACAGTTTTAACGATTTTTTATTAAATTTTAGTTTGTTGTAGTACGTAAAATTTTGCGTTTTTAGACCCCGTACTTAAAAAAAGTACAGGGGTCTATTGGGTTTGTTTTACCGAATATGTGCGTAACAGGCAGAAGGAGGCGTGGCAGACCCCATAAAGTATATATATTCTTGATCAGCATCTATAGCCGAGTCGATATAGCAATGTCCGTCTGTCTGTCTGTCTGTCCGTCTGTCCGTCTGTCCGTCTGTCTGTCTGTATGAACACCTAGATCTCAGAGACTATAAGAGCTAGAGACACCAAACTTGGTGTGTAGGTTCCTCTATACTGCAGGCAGATCAAGTTTGTTTCAAAATTCGGCCACGCCCCTTTTAATGCCCACAAATCGAAAAAAAAAATTTCATATCCCAATTATAAGAGCAATTTAAAAGTTAGTGACACCAAATTTGGTATGTAGATTCCTCTATATTGCAGGCAGGTTAAGTTTGTTTCTTTTTTGAATCGGACCACTATATCATACAGCTCCCATAGGAACAATCGGTCTAAAATCAAGTTTAAGTATGAAAAACTTTTTTGTTTTATGAGATATCGTAACGAAACTTATAGAATATGCATTTGAGTTACTCTTATCCATCCTTGCCAAAGTTGGTTCAAATCGGTCTACTATAACATATAGCTGTCATAGGACCGATCGGACGAAAATTAAGTCTTAGTATGAAAAACTTTTTTGTTTTATGAGATATCGTAACCAAACTTATAGAATAGTAATTAAACTTGGTTTTATATATTCTGTCCAAAGTTGGTTTAAATCGGACCACTTTAACATATAGCTGTCATAGGATCGATCGGGCGAAAATCGAGTCTTAGTATGAAAAACTTTTTAGTTTTATTAGATATCGTAACCAAACTTATAGAACATGCATTTAAATTAGCCTTATACATCCCTACCAAAGTTGGTTCAAATCGGTCCACTATATCATATAGCTGTCATAGGAGCGATCGGGCGAAAATCAAGCCATAGTATGAAAAACTTTTTTTTTTATGGGATATCGTAACCAAACTTATAGAATATGCATAAAACTTGGTTTTATATATCCTGTCCAAAGTTGGTTCTAATCGGACCACTATATCATATAGCTCTCATAGAACCGATCGGGCGAAAATTAAGTCTTAGTATGTTTCATGAGACATCGTTATCAACCTGATAGAATATGCATTTCAGTTAACTAAATTATTTTTAATTTTTTCCATTATAAGTTTTTTCCTTAGTAAGTACGGGGTCTCCGACTGTCGAGTATGCTCGACTGTAGCACCGGCCCACTAATTTGTATATAAAACGTTAACTTTGGCTGAGGGGTTTGGAAGATATTACCTGTTAACTGAATGTATACATTTTTCTTTCAGTCGAATATCACGTTTTAGTGCGAAAAACTTTTTTGTTTTATGAGATATCCCAACCAAACTCATACAATATGCATTTAACTTGGATTTATATATCCTGGCCCAAGTTGGTTGAAACCTAGCTGTCATAGGACCGATCGGGCGAAAATCAAGTCTTAGTATGAGAAACATTTTTTTTTTCATAGTAAGAACGGGGCCTTCGATAGTAGAGTAGCAACTCGAGCGAAGAGAGCAGGGGTCGGAGCCCCTTTTTATACCCTGACCCCATTAAAAATGGGCAAAAAAGGGTATTATGTGTTTGGCAGAATGTATGTAACAGGCAGAAGGGGGCGTGGCAGACCCCCAAAAGTATATATATTCTTGATCAGGATCAACAGCCGAGTCGATTGAGCCATGTCCGTCTGTCTGTCCGTCCGTCCGTCCGTCCGTCCGTCCGTCCGTCCGTCCGTCCGTCTGTTTGAACGCGTCGATCTCAGAAACCATAAAAGCTAGAGACTTCGAACTTGGTATGTAGGTTCCTGGATACCATAGGCAGATCAAGTTTGTTTTAATTTTTGGATCGGTGCACTATATCATATAGCTGCCATAGGAACGGTACATCGAAAATGAAGTTTTAGTATGGAAAAGTTTCTTGTTTGTTGAGAAATCAGAACCAAACTGATAGAATATGCATCTGGGCTGGTATTATACATCCTGACCAAAATTGGTTAGAATCGGTTAACTATATCATATAGCTGCCATAGGAACGGTACATCGAAAATGAAGCTTTGGTATGGAAAAGTTTCTTGTTTGTTGAGATATCAGAACCAAACTGATATATGGTGCATCTGGGCTGTTATTTTACATCTTGACCAAATTTGGTTAGAATCGGTTAACTATATCATATAGCTGCCATAGGAACGGTACATCGAAAATGAAGTTTAAGTATAGAAACATTTTTTGTTTGTTGAGATATCAGAACCAAACTGATAGAATATGCATCTGGGCTGGTATTATACATCCTTACCAAAATTGGTTAGAATCGGTTAACTATATCATATAGCTGCCATAGGAACGGTACATCGTAAATGAAGCTTTAGCATGGAAAAATTTCTTGTTTGTTGAGATATCAGAACCAAACTGATATATGGTGCATCTGGGCTGTTATTTTACATCTTGACCAAATTTGGTTAAAATCGGTCTACTACATCATATAGCTGCCATAGGAACAATTGGTCGAAATTCAACCTAAGTGTAGAGGACCTGGGCTCAGGGTATCCTACTGTCGAGCGTGCTCGACTGTAACCGCCTACTTGTTTCTTTATAATTCCAAAAAATTTTGTTTTTAAATGTGAAAGAAATTTATTGAAATATGAAACAATGATAATGTTATACTGTCAAAAGCGAAAGCAAATTCAAAAATTTCAGATATCCCACAAAAAAAAAATGTCTACACGAGGTAAAAGTCTAGTGACAAAAGCAATTTCCAGCCCCAAAATTTTTGATGTCCAATTATGTGACGAACAAAATTGAGTTTAATAAAAAATTTTAAATAAAAATACAAATTAATAAAAATAAATTGGCATTCGACACTACTCAAAAAGTAATTTTTAATGTACAAAGAAGCTCACCCTTTTTGCGCACAGTGCACAATGCCAATTTTATCTGTTTTATCTGTGTAAGCTTGGTTTCGTAATTAATATTTATTATGGATATTTTCAGTTTAAATGTTTATGTTTTTGTCTGGATATGGAATAATTTCGAAAACTGGCGTATTAATATTTTCGCGAGGAATATGTGAAATCAAAATTTCAATTGTTAATGTTTTTATTCATTTGCTTAGACACTGTTTTCTGATAGGTTAGTAATACCTAAATCTACTGTACCCACTTGATTTAATAAGCCAAATAAATAATTGTAACATTTTACACATACATTTTCCTTCAAAATTGATAAGACCCATTTTATTAGGTTTGCTAATCTAATACCGATCATTTCTGTTTCTAAATTTACTGTTAAATATTGAATTTGTGTTAATGTTTCGAATTTTTAAGCTTGTTTTATTAGATTGTTATATGATTTTAAATGTTGGTTTTAATTAACGGCGAATAATCTTGAGAACACTGCTAGGTGGTCAATTTGACTTCCCTCTTCAAATGCATCATTTGGTCAAGACCCATCATACTACATTAAGTTGCATGGGATATCTAGTGTTCTATGTCTCACGCAATGACTAACTCTTTTCCCATACCGCTGTCAAACATAAGTTTGGCACGTACGCCATGTGCATCTCATGCATAATTTCTGGGCATTTGCATTCAACTATGTTGACCATCTGGCGAATAAGCAGAATAAAGCGTTCTCGCAAATAAACCTGAGAATGCAACAGTCTAATACAGGGACACTTATAAGTTTAGATCCGACTCGGTTATTGTGACAATTTACCCAAAATGAACTATTAGACAATACCTGGTTACATTTTGTGTTTGCAATCGTCAACTTAAGATATCATTTATTGATCTAATTTATATATATTCTTACTTTTAGCAAGTTCTTTACTTCATTTTGTTTGTTGATAATTAATTCTTAAGCTCATTGCATAATTATATTTATCTTAACATTTTAATAATTTTTTTCAAATTCAAAATTCGACATTAGTTGTTATCTCTATGGTTTTCTTTTGATTATGAGCTATCCGACAAGGGCGCTACACGCCATGTGCCAACTTTCGTTTTTCACATGTGCTTGCCCAATGACTCAGGTATCTCAAGGCTCAACTTTTTACAATTTGATCAAAAATTGTCATGTATCATCTATTCAATCAATTTCATATCCAGGGCTTGTTCTACTTCGTTGCCACCAACCACATCACATGTGAATAACTTTTCTTCACACAACATATTTTCTCACAGGAATGTCTCACAACAATCTTAGCAAGTCTCAGGCGGGTATTCCAATTCATTTGGAACATAACCAACTGGCATCTATACGTTATCTTATTATGCAATGTCTTCAAGAACTTCGCTAATCAAAACCTCTAAACTTTGCACCTAATTTTGTTTTGTGACGGTTTTAATTTTTTAGTAGAAAATAATCTTCAACTTTATGTCTATTAAATGCTGTTTTATTGTTATCAAATCTAAGTTTGTCGTATTTAGCCTGCTTATTTATATTTTCTATAGCTCTATCTCGTAAATCAGCTTTGGCTATCTCGATCTCTGAATCACATGGCGAAATCACGCCCAGAGGGCGTGCCTCTTTTCCGATTAACTCCAGAGGACTTGCTTTGGTTACACTTCTAACTGTCCAGTTCAACGCAAGTTGTACCTCACCCAAAACATCTTGCCAAAATCGGTGAATGGATTCAACCACGGATAAAAGATTTTTAAGCGTGCTTAAAGTTTAAAGTTTAACCTTCTTCGATGTACCGAATTCTGCGAATTTCCCACTTGGAAAACATCTACCCTGGTCAGCTATAATTCGGGTTCAAATTTCTATTGCGATTGAAATTGCAATTTATTTGGTCATAATAAAACTTGGTACTTTCCACAATTTCAATGTTTAACAAAATTCTGAATAATAACGGTTCATCGGAAAATAATCATATATTTTTTAAAACGTCAGTAAATCAATTCTTAATATATAATAAATGTATTCCAAAAGAAATATTTTTTTGTTTTCCATTTACATTTTAAAAACGGATGCCCGTCTACAGACGGTCTTACCAGTTAGAGGGTTAGAGGGTTAAGTAATCCATATAAAGGAATGCCTGAGAGGGTTCTAAACCCGAGAATTTTATAGTCATCATTCTCTGAAATGAATTTCGTGCTATTTTAAGACCAAATGGTAATCGCGAAAAAGATGTTATATTTCTTGAATTTTCTTCTAGTTCAATTTGGTGGAAACTAACATTAAGTCAAGGCATGAAAAGTATTTAGCTCTGCCCAGTTGGTCTAGAATATTATCAATTCAGGGGTGCGGGAATTTGTCAACAACGTGCGACAAAACGGAACATAAACAAAACCCAGGTCATTAAACCAAGTGGTCGAATATTGAACCGATCAGCGCGCTCACAGAAAGTGCAAGTGTCAGCATTCTGTTAGACGCGCCGACCGATTATAAACAAAAGCATTGTGTTTGACATACTACATGGCGACCGTGACAGTTTCACTGTGTCACTGAAAAAAAAGTGAAAAAAGTGAAGTGACAGGAAGACCAACGATTGCTGAACAACGAGGATCATCGATGGAATAAATGCAAGAGGGCAACGACAACCACAACAACAAGCAACAAGCGCCAGCACGGATTGGATGGAAACCGAAAAGTCTGAGTGAGTAGAGTGCAGTAATGGGCAAACGCGGAGGTCAGAAAAATAAGATTAATAAAAGAATAGCACACATTAAGTGGCTATTATATACAAATAAGCCGCCGCCCGCATGGGCAACAGCGCAAAAACTTACCGAACAACTTGATTTTCTGAAAGAAAGCCTCCAGCAACGAAAGCCAAATACTGCCACTCACTCAGCAAATATTAAAGTTATCAATAACAACATAACTAATAAACCACCATCTCCAAAGCCGTTGCCGAAGAAGCCCAACCTCTGCCCAAACGACTGCAAGGGACCACTAGGTTGCTGGGTCGCATGCAAATCCACATGCAGGAAACCAAAGACCAGTGCGAATACCGGCACCGGCCCCGCCTGAGCCAATAGGCCCCGGACATCAGCAGCAGTAAAGTCAACAGCGAGAGGGGCACTCCGCCACTTTCGCCTACGAAGGAGCGTCAGCGTAGCCAAACCGGCGACGACCAGCTGACGCGGAGGACATCCGGAACATCTATAACGCCTGAAGAAGCTGGAACAACATTACTTCTAAATTAAAATTAAAATTATTTAATAAGATTTGTAAAATTGCGCGGAACCATTTCCGTCCAATTCGAAGTGTAGCCTGTGAAGCTATACGAAAAAATAGGCAGAAAATTGTAAACGTAGATGCAAAATAATGCAATAGACAAGTTTTCGGATGACATAAAAAATAATTTTAAACACAATTTTAAAATATATATGCCCAAAATGGGAATAGTAGATGTTAAGTCAGTGGATTCCACTTACAAGAAAATTACATAATAGACATTAAAGGAATAAGTCAAGAGGTAACCAAATCCAAGGGGTTAATTTCTATTGAGATACAGACCACTAAGTACATAATCCCACACGATTTTCATATCGTGGATTTACAATTCGCTATTCCTTGTGATGGCATATTAGGAATCGATTTTATAAGAAAATACAACTGTCAGTTAATCTTCAATCCATCTGAAGAAGATTGGCTTATAATTAGACCTAATAACTTAAAATTTTCAATTCATGTTCCAATGACATACAGTTCTGGCAACAACTCAATACTTCTGTCAGCAAGATCCCAAGTTGTTAGAAAAATCCAACTAAATTCAGAAGAAGACAGTGTATTGATTCCAAATCAAGAAATCCAGCATGGTATTTACATAGCAAGTACCATAGCAACATCTAAAAACGATTTTATAAGACTACTCAATACAACAAATAAAGATCAAGTAGTCAGTACAAATAATTTAGCGCGTGAATCACTTTCGAACTACGATGTAGTCAAAACCAATCTAGAAAATAGAGAAGAATCTGTATTATCTCAACTTTCGAAAAACTTTCCTCCACAATTCAAATCACAGCTTTCAAGCTTATGCACCCAATATAGTGATATATTCGGATTAGACACTGAGCCAGTGTATATAAAAATTATAGAAGCCCACACAGTCAGTTGAACGAAATACAGAAACAAGTCGGAAAATTTATCACCGACGGGATTGTTGAACCATCTGTATCTGAATACAATAGCCCATTATCCCTAAAAAACCATCTCCAGGTTCAGAACAAAAGAAATGGCGATTAGTGATTGACTTTCGTCAAATTAATAAATAACTATTGTCTGATAAATTTCCACTCCCAAGAATTGATGACATTTTGGATCAACTTGGACGAGCAAAATATTGTTCATGCCTTGACTTAATGTCAGGATTTCATCAAATTGAACTCGAAAAAAGTTCAAGAGATATAACGTCATTTTTTAACGAGCAATGGCTCGTATCGCTTCACGCGATTACCTTTCGGACTAAAGATAGCGCCTAATTAATTTCAGAGAATGATGACTATAGCATTCTCAGGATTAGAACCTTCACAAGCATTCCTTTATATGGATGACTTAATAGTTATAGGTTGTTCCGAAAAACATATGCTTAAAAACTTAACAGACGGTTTTGAGAAATGTTGGAAATACAATCTAAAGTTACATCCAGAAAAATGTAATTTTTTAATGCATGAGGTGACTTTTCTCGGTCATAAATGCACAGATAAAGGAATACTTCCTGATGACAAGAAATATGATGTCATTATGAATTACCCCACGCCGCACAATGCGGACAGCGCTAGACGTTTCATAGCATTTTGCAATTACACTAGGCAACAGCCCAAAAGTTACAAGAACCAAAACCACTTTTTTGGATAGATTTGGTGCCAAAACCGACGAAAAACTTTTTTTTTTTTTTATGGTGAGATTTTTTTTTTAGAATTTTTCAAAAATCTGGCTTTTTTTTATTCCTTTTTTTTAGAGGTGCGCCCACATTTGTCATCATTGCATGAAAATGCCGAAACCGATTTATCAAAGCTTTACTTTATCTAAAAGCTAATGAATATATCTATATTTCATTTATACACAGTCTTGGATTTAAACCAGTAGTTTAAGAGATATCAATTTTCGAATTAAGAAAATTATGATTTTTTCTTAGCTTTTTTCTTAGCTTTTTTCACTAAAAAATTCGAGGAAAATTCGAAACAATTTTTTTACATTTTATTAACTATTTTATTTGCGTAGCTGTTGTAATTACGCGTTGTTTAAGATATGATTCATTAAAATCTATGGTGAGACGGCGATATGATATTATGTTGAGTCGAGGCATGTTTTTGTCGACTTTTTTGACATTGTTGTGGTGCGGCATGAACTTTAGTATCAAAATTTTTTGTGTTTTTTGAGATATCCAAACCAAACTTACACAATATCAATATGTTGTTATTTTACACATTATGACCAAAGTTGGTTCAAATCGGTTAGCTATATCATATAGCTGCCATAGGAACAATCGGTCATAAATCAAGTGTTAGCATGAAAAACTTATTTGTATTTTGAGATATTTCAACTAAAATGTATTTAAGAGGGTCATTTGAACTACATAATTTGTTACTATATATTTAGTTATATTAATTACCCATCGTTAAGTATGTTTACCGTTAAAATCGATGGAAAGATAGCTAAGTTATTAGCATATAAACAATAAAACAAGTTTTTCGCAAACGTTGATTTTCTACCGATCGTTCCTATGGCAGCTATATGTTATAGTGGTCCGATTCCAACCAAACTTGGACAGGTTGTATAAGACAATACGAGATTCTTAACTTGTTTGGTACAGATAACTTAAAAAATAAAAAAGTTTTTCATACTAAAGCTTGCTAATCGACCGTTCGTATCGATCGTTCCTATGGCAGCTATATGATATAGTGCTCCGATTTTAACCAAATTCGGTAAGGATGTGAAGAACAATTAAAAATACCCAATTCAAGAGTTTGATTGAGTTATCTCAAAAAAACAAAAAGTTTTTCATACTAAAACTTGATTTTCGACCGATCGTTCCTATGGCAGCTATATGATATAGTGGACCGATTTGAACCAACTTTGGTAAGGATGTATAAGGCTTACTTAAATGCATATTCTATAAGTTTGGGTACGATATCTCATAAAACAAAAAAGTTTTTCATACTTAAACTTTATTTTAGACCGATCGGTCCTATGGCAGCTATATGATATAGTAAACAGATTCAAACTAAAATTGGTGAAGATATGAAGGACAACATCAAATACACAATGTGTGAGGTTGGTTAAAATATCTTAGAAAATAAAAAAGTTTTTCATACTAAAGTTTCATTTTTGACCGATCGATCCTATAGCAGCTATATTGAATAGTAATCCGATTTGAACCAAATTTGGTAGGGATATATAACACATTTCTAGATATACAACCTGTGCGATTGGTTGATATATCTCAAGAAATAACACAACCTTTCATACTAAGGATGGGTTTGTGACCGATCGTTCCTATGGCAGCTATATGATATAGTGGTCCGATTTGAACCAACTTTGGTCACAATGTGTAAAACAATAACAAATTCAAATTCTGTGAGTTTAGTTGGGATATCTCAAAAAACACAAAAAAATTTCATACTAAAGGTCACGCCGCACCACAACAATGACAAAAAAGTCGACAAAAACATGCCTCGAATCAACATAATATCATATCGCCGTCCCACCATAGATTTTAATGAATCATATCTTAAACAACGCGTAATTACAACAGCTACGCAAATAAAATAGTTAATAAAATGTAAAAAAATTGTTTCGAATTTTCCTCGAATTTTTTAGTGAAAAAAGCTAAGAAAAAAGCTATGAAAAAATCATCATTTTCTTAATTCTAAAATTGATATCTCTTAAACTACTGGTTTAAATCTAAGACTGTGTATAAATGAAATATAGATATATTCATTAGCTTTTAGATAAAGTAAAGCTTTGATAAATCGGTTTCGGCATTTTCATGCAATGATGACAAATGTGGGCGCACCTCTGAAAAAAAGTATTTAAAAAAAAGCCAAATTTTAAAAAATTCTAAAAAAAAAATCTCACCATAAAAAAAAAAAAAAAATGTTTTTCGTCGGTTTTGGCCCCAAATCTATCCAAAAAAGTGGGTTTGGTTTCTGTAACTCGCAAAAAGTGCGATTTTGTTGCCTAGTGTTATTATAGACGTTTCATAAAAAATTTCGCCGAATATTCACGGCACATAACAAGATTATGTAAAAAGAATGTTCCTTTTGAATGGACAGATAAATGCCAAAACGCATTCGATTATTTAAAAACAAAATTCATGGAACCTACTTTGTTACAATATCCTGATTTTAGCAAAGAATTTTGTATAATTACTGATGCAAGTAAGCAAGCGTGCGGAGCGGTTTTAACTCAAAACCATAACGGACTCCAACTTCCCATTGTATACGCATCAAGAGCTTTCACTAAAGGAAAAAGTAATAAGTGTACAACCGAGCAGGAATTAGCTGCTATTCACTGGGCAATATTACATTTTCGACCATATATTTATGGAAAACATTTTACAATCAAAACAGATCACAGACCATTAATATACTTATTTTCAATGATCAATCCGAGTTCTAAACTGACACGTATGAGGCTAGAATTAGAAGAGTATGATTTCACAGTCGAATACCTAAAGGGAAAAGACAATTATGTAGCTGATGCGTTATCAAGAATAACCATTAAAGATCTACAAAACATAACTGGAAATATAATGAAAGTCACTACAAGATATCAAAATAGACAGAAAATCCGCGCGGATTGCAAAGAAATAGAAATGCCTACGCAATCTATAGAAAAAGCTTCTAAGCCCAACGTATATGTAGTCATAAACAATGATGAGGTACGTAAAGTAGTGACTTTGCATGTAAAAGATACGCTATGTTTATTTAAGCATGGTAGAAAAATTACTGCAAGATACGATGTTAGCGATTTATATACCAATGGAATCCTAGACTTAGGTAAATTTTTCCAAAGGCTTGAAATGAAAGCTGGTATAAACAAAATCGGCCAACTCAAAATGGCACCGTGGGAAAATGTCTTTGAACATGTTTCAATTGATAATTTTAAAGAAATGGGCAATAAAATATTGAATACATTAAGAGTAGTGCTACTCAACCCGGTGACCCTTATAGAAAAACAAAAAGAAAAAGAAGCTATACTGTCTAAATTTCATGACGATCCAATACAAGGAGGTCATAGCGGCATTGCAAAAACCTTGGCCAAGGTCAAAACACATTATTTTTGGAAAGGTATGACTCGAGATATTACTGAGTACATTCGAAAATGTCAAAAATGCCAAAAAGCTAAAATAACCGAGCATAGTAAGACCCCACTAATAATAACTGATACACCAATAAATGCTTTCGACAGAGTGATAGTGGACACTATTGGTCCACTACCAAAATCAGAAAAATGACAATGTGACCTAACTAAATATTTAGTTGCCATACCAGTTCCAAATAAAAATGCGAACACTGTCGCTAAAACAATTTTTGAATCATTGATTCTGAAGTACGGTCCAATGAAGACGTTCAATACGGACATGGGAACAGAATATAAGAATTCAATTATAAATGATTTGTGCAAATACCTAAAAATTGAAAATATTACATCAACTGCACACCACCACCAGACAGTTGGAACAATAGAACGTAGTCATAGAACTTTCAATGAATACATACGCTCATATATATCGGTTGATAAAACTGATTGGGACGTATGGCTTCAATATTTCGTTTTCTGTTTCAACACGACCCCCTCAATGGCACATAATTATTGTTCATATGAGTTAGTATTTGGTAAAACAAATAATTTACCAAAAGAATTTAATAGTATAGAAAATATTGAACCAATATATAATATAGATGACTATGCTAAGGAAAGTAAATATAGACTAGAAGTAAGCATACAAAAGAGCCAGAATAATGATAGAAGAAAATAAGAAAAATAATAAGATACTATACGATCAGAAAATAAATAACATAGATATATCAGTAGGTGATAAAGTCTTATTAAGAAATGAAACAGGTCATAAGTTAGATTATAAATATACAGGTCCGTATAAAGTAACGGAAATAGGAGATAGAAATAACTTTATAAAAACAAATAATAAAAACAAAAAACAAACAGTACATAAGGATAGGTTAAAAATTTTTATTTCATAATTGTATTTAGTGTGGCCATGCTACATAACGAAAGAAAATCTTCTTTATATACGAATATTATTTGTAATTTCATTTTCTTGGAATATAAAAACAAAAAAATAAAAAAATTTTTATTAAGAAAATTTTCCATTGTTAATTAAAAATTAATCTTTTAAGTAAAATATACTTTTAAAATAACTTCATAATATTACGTTATTTTTCAAAAGGAGGGAGATGTAGTATGCATATATATTGAGTATCCACTGTACCAAGAGTATTTAAAGCGTACACACTGTAACACTTTGTTGCAATGTTTACATAAACAAAACCCAGGTCATTAAACCAAGTGGTCGAATATTGAACCGATCAGCGCGCTCACAGAAAGTGCAAGTGTCAGCATTCTGTTAGACGCGCCGACCACATGACCAAACTCAAGTGTATGCATATACCCTCGCGCTCCAGCTTAAGAGAGCATATTTACATATATATATAATACATAATATACATAACCGTCTCTCTGCTGTCCAACTGTGGGCAGCGCAGCAACGAGACCTAGGTTTAATTAGATCTTAAGGAACTATGTAAGAACAGATTCAACTGAACGTTGGAAGCGGCACCTTCGCTGCTTCCTAATCAATAAATAACTATAAACAAAAGCATTGTGTTTGACATACTACAATGGAATAATTTCGAAAACTGGCGAATTAATATTTTCGCGAGGAATATGTGAAATCAAAATTTCAATTGTTAATGTTTTAAGCAATGTTAAAGGATTAATGTTTAATGGACTATGTTTTAGTGATTTATAGTTAAAAACACCTAATCTTGTCAATTGTTTTCCTAGCTTTATATCTTTAATGTATTCTGTAAATTCCTGAAGGTCAAATGTAATTGATTCTTCTTTTTCTTTTTGAAAAAACCGCTAGTTTAGCGGGGAAACGCTAAGTCCTGCTAAATTGAAACCATATAAGCTACAGATATGTTCTATATATTATAAAAACCGCTAATCTAGTGGGGAATCGCTAAATCCCGCTAAATTTGAAACCTCACCAGTTTCCATACCATAGAAGCTATAGATATGTTCTGGATATCATTAGGAAGGTGTGCTTGAGGGCTTTTAGGCGTACCTTTTAACTTTTTTTCTTAGGTACTTAAGTAACATTTTACAAGTGAAAAAAGAATTTTAGCTTACATTTTCGCGATTTCTGACAAAACAGTTTTAACGATTTTTTATTAAATTTTACGTAAAATTTTGCGTTTTTTGTATATAAAACGTTAACTTTGGCTGAGGGGTTTGGAAGATATTACCTGTTAACTGAATGTATACATTTTTCTTTCAGTCGAAAATCACGTTTTAGTGCGAAAAACTTTTTTGTTTTATGAGATATCTCAACCAAACTCATACAATATGCATTTAACTTGGTTTTATATATCCTGACCCAAGTTGGTTGAAACCTAGCTGTCATAGGACCGATCGGGCGAAAATCAAGTCTTAGTATGAGAAACATTTTTTTTTTTTCATAGTAAGAACGGGGCCTTCGATAGTAGAGTAGCAACTCGCCTCCATTTTAAATGTTTTTTTTAATTAACGGCGAATAATCTTGAGAACACTGCTCCGTGGTCAATTTGACTTCCCTCTTCAAATGCATCATTTGGCCAAGACACATCATACTACATTAAGTTGCAAGGGATATCTAGTGTTCTATGTCTCACGCAATGACTAATAGCCTATTTCCACGACCACTCACATTTGGCTCATCTGGTCACATTTGGATGTGCCTCATTTTTGGCTTTCCACGACCGAATGTTCAACTGTCAAAGCAGTTGTCATTAGCCCAAAATAAATCAGCTGTTCGGTGTTTATTTTCATATCGAATGCAAACAACAAAGTTAAGACAATGCAGAACAGTGAAAATAAAGTGAACAAAGCCAAACTTTGGACAACTTGGCAGGCAGTGAGGACAAATGTGTACCATATGGAGCAGATGGATGATGAGGTGGAGGCGGAAATGGCAGAATTTTATAATGAAATTGTGCTGCCACCTGCCATAAAGCCAACTATTCCAAAGTGTCCATCTGTACGGGAATTTGTAACACAATAATGTAACTATAATTGATGTACTATAGGAACGTCATGGAAAGTTTTGGGAGTGCCTGCCAACTCAGAGGCATTTTTTAAGGAGAGTTTCCAGGTGGAAAGAAATTCGTTCGAGATATTGACCGAGCGATTGAAGGGATTGACAAAGCAAGACACAGTAATGCGGAAGGCCATTCCCTTAGAGAAGCGAATTGCCATAGCACTCTACACTCTGGGGTCATCGTCGGAGTATCGCGCTGTGGGCAGACTATTCGGCGTTTTGGACTCGATAATGTGTAAAATTCTTCAAGAATTTTGCTATGAAGTCTATCGAGTTCTGGGACCCGAACATCTGCCCAAACACTTTATGACCCAAGAAAAACTGGAGGAGTGTGTGCAAGGCTTTGAAGCGCTTGGATTTCCGCAATTTTTCGGTGCAATTAATAAGGTTTTTTTCTTATTATGAAGCTTTTAATGAAACAAATTTCTTATAGATGGAAGCCACTTCGAAGTTCATCCTCGTGCAGCTGAAGCTGCGGATTATTATAATTATAAAGGATGGTACTCAACCATACTTTTCGCTTTGGTGGATTTTCGGTAGAGTTCAATATAAGTAATCTTTAACCAATTCTAATTGTATAATTTTCTCTAGATATCGATTTCTTTATGTGCATGTGGGTGCCCCAGGTCGCTGCCATGACTCCCAGGTGTTTGAAAGCACAAGTTTAAAAAGGATGCTGAATTGCACAACGCTGCTTTCAGAAAATTCAAAGCGCCTCGGTGGAGTCGACGTTCCTGTGGTGCTTCTTGCGGACTCTGGTTTTAAATTGTCAACACAGATAATGAAGCCATACCCCTTCAACACAACAGAAGTCGAGAAAAGGAAATCCTTTAATTATGCTCTGTCCAGATCAAGGAGAGTTGTGGAAAATGCCTTTGGACAATTGAAGGCCCGGATCCGACGAATTGGTAGAGGTGTCGACAACCATATTTACAAGGTGCCGCATATTATTTATATTTGTTGAAATGCTGCTGTCCACTGCTCTTTTACCTCTTACAGATTCGCTGCTTACTTCTATTGGCGACAGCACACTAGAGGTGGACAGCAGTATATCGGAGTCCAAGGGTAGCGATGGCTCCTTACTTGAAACCCGTTCTCGAGCTACCATATTTACAAAGTTTTCCCAACTTTCATCATTGTCGACTGAAAAACAATTTCGATTAGTAAACAACATAAAATATAATCAAACATTTCAGCTTACCTGCAGTTTCCAGTACACAATGTGTGAAGTGCACCGACTTCACAGCACCCAAAATGCGGTGCACCTTGTCAAAATGTTGCATTTTGAGGGTGCACCTCCAGATGAGCCTTTTTTTAATTTTATCCCTATGGAATACAAAAAAAATAATAATATGTTCTAAATATTTTGTGTGGATATATGAACTCACTTGTATTTTCTGGTGAGATTGTCCACCTTGGTTCGAACCTCCTTCCAAGTGACGCTGAAGTCTGCTTCCAAAAGTTTTTCGCCCATTTTTGGGAAAATGTGACAGTTCTTTTGGGCAGACCTCAGCGCACTGAAGTTTTCCTCCCACAGCTCCAGAAGAAAGGCCTCATAGCCTGAATAGCTGCTTTCCTTTGCTTGCTCATCTGAAAAAAGAAATATTTTAAATATATTTTGAAAATCCAATTGGCGCACATTTTATACTTACATTTTCATTGAACAAATTAACTGATTACAGTGATGATTGTTTCATTTTTCACGTGCTCATCGATAAACATCGCGTGTTCGATAGAAAAATACTAAAATTCCCAGGGGTGTATGACAAAAAAACGGCTCATTCATTATGGATGAGCCAACATCATCCGTATTTTGTACTGAAATGAAGTCCACATTCGGGCCGGATGATGAAAATGGCGTCGGGTGAGCCAAATGTGTTGTCGTGGAAATAGGCTATACCTCTCTTCCCATACCGCTGTCAAACATAAGTTTGGCACGTACGCCATGTGCATCTCATGCATAATTTCTGGGCATTTGCATTCAACTATGTTGACCATCTGGCGAATAAGCAGAATAAAGCGTTCTCGCAAATAAACCTGTGAATGCAACAGTTTAATACAGGGACACTTATAAGTTTAGATCCGACTCGGCTATTGTGACACTTTACCCAAAATGAACTATTAGACAATATCTGGTTACATTTTGTGTTTACAATCGTCAACTTAAGATATCATATATTGATCTAATTTAAATTCTTACTTTTAGCAAGTCTTTTACTTCATTTTGTTTGTTGATAATTAATTCTTAAGCTCATTGCATAATTTAAATTCAAAATTTGACATTAGTTGTTATCTCTATGGTTTTCTTTTGATTATGAGCTTTCCGACAAGAGCGCTAAACGCTATGTTCCAACTTTCGTTTTCCACTTATGCTTGCTTAATGACTCGGGTATCTCAAGTCTCAACTCTTTACAATTCGATCAAAAATTGTCATGTATCAACTATTCAATCACCAGGTGAATTCTCAAACACAATTTGTATGGTCTTCCGCCATCCGTAACCATTTTCATATCCAGGGCTTGTGCAACTTCGTTGCCACCAACCACATCACATGTAAATAACTTTTCTTCACAACATATTTTCTCACAGGAATGTCTCACAGCAATCTTAGCAAGTCTCAGGCGGGTATTCCAATTCATTTAGAACATAACCAACTGACATCTTTCTAAAATTCTCATGACAATATTTATACGTTCTCTTATTATGCAATGTCTTCAAGATATATCTATCTCTTTCTAGAACTTCGCTAATCAAAACTGGTCCTCTAAACTTTGCACCTAATTTTGTTCTGTGTCGTTCTTAATTTTTAGTAGAAAATAATCTTCAACTTTATGTCTATTAAATGCTGTTTTATTGTTATCAAATCTAAGTTTGTCGTATTTAGCCTGCTTATTTATATTTTCTATAGCTCTATCTCGTTAATCAGCTTTGGCTATCTTGATCTCTGTATCACACGGCGAAATCCCGCCCAGAGGGCGTGTCTCTTTTCCGATTAACTCCAGAGGACTTGCTTTGGTTACACTACTAACTGTCCAGTTCAACGCAAGTTGTACCTCACGCAGAGCATCTTGCCAAAATCGGTGAATGGACTCAACCGCGGATAAAAGATTTTTAAGTGTGCTCATTACGCGCTCAACTTATGCGTTTGCACAGCTGTCTCTTGTAGCTAAAAGATGAAGTTTAACCTTCTTCGATGTACAGAATTCTGCGAATTTCCCACTTGGAAAACATCTACCCTGGTCAGCTATTATTCGGGTTCAAACTTTAAACAAAGATATGATTTCATTGCCTGTTGCCCAATTCTAGAGTTGGTGATTGACCGTATTGGCGTGTAGCTCTCGATATTCAATGCAAAGGCGATCTCATCTACTTTTTTTCATGAACAAGAGTAAAGGACTTGCATAGGGAGAACAACAATGTCAAATGAAGTTACAATTTAATAATTTCTTTTTCATTATGCCTATTTTTTCCAATCTGGACGCTTGGATCTACACTCAAATAAAAAAATCAAGTATTCCGTACTCAAATCAATACGATCGATGTCAGAATTGCGCCTGTCCCGAAAATTCTTGATTCAAGTACAAAAGTCTTGTATCAAGTACTTTTTATTTAATCCCAAATTACTTAAGTCTTGATTTTTTTAAGTACTTTTGGGATAAGTTCAAGAACATTTTTTAAACGCGTTTCAGACTATATTTATTCTTTTAAATGCATAAATTGAGAACGCACATACGCAAAATATATATAAAATTAAATTTGAGTATTATTTTATAAAATATCTATAGTTTAAGCAAAAATACATTTTTATACCCGTTACTTAAAAAATAAGTAAAAGGGTATATTGTGTTCTGTGGAATGTATGTACCAGGGAGAAGAAGGCATCTCCGACCCTATAAAGTATATATATTCTTGATCAGCATTAACAGCCGATTCGGTACAGCCATGTGTGTCTGTCCATCTGTCCGTCGGTCCGTCCTTATGAACAAAACGATCTCAGAGACTAAAAGAGATAGAGTAACCAAATTTGTCACGCAGATTTCTGTGTACACCACGCAGGTCAAGTTTGTATTAAATTTTTGTCACGCCCCTTCCGCCCTCGCAAATCGCAAAAAACTACTACTCCCACAGTTTTTAAGATAATACGTTTTTTGTGGGTATTAGAGTTGCAAGTTGCTATTATCTATTATCCTATAAAGTCGCAGCAAGATCGGACAAGTAGAACAGCAGTATTAACGTTCCAAATTTCTTGAAGTAAAATAAGCTTCTTAGAGTATGCAATAGTTTTAATATTGTTAGACCTAACAAAAATGTACAAATAATTCTCAACTGGTTCTGACGACGCAAACATGACATTCGGCTTGAATCGCCAATCGAGGCAACCCAAATGGTACTGATGATAGGGACTGGCATATCTTGAATAAGCTGTACCATGCCATGCTCCACGCTTTTATGCAAGTGTTGTATGTTGTTGGTTGTATAATGTGACCTGATACTCAGTAGAGGGATCGGTAACCAATAAAATATAAAAGTTGGCTTAAAATCTTATGTATTATGTTTAAATTAAGTCACAACAGCAACACAATATGGCATTTAAACCTTTTATTAGTCTTGCGCCTTAAAATTCTCAACTAGTTCTAGTCACGCAAAGATGGTATTAAGTTTAAATTGTTGGTCAACTAGCAGAAACGGTACTGAGGATGGAAAATTAACATCTCTTGAAATCATGCTACTTGCATTTATGCAAGTGTTGTGATGCTTGCTGAAAATGTAATATCGACAGTAATCCAACAAGTAACATAATTTTTGTTTTTGCCTAATTTATTCCATATAATATTTTGTAATCCAAAAAAGTTAGAATTGATTTTAAGCTATGCAGCTTTTTTTAGACCTGAAGGTTTAATTCAATTAAACCTGAAGCAGTTGCTAATATAAAGCAGTTGATAACCTGAGGATGTTGAAACAATTGTGAACATGAAGCAGTTGATGACCAAAATCAGTTTTTAGCCTGACGAAGCTGCTGATTTTTAAATTTGGAATAAAACCTTCCTTTTCAAATCTCATAATTAGGAGGACGATGCAAATTGAGCAACAAGACACGCCCCAATGGGGATTCAGGGCCTATAATAATAAATTTTAATAATAATAGTTAATTTTCAAAGAACATTTTTTTTACAATACTAGTATATAACATAGAAGACTTTGGTGCCGAGTTTTCTTGTTCCATTTTATTATGTTAATAGGTTATCTTCGTTCTACTATATCTCCGACACGGCCATCTACACGTCCTCGTGTAGGGTATCTATTTTCTACTTACAAATTACTCAACGTTCATTTTTCCATCTGTGTGATACAATTAGTCTTTACTCATTATCTTCAATTACAATTGTCTTCCTTAACATAAATAGTATTTCAAATTACCACATCACATGTGAATAACTTTTCTTCACACAACATATTTTCTCACAGGAATGTCTCAGAACAATCTTAGCAAATCTCAGGCGGGTATTCCAATTCATTTAGAACATAACCAACTGGCATCTTTCTGAAATCCTCAGAACAATCTTAGCAAATCTCAGGCGGGTATTCCAATTCATTTAGAACATAACCAACTGGCATCTTTCTGAAATCCTCATGACAATATTTATTCGTTTTCTTATTATGAAAAGTCTTCAAGATATATCTATCTCTTTCTAAAACTTCGCTAATCAAAACTGGTCCTCTAAACTTTGCACCTAATTTTGTTCTGTGTAG
Source organism: Drosophila falleni (assembly GCA_035045575.1). NCBI lineage: Eukaryota > Metazoa > Arthropoda > Insecta > Diptera > Drosophilidae > Drosophila > Drosophila falleni. The sequence goes on from JAWNOV010000186.1 coordinate 45,979, forward strand.
TTCTTAATTTTTTAGTAGAACATAATCTTCAACTTTATATCTATTAAGTGCTGTTTTATTGTTATCAAATCTAGGTTTGTCGTATTTAGCCTGCTTTTTTATATTTTCTATAGCTCTATCTCGTAAATCAGCTTTGGCTATCTTGATCTCTGTATTACCCGGCGAAATAACGTCCAGAGGGCGTGCTTCTTTTCCGATTAACTCCAGAGGACTTGCTTTGGTTACACTACCAATTGTCCAGTTCAACGCAAGTTGTACCTCACCCAGAGCATCTTGCCAAAATCGGTAAATGGACTCAACCGCGGATAAAAGATTTTTAAGCGTGCTCATTACGCGCTCAACTTATGCGTTTGCACAGCTGTCTCTTGTAGCTAAAAGATGAAGTTTAACCTTCTTCGATGTACAGAATTCTGTAAATTTCCCACTTGGAAAACATCCACCCTGGTCAGCTATTATTCGGGTTCAAACTTTAAATAAAGATATGATTTCATTGCCTTTTGACCAATTCTAGAGTTGGTGATTGACCGTATTGGCGTGTAGCTCTCGATATTCAATGCAAAGGCGATCTCATCTACTTTTTTTCATGAACAATAGTAAAGGACTTTCATAGGGAGGAAAACAATGTCAAATGAAGTTACAATTTAATAATTCAATTATCCTTTCGCGGACAATTTCTTTTCATTAGGACTCAGACGATATGGACGCCGCTGCACCATTTTGTTAGGCTCAATTAACCGTATAGTCACTTCTGATGCTGAATAATTTTGAAGCAATTTATTTAATTTTTCTCTGTCGCTATCAACTAGTTCAGTATAAACACTAAATAAAAGAGCTGATGGTTTACAGAATTTGACTTAACAATTTTGAATTTATCAGGTGTTAATGAAATATCATATCCTTGACTAAGAATTTCCCTACCGATTACAATATCATTTGTAAGATGCTCATTAGGTATTACATGAAACAATATTTCTATAATAATTGCATTAATAGTGCACTTACATTATTTTTGTAGTGACCTGTATATGCCAGCATTACCAATACCCCGTGTTAATGTGTTTGCCGACAAACTTATCGGTCACACTGCTTCGAATAAGCGAACATTCTTCTCCGGAGTCGAAGCAAACGGAAAAATCTCAGATCTAGATGCTGCCTATTTTTCAAATCTGGACGCTTGGATCTACACTCAAATAAAAAAATCAAGTATTCCGTACTCAAATCAATACGATCGATGTCAGAATTGCGCCTGTCCCGAAAATTCTTGATTCAAGTACAAAAGACTTATATCAAGTACTTTTTATTTAACCCCAAAGTACTTAAGTCTTGATTTTTTTAAGTACTATTGGAATAAGTTCAAAAACATTTTTTAAACGCGTTTCAGACTATATTTATTCTTTTAAATGCATAAATTGAGAATGCGCATACTCAAAATAGATATATAAAATTAAATTTGAGTATAATTTTATAAAATATCTATAGTTTAAACAAAAAATACATTTTTATACCCGTTACTTAAAAAATAAGTAAAAGGGTATATTGTGTTCTGTGGAATGTATGTACCAGGGAGAAGAAGGCATCTCCGACCCTATAAAGTATATATATTCTTGATCAGCATTAACAGCCGATTCGGTACAGCCATGTGTGTCTGTCCATCTGTCCGTCCGTCCGTCCTTATGAACAAAACGATCTCAGAGACTAAAAGAGATAGAGTAACCAAATTTGTCACGCAGATTTCTGTGTACACCACGCAGGTCAAGTTTGTATTAAATTTTTGTCACGCCCCTTCCGCCCTCGCAAATCGCAAAAAACTACTACTCCCACAGTTTTTAAGATAATACGTTTTTTGTGGGTATTAGAGTTGCAATTTGCTATTATTTATTATCCTATAAAGTCGCAGCAAGATCGGACAAGTAGAACAGCAGTATTAACATGCCAAAGTTCTTGAAGTAAAATAAGCTTCTTAGAGTATGCAATAGTTTTAATATTGTTAGACCTAACAAAAATGTACAAATAATTCTCAACTGGTTCTGACGACGCAAACATGACATTCGGCTTGAATCGCCAATCGAGGCAACCCAAATGGTACTGATGATAGGGACTGGCATATCTTGAATAAGCTGTACCATGCCATGCTCCACGCTTTTATGCAAGTGTTGTATGTTGTTGGTTGTATAATGTGACCTGATACTCAGTAGAGGGATCGGTAACCAATAAAATATAAAAGTTGGCTTAAAATCTTATGTATTATGTTTAAATTAAGTCACAACAGCAACACAATATGGCATTTAAGCCTTTTATTAGTCTTGCGCCTTAAAATTCTCAACTAGTTCTAGTTACGCAAAGATGGTATTAAGTTTAAATTGTTGGTCAACTAGCAGAAACGGTACTGAGGATGGAAAATTAACATCTCTTGAAATCATGCTACTTACATTTATGCAAGTGTTGTGATGAAATTGTCATATCGACAGTAATCCAACAAATGACACAATTTTTGTTTTCACCTAATTTATCTCATATAATATTTTGTAATCCATAAAAGTTAGAATTGATTTTAAACTATGCAGCATTTTTTTAGACCTGAATCAATTTCTACTTGAATTAAACCTGAAGCAGTTGTTAATATAAAGCAGTTGATAACCTGAGGATGTTGAAACAATTGTGAACATGAAGCAGTTGAAGCAGTTCGTTCACGTCCGTTCTCCTTGACTTACTTTCACAAAAAGGGCCGAAACTTCGAGAGCCACGCTCGATGACAGAAAACGAACTGTCATCCCACTCAGTACAACCCTGTCAACACAACACCGATATAATTCTACTCAAATAACAGTAAAACTAATAACACCAATACTATTCGATTAACCTAAGCAAGGCAATTAGAGCAACCCTGTATTATCTACCATATCTCCGACATATATATATTTAAATTAAGTAACGGGTATCCTATTGTCGGGATCTCGACTATAGCCTTTCTCACTTGTTTTATTTGTGACCTTATTTTGTATTTGCCATAAATTTTGAAAGTAATAATGTCAATCATATTGTTTATTTTTACTCCTTTGTTTCCTTTATTTTATTTTTATCACCCATTGAAAATGGGAAAAAAAGGTATAATAAGTTTGGCCGAATGTATGTAACAGGCAGAAGGGGGCGTGGCAGACTCCCAAAAGTATATATATTCTTGATCAGGATCAACAGCCGAGTCGATTGAGCCATGTCCGTCTGTCTGTCCGTCTGTTTGAAGGCGTCGATTTCAGAAACTATAAAAGCTAGAGACACCAAATTTGGTATGTAGGTTCCTTTATACTGCAGGCAGATCAAGTTTGTTTTTATTTTTGGATCGGACCACTATATTATATAGCTGCCATAGGAACAATTCATCGAAAATGAAGTTTTATAATGAAAAAGTTTTGTGTTTGTTGAGATATCAGAACCAAACTGATATCTCAATCTCTTCTCAGGGCTGGTATTTAGGTAAATTCGGTTAACTATATCACATAGCTGTCATAGGAACGATGCATCAAAAATGAAGTTTAAGTATGGAAAAGTTTTTTTTTTTGAGATATCTTAACTCAACTGACAGAATTTGCATTATTGTTGGTTTTGTACATTCTTACTAGATTTGGCATATAACTTGGTCCCATACATCCTGTCCAGAATGCTTTGATGGACAGTGTGAGTAACACTGTTGTATAGACGTTTAACAAAACTATTAGTGTGGCGGTATTTCGATAAGTATCGCCAGTGAGGCTCTGTCTGAAGTGGTATATCGATAAGAAAATGAGCATCAATTCTTGGAAAACAAGAAAGACGAATGAGACAGCGACTCATTGCACGAAGTCTGTTAAACTTAAAATAAAAGGTTTAATCTAATTGAATCATGTAAATAAATAGTTAAGCAAGTATGTCAGACCTCAAACAAACGAACGACCCGACATCAGAAGTGGGAAGCCGATCTGCCTACGATTTCCGTGGATCAGTGGCGCCTCATCATGGACTTGCAAAACCATAACCTATTAGAATTGATGAAAAAAATTAAAACATCTAAGAACGAGCATCAGCAAGCACGTGGTGTTGTACTGCTAAAATACAACCCTGAAGCAGCAGGCGCAGACGCTTTAAAATGGTGCACGACTGTTGACATAATTTTGATAGAGCAGCCGCTCGATGGAAGCCGGCTCATCATGACCCAGAGCAATGCAATGGAGAGGAGTGCTTCATCGTTTACGAAAATATCGTACCGTGGCATCAAGTGGAGCGAATTTAAGGAACTGTTTCTTTAAAGATATAAAATCAAAGAGACACCGGCAGCCATGTTTTTCAACATGTTAAACAGTCGTTCGTCCAACAACGAGAGCCATGCGGTGTTTGCCAGCCGCTTAATGACATCTCTAACTACTTCCTGGATGAAGAAGAGTTTAGAAGAGATAGCCATTTCAAACGTGCTTGCGCACATGGCCAATATCGAAAACCGTTTGCAGCGAGTCGTCTTCACGTCAAAAGTAAATACTAAAGGCGATCTACATTCTGAGCTGAAAACATTTACTTTTCGAAAACTTCGCACGTCTGACGAGAACGACAATTCCGGACCGGAGGCTAAAAAGAGAAGAGTGTTGCAAGCGTTATGTCACTTTTGTTTAAAAGATGCAGCAGGTGACGAACGAGGCTAGAACATCGGGAGGATAAAACAATAGGTCGAAAATCAAGTTTTAGTATGAAAAACTTTTTTGTTTTATGAGATATCGTAACCAATCTTATAGAATATGCATTTAAGTCTTATACATCCTTACCAAAGTTTGTTCAACTCGGTCCACTATATCATATAGCTATCATAGGACGAACAACTTTTATGTTTTATATCGTAGCCAAACATATATAATATAGCTGTTAGCATATAGCTGTCACAGGACCGATCGGGCGAAAATCGAGACTTAGTATGAAAAACTTTTTAATTTTATGAGATATCGTAACCAAACTTATAGAAGATGCATTTAAGTTAGTCTTATACATCCTTTCCAAAGTTGGTTTAAATCGGTTCACTATATCATATAGCTGTTATAGGACCGATCGGGTGAAAATCGAGCCTAAGTATGAACGACTTTCTTGTATTATGAGATATCGTAACCAAACGTATATAATATACATAAAACTTGGTTTTATATATTCTGTCCAAAGTTGGTTCTAATCGGATCACTATAACATATAGCTGTCATAGTATGAAAAACTTTTTGTTTTATGAGATATCGTAACCAAACTTATATAATATGCATTAAAGTTAGTCTTATACATCCTTTCCAAAGTTGGTTTAAATCAGTCCGCTATATCATTAAGCTGTCATAGGACCGATCGGGCGAAAATCAAACCTTATTATGAAAAACTTTTTTGTTTTATGAGATATCGTAACCAAACTTATAGAATATACATAAAACTTGGTTTTATTTATCCTGTCCAAAGTTGGTTTAAATCGGGCTTAAATCAAGTCATAAACATGATAGAATATGCATTTAGGTTAACTTAATTTTTTTTAAATTTTTTTCCATTATAAGTTTTTTCCCTAGTAAGTACGGTGTCTTCGACTGTCGAGTATGCTCGACTGTAGCACCGGCCTACTAGTTTTTTATTAATTTATATTTTTGTTTAAAACTTTTATATTAAACTCAATTTTGTTTGTCACAAAATTGGATATCAGAAATTTAGGTAATTGAAATTGCTTTCGTCACTAGACTTTTACCACGTGTAGAAGTTTTTTTGTGAGATTATGCTTAACATAGAGTGAAAGCAGAAATTTTAAAACTAACGCTATTGTGAGAATTAACAACAGGATCCACAACGATTTTATATGGTCTGTGTGATCAAATGTATTGACGTTGCACAGTGGGGCAGATCCTTATTTTGCGTTGCAAAAATCAAATCTTTTGAAATTTAAAAAGCATTTGATAGAAAACTTCTCAAGCTTTAAAATGATTGCTTGCACTGCTTAATAGGCCTACTGGTCGATTCAGGGTTATCAGTCAAAGTTGAAAAATATTTTCGGTGCATATTTTACATGTGAAATTAAAAAATTTATTTTTTTTTCTAGTGACGTCAAATTCGGTATGTAGATTCCTCTATATTGCAGGCAGGTTAAATTTGTTTCTTTTTTGAATCGGACCACTATATCATATAGCGCCCATAGGAACAATCGGTCGAAAATCAAGTTTCAGTATGAAAAACTTTTTTGTTTTATGAGATATCGTAACCAAACTGATAGAATATGTATCTAACTTGGTTTTATATATCCCGACCAAAGTTGGTTCAAATCGGACCCCTATATCATATAGCTGTCATAGGACCGATCGGGTCCAAGTCAAGTGTGAGTTTTTAGCAGCCTTAGCTTTTGACATAGTAAGTACGGGGTCTCCGACAGTCAAAAATACTCGACTGTAGCTCCGTTCGACTGGTTTTTTTTTTAAATCCTCCAACCACATTTGTTAGATAAAGCCTATCAGTGTTTAGTATTTTTTCAAGCAGCGGTTTCCCACTAAGGCTTGAAATTAGAACTTAATATTAAAAAAATTTGGGCATTCGCAATTATGCAGCCCGTTGCGTTTTTTCGCACCAGTGCGAATCTGCTTATCTAGGTGTTGACGCTCTGTGTAGCGCTGTCGATCTGATTCATTTTTGGCTAACTGAATCATTTCCTTGACCAGTCGCCGTTGCTGCAAGAGTTTCACTCACCGTCTACTCCGTTTGAGCTTTGGTATCGCTCTTCTGTCTTGTCGAGCCCGGTACTCAGCTATTGTGAGTGGGCGTGGTATATCGGCTGGATTCGCCTGCAAGACCTCTTGGAACGTCGGCAAATCCCTTTACTCAATAGGAAAAGCTGCATCGAACCTGGGCTCCTCTGCCATCAATTACACAGCCACACAAAATAAAAGTGATGCTCTGATCTGGTGGTCTCACTATGCTTAATCTGAATCCGAAGTCAATTTTTTTCCAGCACGTCAGGTTTTGAAAATAATTTCAAAAAAACTAAATGGCGGACACTTTTTTGAAAAATTCATCACACTCGTTACCCGGGGGTTTTTGGGGTCGCTGATCACGAATATGACTTTAATTTTTAGAAATTTAAAATGGCGGATCCAATATGGCGGACCCTTTTTTGAAATATTCATCGGATTCATTAAAAAACTCCTTACCCGGGGGTTTTTGGTGTCGCTGATCACAAAACTGAACGGACTCGCTTGAAACTTGTTAGCCAGGGGCTTTTGGGGTTTCTGATTACGAATATGAAGTAAAATTCAAAAAATTCAAAATCCGATTTGAGGCAACACGTCTGCACACCACGACCGCAAAACCGGAAAGAGGATGACTTTCCACTTGTCCTCTTATTCGTCAAAGTCTCCTGTCATATTTGACACTGTCTGTCACATCTGTCAGTGAATACTTTCAACACTGACTACTGAACAACACCCCTGGGCCATGCTCGGCAGACGCAATCCTTACCTCACACCTTGCTTTCAGTGGTAACCCTAGTATAACAGAACGGGACGACTATATTACATGACCATCTTTATTATTGAGACTTAACAGTTAACATTCAAAATTAATACAAACGATTTCTGTGATCTACGACACGGCCTTCCTGACTAGCACACGTCCTCGTGTGTAATGTGATTGGCATGACTATTGCTGTTTGGATCTAGCCCCCATGTGTGATGTTCCCTGCACCCTAGGTGGCAGAGATCGTATGATGATCAACGTCTTTTTCACCGTGACCATATTTTTCAATAATTTCTGAGGCAATGTCTTTATCGGGCATTCCTCGCAAACTTTCATGGGCATACTTGTACGTTCTTTTACTTGTTAATGATCTTAAGAGGTATCGGTCACCTTCCAACAATTCAATGACAACAAATGGTCCTTTAAACTTTGGATCCAACTTTGTCTGATGTCGTTCTTCGCACTTAAGCAAGACATGATCGCCAACCTTATGTTTTACAACCTTTGCCTTATTTTTATCTTTATCACATTTTTGGTACATGGCATTTTTGTCTATATTTTTTTTTGCCTGTATTCTTATTTTATCTATATCAATTTCTTCTTCATTTTCGTTTAAAGGTAGCATGCCTAATGGTCTAGCCTCTTTACCTATCAGTAGCTCCAGCGGGCTAAACTTGGTCACCCTATTACTAGTACAATTCGAACGATTGTAGGTAACCCCACCAGCGATGCACCCTTTCAGTCAACTCGATTTATGTTCGACTCGCCTTCAACGAACTGCAGTCTGTGTAGACCATAAATTTTCGGTCATGCAGGTAATGGCGGAAATGTTTTATAGCATTGTAGCATTATAGCAGCCAGAGTTTCCAACTCATAAGAATGGTACTTGAATTCTGCAGCTGTCGTAAATTTGCTGTAATACTCTACCACCCTGCATTTCCCGTCAACTCTATGCACTAGCATTGCATCATATCCATCTGCACTTGCGTCTGTGTGCAGTTCGATAGGGCATTGTGGATCAAAGATGATTAATATCGGATCACTAGTCAGAGCTCGTATAATCTTTTGACGTACTAGTTCATGCTGGTCATTCCAAATGAAACCACTGTTTTTGGAGGTTAATTCATATAGAGGCTTCATTTGTTCAGAAAATCGCAGCACAAACTGTCTAAAGTAAGATGCTAGTCCTAAGAATTGTCTTAATTGTGTAACGGAAACTGGTTGATTTATAGCAGACAATGCCTCTATCTTTCTAGGGTTAGGTTTGATTTCACCATTTTTGATGAGAAACCCGAGATATTCAATTTCAGTTTAAAGAAAGATGAATTTTTTGATATTAAAATAGAACCCTGCACTTGATAAAGTCCTCAGCACGATTGCCAGCCTATCATAAGCTTCCTCTTTTGAATTGGCTACAATCAAAACGTCGTTAATGTAGACTATTGCATATGAGTATGCCAGTTCTCCTAAAGCTCGTACAATTGCACGCTGGAAAACTGAAGATGCGTTTTTCAGTCCGAAAGGCATGGCAAGGAATTCGTACTGCCCGTCTGGCGTTACAAATGCAGCTCATTCGATCGATTCAACTTCAATTGGGACCTGGCCATGTCTATACTAGAAAAATATCTTCCGTCGGGCAGTCTAGCTATTTGGTCAGTAATTAGTGGCAACGGATATTTGTCTGACACTGTATTTGCAATCAATTCCCTATAATCTATGCATAGCCTGTCACTGCCATCTTTTTTCTTTACCAGCAGCATTGGACTAGCGAATGGAGAGCAGCTCGGACGAATTACTTGTGGTTCTAACATCTGTTGTATTTTGGTTCTTACTACTTTCTTTTCGCCTTCACTTAATTTGTATGGACGCCGTTGTACAGTTTTATTATTGTCCATACTTTTTTTTGGCATGCCATCTATGAAACTACCTGAATATTCATTTAATACGTCTTTTAGTATATACTTTTCTGATTCTTGGAGGTCTTTATTATCATCAATAGATTTCATCATAATATTTCTTGTGGACTCATCATGTACCATTGTAATGCCAAAACCAAGTCTAAGTACTTCGCGGCCAATCAGGATATCATGCTTTAAATGATTATCCGTTACAACATGAAAAAGTACTTTTAAATTAAATTGTGATATTTGAATTTTAGACAATATTTGCAAATTATTTTTTACGACATTTTCTCCTATTCCTCTTAACACTACAATATTGTTAAATCTTTTACCAGCTATCTTATTGCATAATTTCTCCTTAATCAGGGAGCATTCGGCACCAGAGTCAAAAAAGAATCGATACGGCTCAACATTTTGATACATTGTTCCTGTGGGCTCCAGTACTGCACACAAATCCACTCGCTTCTCGTTCTTATTCGCAGTAGCTGCACCCCTCGTGCAAGAAGACGCAAAGTGCCCAAGATTGCCGCACCTATAGCACTTCACTTCCGCTCGACCAGCTGTAGGTTTGCCATAAGATGAGATTGCCTTTGGCTCACGTCTTTGTGCCCGAGTTTGCCACAGTAATGGCATTTAGTTGGATCTTGCATCTTGGGTTTCTTTCTTTCTGGGCCGAGGTCTGGTCCAGAATGTCTGGTCCGCTTAGAAAATGCGTACGCCTTTAATTGTTGCTGCATTTCGCTGCGCGTTTTTATTGATGTGGTATATAGGAGACGCTGCAGCCGTGTGTCGATTTGCGATGCGTGTGCCATTACAAATGAAACTGCTATTTCTTCCATAGTCATCGATTGCCATTTCGTCATCAGGGAGGTCACTAGAAGGCTGCCATACACGGACAGGCACTCATTATTATTTGGCTGTTCATTTTGTATGTTATTCTTATTGATATCTTATTACTTGATAGGGGGAATATGTGAGAGAATATTTAAGTGGCTATGTGCATTACATATGTTACTTCCCCATCCATAAAAAATTAGCCTGCGGTTTCATTTGATATAGGGTTTAATTGAACATTATTTGATTGTGGGATTTTTTCTGTTTGTTTCTTATATTTAACAATTATTTTGCGTGGTATGCTTTTATACTTATAGCTAAAATATAGTACTAGTATAATTACAATAATTATAAGTGTTGTTAAAATAATAATTTAAAATGTGTTGTAATGTTTAGTTTGTTGTTGTACAATTTCTTTTGCTTGGATATATGAGAGTGGTTCTAGCTTAGTTACATTATTGTTTACATAAATAGTTTGTGTGTAATCTAAAATAGTACTTGTGATCAATATTTCTTCCCATTAAATTGAACAATTTAATGCTTATATAATATTATTACCTTATATTGTTATTTCTCGGTTTATACAATTTTGATTTAAAATAGTCTTAGGTAAGTTCCAAGTTAACAATACATTAGGCTCTACATATTTTGTTTCAAAAGTTTTATGTGTTTTTGCATATCTACATTCAGTTGTGTCTTGGTTTAAAATTCCTGTAATACACTTGTTCATTACTAGATCCTTTGTCTAGGAGTGCGAGTAATTTTTCTTTGCTTGCGTTCTCTGTTTGGATACGTCTGCGTAAAATATAGGCGTTTCGGCTGCCATAACAATTAGGTGATAAAAAATTCGTGTTGCGGCATCCCGAGTTTTTGCTCTGATATGATTGCGGCCCATTAGGCCGTCCATGAGATATAGGCCGCCCATGTGAGCGTTAGACTCATGCACAATTTGGGGACAGTCAATTGAAATGTGTCGCTTAGCTTTTCTGTCAAAATGAGAAGCCTTTGCAGTTTCTTCACGAGGGTTTGTCCTTTCAAATTGCTTAACACCCACATAGGTGGACAAAAAGCGAACAGGTTTGCTGTCTTTCCAGAGTACAATGGTTATGTCGACACCATATAAGGACCCAACGTACTCAGTCGAAAAACCCCTTGGCAATTTGCTGATGGCAATATCGATTGGTAGCTTGCAATTGGGGATACGGTTTACACGCACCGTGCCAAGGCTATAAATACCTTTCGCTCTTAGATAAACCATCAAAGGCAGAGATGTATAAAAATTATCGAAGTAAATAATGGGATTCTTAAATCTTTCTACGGTTTGTGTTAAGCGCACTACAATGTTGGCCGAAGCACCAAGATCTGGGTGACCAGGTAGGACCACATTATCACCGGCACAGCTGTAGATCTCAAAGCGGTATGCGTATCCAAATGAATCGCACAATACAAATAGTTTGATGCCCCACTTCTGCGATTTATGTGGAATGTACTGACGCAAGTGGTGCTTCATTTTTGTGCTGCACATTTCCTCGTCAACACAAAGGCGGGCATACTTTGGCACCGAGTCAAACCGTTTGTTGAGACAGTCTACAAATTTTCGCGTACGGAACAATGAATCGTAGCCTGGTTCACCCATTTTGATACGTTTGCGCTCATCATAGGTCCGCACGCATTTTGTCCCTAGTAGCTCTTCAGATTCGGGTAGCGATAAATGGACATGGGCATATGTCTTTGTCGACAATCATATTCATGATTTCCGCATTAATGAAATAGCAAAAGAGCTCCAGTGGAGTTTTGAGCTCTTTTATTTCAGCTGGCAGCGAAAAATCGCCTCGAAATGCTACATTGTTAACAAGCAACTGCATACATTTCTCTCGCCACAGAATCTTACTCTAATCTTTTGTTATTGATTCAATACCTGTATAAATAAAACTAATTATTCACTAAAATAACACATAGCAACTTAATTTGGCTTTCCAGCTCCATTGAACCCACCAGAAGTTGGCGGAGATGCGCACGCCGAATCTTCACTGATTGGTCATGGTGATCGCGGCCTTTTTGCAGTTTTCTGGGAAGTCTCAGCTTTCTGTGCATTGTTTTGGACATTTTCAACATTACTCTCAATAAATGACACAGTCTCAGGATCGTCAAATGCAGTATTAAGAGCCTCCACTATATCAATGTCGTTGTCCTCGTCGTCACTTGAGCTTAACATTTCTTCATCCGACGGAACTGATTCAAATATCTTGAGCAACTGCTCATCTGTCGAGTCGGACAGCTTATACCGAACCCGCTTTGCCATTTCTAGTAATATTTATAATTCTACAATATTAAGTAAAATCACTCCATCAACAGAAACAAACACATAAATTGCAATCAATTGTGAAATATCAGCTGGCAACAAAAGTTGTCTTGGAGCCCCAAACGTGCCTCAAGGCACGTATCGCTATTTCGCTGTCACAACGCATGTCTTTTATGTATTTGCAAATCTGCAACTAAGTTTTAATAGTAAATGAACTTACCTTTCAAGAAAAAACTTATGAGCTGGATAGGTTTTTATATTTACTATTATTTGCACAGCAAAACACAAAATCGGTCAACTATATGATGTAGATGCCATAGGAACGGTACATCGAAAATGAAGTTTTAGTATGGAAAAGATTTTTGATTGTTGAGATATCAGAACCAAACTGATAGAATTTGCATCTGGGCTGGTATTATACATCCTGACCAAATTTGGATAGAGTCGGTTAACTATATCATATAGCTGCCATAGAAACGGTACATCGAAAATTAAGTTTTAGTATGGAAAAGATTTTTGTTTGTTAGGATATCAGAACCAAACTGATAGAATATGCATCTGGGCTGGTATTATACATCCTGACCAAATTTGGATAGAGTCGATAACTATGTCATATAGCTGCCATAGAAACGGTACATCGAAAATGAAGTTTTAGTATGGAAAAGATTTTTGTTTGTGAAGAAATCAGAACCAAACTGATAGAATATGCATCTGGGCTGGTATTATACATTCAGGCCAAAATTGGGTAGAATGGGTTAGCTAAATCACATAGCTGCCATAGAAACGGTACATCGAAAATGAATTTTTAGTGTGGAAAAGATTTTCTGGCCAAATTTGGTTAGAATCGGTTAACTATATCATATAGCTGCAATAGGAACAATCAATGAAAATCAACTTTCAGTACAGAGAACATGGGCACAGGGTATTCAACTGTCAAGCGTGTGACTGTAACCGCCCACTAGTTTTTTTTTGGTTTTTTGTATCTTTCAGTTTTTGGCTTGTTAACTGTGATCTAATGTCGATGTTAACGAATCGACGACGTCAATAATAAATATTTGTTTTTTTTCCCAAAATACCAAACCTTCGTGTTCACTTAGAGATGACACAACGTGCCAAACATTTTTATACCTCGTGATACAAAAAGTTGTTATTTTGAATGTTATTGCTGGTCAGCTTCCTTTTCTATTGGAAAGAAGATTTATTGGAAGATACAATGTAAACTTTTTTTAAGCTTCGGTTCGCAAACCAGGTTCGACCCTTGGTTTTATTTTATTCAACAAAATATACATTTATACATATAATAACGAGTTCCAACTTTAGTTTATTTAAAAAAAAAATATAACTTTATTAAAATAAAAACTTAAAGCGAGTTAAACATCGGAGTTTGATAATAATTCAAGACTGATTGTAAAATAGTTTGACGTCGCTTAACAAACCTCGCCTGTGAGCTTTTGGAGATGAGCTTTGCGCTCTTATATAAACAGAGAGAGAGATCTTAGAGATCGCTCTTATTGAGAAGACGAATATTTGGGTGCTAAGCAACAGCCTGGATTTGTGCCGCGTCGGCAGATTTGACCCTTGGTGGGAATAGCAATTCAAGCGGATGTTTATATTAACTGTTTCGATCGTGAGAGAGCTTGAATTGTTATTTGTCAACAGTTTATTATTCTTATTGATATCTTATTACTTGATAGGGGGAATATGTGCGAGAATATTTAAGTGGCTGTGTGCATTACATATGTTACTTCCCCATCCATAAAAAATTAGCCTGCGGTTTCATTTGATATAGGGTTTAATTGAACATTATTTGATTGTGGGATTTTTTCTGTTTGTTTCTTATATTTAACAATTATTTTGCGTGGTATGCTTTCATACTTATAGCTAAAATATAGTACTAGTATAATTACAATAATTATAAGTGTTGTTAAAGTAATAATTTAAAATGTGTTGTAATGCTTAGTTTGTTGTTGTACAATTTCTTTTGCTTGGATATATGAGAGTGATTCTAGCTTAGTTACATTATTGTTTACATAAATAGTTTGTGTGTAATCTAAAATAGTACTTGTGATCAATATTTCTTCCCATTAAATTGAACAATTTAATGCTTTTATAATATTATTACTTTCTATTGTTATTTCTCGGTTTATACAATTTTGATTTAAAATAGTCTTAGGTAAGTTCCAAGCTAACATTACATTAGATTTATGTGTTTTTGAATATCTACATTCAGTTGTGTCTTGGTTTAAAATTCCTGTTATACACTTGTTCATTACTAGATCCTTTGTCTTTTCAGTATATACTTTATTATTTTGTATAAAATATTTCTCATGTATAATTTCAGTTAAAATGTTTCTGTTTGCGTCTGGGTATGGAACTATTTCAAAAATTGGCGTATTGATGATTTCGCGTGGAATATGGGAAACTATCAAATTTTCATTTGTAGTTGTTTTTAACCATGTAGAAGTCTTAATATTTTAAATTTTTTCAGAGTTTACGTAGGATAATGGACTGTGTTTTAGTAATTTTCTTTTTCCAATTTTTCTGTTAAATTTTTAATTTGGGATAATGTTTTAAGGCCCTATTCTCATTCAAAACCCGTTTTTTGGACCCTTTTTAAAAAAATTCTTATTTGAAAACGCAACGAATAATTGAAAACTTTTTTTATTTACTGTATTACAAAAGGTTCAAAGTAAATAAAAAAAATTTTTTTGACCCGATACGAGGTCTGTTCAAAAAGTAATTAGACTTCAAAGTTGGGGGTTGAAAAAAAAAGGTGTCGTCACGGCGGCCACAATTCCGGGTCTCCGGAGCGTCGGAAATGAAAATAAAATAAAGGGTTATAATCAGCATAGATGTAATTCTGGCCCGAAGTAAAATAAAAATTTTGCGATTTTTTTTGACAAAATGGCGGCCATTCAAAAAAAAATTTCAATTTCGGGCTTTTTTTTTGTAGTTTAGTGTAAAAAAAAAATAGTAAAAAAAATCGCAAAATTGTTATTTTACTTCGGGCCAGAATGGTGACAATTCTACGTCGATTAAACTTTGTTTCATCCAAATCGGTTCAGTAGAACTGGCGGAATCGTGGCCGCCAACTCGAAAAACGTGGTTTCGAGATAAACGCGTTTAAAGTTTGAAGTTTGAAGAAAATAGCTCATTTTGACGAAGACCTTGCTTCACAAAAATGGCCATATCATCTAAAGTATTTCGAATTTCAAAAAACCCTTTTAGGGTTATATTCTTAAATGTCCAAGCTATAAAAAAATGCAAAAAAAAAGTCGAAAAAATTTTTTGCTGAAGGAGAATAGGGCCTTAAATTCTTTAGCTTGTTTCATTAAATTATTGAATGTATTTTCGATTTTTGCAAGATTAACAGCTAGATAGTGGCTTTCATAATTTATTGGTAAGTTAATAGTTCCTGTTTTAAATATAAGGTAACCGTTTTTCGATTGGATTGGGCTTACTTCTAAACTTTGGCCATTGGTTTGTTGGATGAAATACATTAGTAAGAATTGTATTATAAAAGAAAATATTTTATGTTGTAGTTTCCTGATTTTGGTTGTCATTAGGCGATGATCTGGAATTATCTTATTTGCTCTTGTTAGTTTTCTTGTTTTTTGTTTTTAAATTAAGATTTGTAGTGTATTATTTTTCTCCCTCTGTTAGTCTCATCAAAATGTTTTTCGTCTACTTGTCTCAATTTACCGGTCTTTTTGAATGGATTAGTTGATGTTGAACGTATAGTTAGTATCAATTTGAAAATCTGAACGTTTTTCATTTAATTTATCTATTTGAATTGTTTTGTTTAGTTGTGCGTTATACTCTGGGGTTCCCGTGTATATAAAAATGTCTGCTGGTGTTCTACCTGTTGTATTATGAGTGGTTTTGTGATTATATGTGTAAAGTATTATTTCGAATCTAGTAAGCTTATTTTCTGGATCTGATTCGCTGTTTATTATTCTTAATTTTTCATTAATAGTTTTATGAAATCTTTCTACGTCAGATATGCAATTTTTACTAGTTGTGATATTTATATCTACACCTTCAGTTTTTAGCCAAATTTGTAGTGCTGAGCACATAAATGCTGAATCTTTATCTGCTTTAATTTCTTTTGGTTTTCCCATTTCATTGAAAATTTTTTTTTAAGTAATGCTCTTTTAGCTTCTAACCAATCTCTACCATTTACTTCGATAAGGGACGCGAATTTTGAATAAATGTCTATGCAAGAAAGGAATTGTTTATTATCTACCATATAAAAATCTATAACGTATTTTTCTCTGGGATTGAAAGTTTCTGGCGTTAGCTCGAAAGCTAACTTTGTGTCTCTATGTTCTGTTTTCGCAATGTTACAGTTTGGCATTCATTAATAATATATTGAATTAGGTTTTGGTAAGCTGGGCAATAATATTTCTCTTTAAATAATGACGTTAGTTTCTGTATACCTAGGTTTAATAATTCTTTGTGTTTTTATAACGAAGTCTTTGAATTCTGCGTATGCTTGAATGTCTTGTAATTTTTTTGTAGATCTCATTACTTTGGTTTAATTGTTGGGACTGATTATTTCTAAGAAAGCAGTTTGAAAAGTTAAGAAATCTGTTTCACAATGAAAATAGATTACGCTTTTCCTTGTACATAAATATTCTTTGATTAGTTCTTTGGCCTGAGTGTTGGTCATTTCTTTATACATAATTATAATTTTAGTTTTATGAAAATAATTTATTACGTTTACTTATATACCGATTGTATACCTTATATAAACCTTCGGACCATGCAGACGTGTTTCTTTAAAGCGCTCCGTATTATTCAAAATTAAATAGTACTCAAGTCCAGTAAAAATCTAAAATTAGGCCAAGAGCCCCATTGTGCGATGCGCACCATCATCCTTTTAGTTTTGAAAGTGTAATTAATCAATTATATAAACTATTAGCAAATCAAATAGAATTTGAATTGAACAAGTGTTAACTTCGATGAGTCACTACGATACCCGTGCCCAACGTCAGCGCGAGCAAGACGACCGGCGACTCTCTTTGGCCAAAAACAGCGCTTACTTTAGCTTTGTCTCAGAAGCAAAACCACAAACGCAACACACAACAGCCGAAAAATCAATGCAGAACCTCTTAGCCGTAGAAGATGTGAGAGCGCGTTCTTGATCTCCGATTTTACCAACTACAATTCCAAAAACCTGGAGCGAAGAGTGTGACTCTCCATTACCGACCCCCTCACCGCGAAATCCACTATCACCACCAAACTTGCCCGTACAAGTCGCTGCTGCTAACGCTACAGCAACAACAACGTTAACTGTGTCAACAGTCGCCGCACCACCTTTTGCTGACCAAGCGCAAGCTCTTTCAACTACTGCTTCGATTGCAAGCGCAGCGTCAAAAGCAGCGGGTCTGGCTAGGCAGACCGGAATGGATCGCTACGTTCAAATAAAGCGAAAACTTAGCCCACAAAAAACACGGGAAAATAAATCAAAAATCAACCGCGGTAGCTCAAACCAAACTGCTGGGGACCCAGTAAACACCATCAATAGGTTTGCACTGCTGGATGATACTGTCAACGACCAGCCTACCGAAGCTGGAATTGGGCCAAAAAAACTAAAGCCCCCACCTCTATACATTCGGGAAAAGATATTCAACGCATTGGTGAACAAGACCGTTTGAACTAGTTGGAAACAACAATTTTCATGTCGTTCCTTTAATTAAAGGGAATATTCACGAAATCAAGCTTCAATCAAAAGACGAGGAGCATTTCCGAAAAATCTCCAAGTATCTAAATGAAGCTAAGAAAAACTTCTACACTTATCAACTAAGGCAAGGCAAGGGCCTGCAGGTTGTACTTAAAGGTATTGAACCGGATGTAACCCCTTCCGAGGTCGCAAGTGCGTTAAAAGAGAAGGGCTTTCTCGCTAAAAGAGTTACAAATATTTTAAACAAAAACAAAATTCCGCAACCTCTCTTCAAAGTTGAGCTGGAGCCAGATAGTAAAGCTCCAAAGAAAAATTAAGTGCACCCGATCTACAAACTACAGCTCCTGCTGCATCACCGGATCACTGTTGAGGAACCACACAAACGGAATGGTCCAGTTCAATGCTCAAACTGCCAAGAATATGGGCATACCAGGACGTACTGCACGCTACGTTCGGTATATGTAGCTTGTGGAGACTCCCATGGCCCTGATTCCTGCCAAGTCAACAAGAATGACAATAGTACAAAAAAGTGCGGAAACTGCGGTGGAAATCACACAGCTAATTACAGAGGCTGTCCAGTGTACAAGGAACTAAAAAGCCGCATTCGACGAGTACCAACAGCGCGCCATCCGCACCTGCCAGGTGCAACTATAGCTTCCCAAACTACACCCGACGTCTTCTTCGCCAAAGCAGCCAGGTCCTCATTTGGTCCCGCAAACACTGTCAACGGCATATCTCTCGCCAATGTTTTAAAATCTGGCCTTCAAAAATTAGCTCCCTCAGCAGCGCCCCCAAGGGTAATACAAGAAGAATCGAGTATGGATAACGCGCAGCAGCCCATGCAGCAGTCACAAAGCCCTATTGAAACGATGATTTTCGTCTTACAACAAAGTATGATGGAGTTCATGTCGTTTATGAGATCAACTATGCAAAATCTTATGCAAAATCAAAACACCTTGATACAGATGCTTGCATCTCAACAATCCAAATAATCAATGGCGCCTCTACGAATATCTCTGTGGAACGCCAACGGTGTTTCACGGCATAAACTTGAACTTACCCAATTCCTATACGACAATCACATTAATGTAATGCTGCTTTCTGAGACGCACCTTACTAACAAATACAACTTTCAAATACGTGGATACGTATTCTACGGCACAGATCATCCGGATGGAAAAGCACATGGCGGATTTAAATATATTCTGATAAGAAACCGCATCAAACACGTATTCCACAAAAGATTTGCGGCAAACTATCTACAAGCCACATCTATAATTGTACAATCGGACATCAGCAATCTTACTATCGCCGCTGTATATTGTCCTCCCCGCTTTACAATCTCTGAAGATCAATTCATGCAATTCTACAATTCACTGGGACAGCGGTTTATAGCAGCAGGAGACTATAATGCGAAACACCCGCACTGGGGTTCTCGCCTTGTGATCGCAAAAGGAAGGCAGCTATACAACGCAATCATAAAGCCAAGCAACAAACTCAACTATGTTTCTCCCGGTAGTCCTACATACTGGCCAGCAGACCCCAACAAACAACCAGACTTAATAGATTTTGCTGTGACAAAAAACATCCCACGCAATCTGATAAGCGCCGTAGCACTTTCGGATCTTTCATCCGACCACTCCCCCGTGTTATTAAATCTACTCCAATCCCCGGAATATGTGGAATATTATAATAGACTCACAACACACAGAACCAATTGGCTCAAGTACAAGAAATACGTTAGCTCTCACCTCGATCTTGCTTCGCAGTTCAACATCGAAGCGGACATCGACTGCTCTGCTGACTTATTAGAATCAGTACTTGTTGCAGCAGCTAAGATTTTTACTCCACAACGCGCGCATGTGCAGACGAATAAACGTAAAACTAATCTTCAAATAGAACAACTTGTTCTGGAAAAGCGACGATTGCGACGTGAATGGCAGTCTCACCGGTCGCCATCTACAAAACAACGCTTTAAATATGCTTCACGCAGGCTCAGCAAAGCTCTTAAGCATGAAGAAGCAGATGCCCAACGCCGCTACATAGAGCAATTATCACCAACCAGTACCAAGCATCCTTTGTGGAGGGCTCACCCTACACTAAGTGCGCCGACCGAAACGGTAACGCCTATAAGAAACTCCTCAGGCTGTTGGGCCCGTAGCGACAAAGACCGGGCTAACACATTTGCTGCTCACCTACGTCATGTATTCCAACCAAACCCCGCAACAAATTCGTTTTTACTATCATCCTGTGTATCTGATAGTTGCGAACCTGAACCACCTGAATTTCGTCCAAATGAAATTGTAAAAGTCATAAAAGAACAGATGAAACCAAAGAAAGCTCCAGGCTGCGATCTAATAACTCAAGAAATGATCATTGAACTTCCAAACTGTGCTATTTCCCTCATCTGTAAACTTTTCAACGCGATTACAACCATCGGCTACTTCCCAAAAAAATGGAAAAAATCAGTCATTATAATGATTCCCAAACCAGGAGAAGACCATACAATACCATCATCGTACAGACCAATTAGCCTACTACCGTGCTTGTCTAAGCTTTTCGAAAAATGCCTCTTGACGCGCATAATTCCTCACCTGAGAACACACAACACAATCCCAACACATCAATTTGGCTTCAGAGAAAAGCATGGAACCATCGAGCAAGTTAACCGAATAACATCAGAAATACGTATAGCATACGAACATCGGGAATACTGCAGCGCAATATTCCTCGACGTCTCCCTGGCCTTCGATCGAGTGTGGCTTGAAGGTCTCATGCATAAAATCAAATCGACGCTCCCTGTGTACACTCATAGGCTTCTCGAGTCGTACCTCTACAATAGAGTCTTCGCAGTGAGATGCAACACCATTTGATTATAGAAGCTGGAGTTCCCCAGGGAAGTGTATTGGGACCAACACTATACGTAATTTACACAGCGGACATCCCCATAAACGAGCGGCTAACAACATCTATGTTTGCCGACGACACCGCAATTCTTAGTCGTTCCAGATGCCCCATTGAAGCAACAGCACGTCTATCTGAACATTTGGCGGGACTAGAGAAATGGCTGGCCGACTGGCGTATTAAAATAAATTAACAAAAGTGTAAACATATCACGTTTACTCTCAACAAGCAAACATGTCCTCCGTTAGCACTGTCCAATACGCAACTCCCACAAGCCAAAGAAGTAACGTACCTTGGCGTTCGTCTTGATAGGCGGCTCACCTGGCGTCGTCACCTTGAAGCAAAAAAAACGCCGATTAAACTGAAAGCCAATAACCTCTATTGGCTTTTGAATCCCCGATCTCCTCCCAGCTTAGACTACAAGGTCCTACTTTACAATTCCACCATAAAACCAGTGTGGACCTACGGCTCGCAGCTGTGGGGAAACGCGTGCAGTAGCAATATTGATATCATCCAGCGAGCACAATCAAAAATCCTGAGGACTATCACTGGGGCACCATGGTATGTTCGAAACGAGAACATTCATAGAGATTTGAACGTTATATACGTCAAAGATGAGATAGCAAGACAAAAGGCGAGCTACAACATTAAACTATCTTCACACCCAAATCCTCTTGCTCAACGGTTAACTCGGGTTTGCAGTCGAACCCGCCTTAAACGAAACGACCTTCCAGCCCAGCAATAAACCCTTGGGGCACCGTAGATCATATTAAGTCAACATGACTGTTAGTTAAGCTTTAAATATAAGATTTGATAAACTTATTGTAAGTCTCCCTTGGAGAAGATTCAATAAATAAAGGCAAAGTAATAATAAAAAAAAAAAAAAAATAACGATAAACTTCAATAGAGTGAAACTAATTTAATACACATCCGCTAAAGAACTTATGTGCGTAAATAAGTTACAATAAATCAAGTCTAACCACTAAGGGATAACTAATATCCTAGGCTAAAACTAAAGTGATTGTGCTTATTTAAACGTAAAACTAACTTTGTGTTTTTGTGACCACTAAAGGATATTTACTATCCCAGGCCACAGTTTCGAATCAAAAAGAAAATAAAACCAAAGTTAAAATTGTACCACCACCAGTAATGGAGCTATCAGACCATCACCTGAAGCAAGCCCTTGGACAAATCCAAAAAATTCAAGCCTTCGATGGAACGACTGAAGAGCTGGCAGCCTTCATAAGAAGAGTCGATTATGTTCTATCGAAACTTAAATGAAATTACAGTTGACAATAAATACCAAATTCCAATAATGGATGATATATTAGACAAATTTGGAAAATGTCAATATTTCACTACCATTGATCTAGCAAAAGGCTTCCATCAAATTCAAAAACCGTGTGTTTTACAAAAAACGGCCATTATGAGTATACTCGTATGCCTTTTGGACTTAAAATTGCTCCTGCAAATTTTCAACGTTGCATGAATAATCTTTTAGAAGATTTAATCTATAAAGATTGTTTGGTCTATATGGACATTATAATAGTGTATATGTATAATAGTTATAAGTAAATTAAAAAGAGTTTTCAAAAAGCTCAGAGAATCCAATTTAAAATTACAGCTAGGCAAATGTTAATTCATAAAAAACGAAACCGAATTCCTTGGGCAAGTTGTAACAACTAAAGGTATAACACCGAACCCAATAAAAGTTGATGTCATTCAAAAATTACCAATACCAAAAACAACTAAGGAAATCAAATCATTCTTAGGACTTTGCGGTAACTATAGAAAAGAACGATGGAAAATAAGACTTAATGAATTGGATTAGCACATTACGTTTGCCCCAGGAAAAGAAAACTATGCAAATGCTTTATCAAGAATTAAACTAGAAGAGAAGAGATTAGAAGAAATTTCCAACAGTACAACAGCAACAGTGCATAGCGCACAAGAAGATAATCAAAATTATATTTCAATTACAGAAAGACCAATTAACTATTACAACAGAAAGAGAAATGAACGGTATTAGATTAGCAAAACGTAATAAAAGAGGTCTAATTAATTTTGAAGGAACATTTTACAAATATCTATTTGGCACATTAAATCAAGAAGATAAAGTAGAATTAGAAAAAAAAAAATAACCTTTCAGAAAACAGTGCTCAAGCAAATGAATTAAAACAAGTAATAGATGCAGTAAACAAAGGAATATAAGTTATAAACACTTAAAGTTTAATTAATGAGGGAGAAGAAAAATTAGCAATAATAACCCTAAATTACTAAAACATAATCCATTATCACACGTGAATTCTGAAAAGATTTTAAAAATTAAAACTTCAACATGGCTTAAAACAACTACAAACAAAAATTTGATAATTTCCATATTCCGAAATTATTAATACGCCAGTTTTCGAAATTATTCCATATCCAGACAAAAACAAAACATTTTAACTGAAATTATCCATGGCAAATATTACTTACAAAACAGCCAAGCTTACACAGATAAAACCAAAGACCTAGTTATGAACAAATACATTACAGGAATATTAAATCAAGCATCAACCGAATGTAGATATTCAAGGACACACAAAACTTTTGAAATTAAATACGTAGAGCCAAATATAATGTTGACATGGAACTAAAATCTATTTTAAATCAAAATTGTCTGAATAGAGAAATAACAATAGAGGGTGACAATATAATAAAAGCATTTAACTGCTCACTTCAATTAGAAGAAATATTAATTACAAGCACTATGTTAGATTACACACAAACGATTTATGTAAACAATAATGTAACTAAATTAGAACCACTTTCCTACATTCAAGCAGAAGAAATTGTACAACAACGACACTTATAATTATTATAATCACTCTAACACATTAGCTATAAGTATAAAAACATATCACAAAATAATTGTTAATTATAAGAAACAAACATAAACAAACCCACAAACAAATAATGTAAACTCAATCAAATTTCAAACGTTAACGAAAATCCAAATATTGTACTCTAATCTATCCCAACTTTATACTTTACAATCTACGGATGGAGAAGTGACATATCCATTACACAACCCAATTATATTATTTAATACGACACCCCACTTATGTTTGCCTAAGCACATTCTCGTATCAAGTAATAAGATATCAATAAGAATAGAGGGCCAGTGAAAATAACATTTCAAGTGCTCCCACTAACCTAATGTTAACATAAACATCCGCTAGGTCACTAAGGGTCAGTATTGCCAACGCGGCACAAATCCAAGTGGTTGCTTAGCACCCCAAACGTTCGTCATCTCAAGAGAACGATCCCTAAGATCTCTGTTTACGTGAGAGCAGATTCCATCTCCAAGCCGAGGTTTGCTAAGCGTCGCCAACACACTTAAAGATTAGCCTAGATTTATTCTCTAACTCGAATGTTCGCTTTTTCCGAATTATAAATAAAGTTTATTTTTTTTATAACTAAACCGGATTGAACATTGTTATTATATATATCTATATATATGTACATATAGCAATAAAACTAAAATAATAATAATAATAATATAACAAAATAACAGATAATACAAATATAATAAAAATATATATTCATAAGATAAAATATAATAAAAATAAAACGGCAAAAATCTATCATCTAAAACTCACTATTTCGGACACTAACTAAAATTCCACTATGGTGACTATATATAGTCTCAAAGGTTCGTACGTTGGTCCTGTTATCAGAAATATTTTTCGTCGCCTAATCAATATGTGTATCACAATTGGTTGTAGACAAATTCAAATCTAAGAGGGACTCATATCCTAATCTATATAAAAACTCATAAGTTCTATCACTAGATCCTCTGAGATTACAATCTCCTAAAACTATTGAACTGCTATTTATAAATGGAAACCTCTGAAATAAGTCCTCAATTTCTGCTCTAAATTTAGGCAATGGATAGGAAACATTATTACTATCAGAATAATGTCGACCACTGGAACAAAGACTAGCATTCTCGAACAGTTCATTTTTTTGAAAATAAGAGTGCCTCTGTTTGGCCGAGTTCCGTTAGATAATGATTCACAATCTAGACGGACTACACTATTATACCCAGGTATTTCATATGTCTCGTTTGAAAAAGTAGAAGTAGCATTAACTGATCTGAGCAAATATCAATAATGTGACAATGCAAGCTCTGGGTATTATGAAACAATGCATTAAATGTATTGCTGTCGAAAAGACAGTTATAAAGGGTACTTAATAATTTGGTGCTTCGCAGACTTTGATCTCTTGCTCTACTGGTGAGTGAGGACTCGATTTTGGAGGAATGAATCCTCCAATAATAAAAAGGCCGGCAGCACTAGTGGCTCTACTCTAGTCGTTCCAGGCCATATTTAGCTTCTTACACTATTGACAATATCCCTTTGAAACGTATAAAATTTGCGATATTACGCAGAACGAAACAACAACGACTGGCCTTTGCAGCAGCAGCGATGGATTGATCGTTGGTTGTGTTGTCGGTTTGGGGCGTGCTCGTCTGAGCAGCACCCGCTGGTTGTGGCACTAACGTCTCTTGGCTGGAGCCGAGGTGTGCCTCCTCGTCGTTATCGCTTGTATCGACATCCTCCTGGTGTCTCGGTTTGTCAAAGGCGTGTTCATTGCATGTTCATAAACATCGTTTGCTTGACAGGTTAAGCGTCGCGGGCCGGAAAGGTGATGAGGAGACGGGGGTCGACCAAGGCAGTGCCCCATGCCTTGGCAGGGAGTAGGCATAGTTGAGGGTTTGGGGCCACCAAGGGCCACCACGAAGAGGTCCAAGCCCGAAGGAAAGGGGTGTACGGAACATTACTGGACTTTCCACCTAAGTGTCGACTTGATGCTCAGAGGGAAAGGAATAATCACTCCATCTTGACTAAATTGGAGCTTTGCCTTGTTCTTATTGCATCCTTGTGTTCTAGTCTTATGAAAATAGTGCAATACATTGTTTTAGTTACTTTTAATAAATTGTATTTGTCTGTTGTATAGTTAATTGGTCTTTCTGTAATTTAAATATAAATTTGTGCGCTATTCACTGTTGCTGCTGTACTGTTGGAAATTTCTCCTAATAAATTCTCTTTTAGTTTAATTCTTGTTTAAGCATCTTCGACATAGTTTTCTTTTCTTGGGACATAGTTAATATGATAATCAAATTCATTAAGTCTTCTTTACCATTGTTTAACCAAACTAGAGGTTTGTGGTCACTGAGAATTGCGAATTTTCTCCCGAAAAGATATGACCTGAAATATTTGGGGGCCCAAACAATTGCTAAGAGTTCTTTTTTAATTGCTGACTAGTTTATTTCATGTTCGTTTAGTGTTCGGCTTGCGTAATATATAGGCTTATGGTCTTGAGATAGTACTGCTCCTATAGCAATATTGCTTGCATCTGTAGTTAAGGAGAACGACTTTTCAAATTTGTGGTAAATTAATATTGGATTTGAAGGTTTATATATTTTTAATTTTTCAAAAGCTGAAATGTAATCTTTTTTTACGTCAATAACTGCGTTTTTCTTCAACTTCAATGTCATGGGTTTTGCAATGTTTGCAAAGTTTGGAATAAATTTTCTATAGTATCCGCAAAGTCCCAAGAATGATTTGATTTCTTTTGTTTTTTTTTTGGTATTGAATATTTTTAAATGGCATTAACTTTTATTGGGTTCGGTTTTTAAGCCTTCAGTTGTTACATTATGCCAAAAGCATTCGATTTCCTTTTTCATGAATTCACACTTTTCTAGCTGTAATTTTAAATTGCCTCCCAATGAAGTGGAATACACTTTAATTTCGTCCATATAGACCAAACAATCTTTATAGATTAAATCTTCTAAAAGACGCTGAAAAGTAGCAGTAGCATTTTTAAGTCCAAAAGGCATACGAGTATACTCATAATGGTCGTTTTTTGTTGAAAACGGGGTCTTTGAAGTCTTTTGCTAGATCAATGGTAGTGAAATATTGACATCTTCCAAGTTTGTCTAATATATCATCCGTCGGGAGCAGAACTAAGCATGTTATTCTTTGCATAATTAACATCTGTTAAAGGTCTAGCCTGCACATTGGCATAAGCATACTGATAGCATTATGTAAAATAACTCTCTTAATAGTTTTTGTGGCTTGTGCAGCATCATACAATGTTATCACTCATCACTCAATCGCTAATAACGAAAATATACGCATGCACACAACGCTGCTCAATCGAAGCCACGCTTGCTTTTTAAGTTCAATATTAATTCGCAAAAAAGGCTCACAAAATAGTGAATCCTCGAAACATTGGTGACCCCGACGTGAATCTTTTTTATTTAATTTCGCAATAGTTTCGGTCGGATAATTATTACATCGTTTACTTATAATTATCAAACACGCTTTGCGCACAATTTGGTTTCAAAAACTACAAACAAGGTGGCGCAAAAGAAATCACCCTATTGGAAGATGCTCTGATTTTTGCAAATGGCCGCCAATGTCAAATCTGTTTTGAAATTTGTGGACTAGACAGATACAGAATACAAGTGAATAAGCCATGGAGCGATACACTCCCAAATAACGGGGAATAATTGTGTCTATTTTTTGGGGTACAGCCGGGGGGGGACACGGGGGGAAAGGGGGGGACCCACACCTGGGGGCGTTGCCAAGAGTGGCCGGCCCCGGAGCGCCCGTTCTGCCGAGAATATCGCCGCTGTAGCCGAGGACGTCGAAATGAGCCCCGAAACATCGACCAGACGACGTGCCACGCAATTGGGCCTCAGCCGGCGGTCCCTGCAACGAATTTTGGTGAAATATTGGAACATGTTCCCCTACAAAGTTCAGTCCGTGCATCACTACTGCCTGCCGACCGCCAAACGCGCGTAACTTATGCTCAAGCTATCCTCAATCTCGACATCGAAGTGGACGATTTTTCGACCAAAATCATAATGAGTGATGAGGCTCATTTTCACCTCAGCGGGTACGTGTACAAGCAAAATTATCGCTTCTGGGGAACCGAAAATCCGCGAGTGATGCACGAGGAGCCATTACACCCGCTCAAAGTGACTGCGTGGTGTTCACGCTAGAGGAGTCATCGGGCCATTTTTTTTTCGAGAACGCCGCGGGTCTAGCGACAACAGTGGACGGTGCGCGCTATAGGGCAATGTTGACCGAGTTTTTTCTGCCCGAACTGGACGAATTAGGACTGGTGGACATGTGGTTCCAACAGGACGGAGCAACAGAACACACTGCACGAGCCACAACCGACATTCTGAAGGACGCGTTTCCGGGTCGCTTAATTTCGCGATATGGCGATTTGCACTGGCCCGCCAGATCGCCCGATTTAACGGTCCCGGACTTCTTTTTATGGGGTTTTTTGAAGTCCCGTGCTTACATCAACAAGCCTGAGACCTTGGAAGCTCTCAAGGAAAATATCCGACACGAATGCGAGAATTTATCGCCCGAAACGCTCGCCGAAGTGATAGAAAATGCCATAAAACGAGCCCGTACGGCAATCAATTGTGACGGCGCCCATTTGTCCGATATCATCTTCTCGACTTCACACAATTAATTCTAAAGGTATAAATAAACATAATCAAAAAACAGAATCGAAGTTTTTCATTTAGAAAAAAAATAAGAGCCAAACAACATCGGATGACTTCTTTTGCGCCACCTTGTACATACATACATTTGAACACATATACATGCAAGCATTCTAGCAGTTTCGCATACATTGTGCCGGCTTCAGTGTAATGTATAACAGATCGTTTGTGCACTGTGGACCTTACATACGAATTTTGGTATATAAAAACAGTTGTCTTTAGATTCGTGGTTATGGTTGAAGCGCATTGACCAATCCGTTTGATTACTGCGTTGCTCGATTTCGGTACAGTTTGGAAACATTCAATAAATTAGTAAAAATTATTGATGTAGCAATGGGATCGGCCACAGGGCTGGGAATACTGATTATAAATTTTAATCATCTCCAGTTAATTAATTAATAAATACTGGAATTTTTCAAGCGAAAAATAATTATTTTATAAATTTAGTTGAATATTCAAGTCTACAGTAAAATACTTTAAGAATGTTTAAATTCTGTCACAACTACTTATTGTATCAATTGTACTTTTAGTTGAAATTTTCCAGTTGACATTTTAAATGCTTGAAAATTCAAGCTTACAGTAAAATATTACTGGCACTGGTTTATATTCCAGCACCAGCAAATATATACACTTACTTGGCACTTGTTTTCGGGAAGTACCAAATTTAAAATTAGAACAAAAAAGAACAGATAAGTTTTTATTCAGAGTGTTCTTGGTGAGCTTAAGAATAAATTAGGACTAACTAATGAAATGAATAAAGAAACCTCAAAAGTTATGTTTACAATTGATTTTCGGCTGCGGCCTACGTGATCATTGTCACGAGGAGCATATGTTGAGGAAATTATGCTGTCGATGCAAATTATTTGTTTATAAGTTAAGTACTTTTCTTTGCTTATGCTGAACTATTGGTTCAAAATTAGTAGTATCACTTAATATTATTTCCGTTTTGTACGGATACATTTCGTCTACAGTTATTGTAACATTATTAATTTGAATGCCGCATTGATTTACTTGAATTAACTGATTTCCTGTAACCGAATATGGTGCTGACTTACAATCTGTAAATAATGGCGTTGGACTTAATTTGTTGGGAAAGACATATTGAATCAAAGGTACTTGCCCTTGATTTGTTTTACATTGTAATTTGGATTTCTTAACTATTGATATTATACATTTATCGGTTATTAATGCTTTAGTTTTAAAATCTATGACATTGTCTTTGTATAAGTATGCTGATACAATATTAGTTATTAATGTGTGTTCAATAAAGTTTTCATTAATATTTGGATACGGTACCACCGTATACACTGGATTTTAAGAGATTTTAATGGAATTAGTAAAATTATGTATAAATTATTATCTATCGATACCCAAACCGATGTTTCAATATGTAGGAGTTGATCCTGGTTTAATTGAATTGCTGTGTCATGATTTAAAAGTTTGGGATCTAGTAAGCCGTGTCTTGCTAATTGCATGCCAATTTGAATGTCATCAATATACTCTAGCAGTCTCTCTATTTGTTGGCGGGCGAAATTTGCTGTGTTTGCATCTTTTTTAGCAGATTAAATTTTTTAAAGAGCAGTATTTATTTGTTTAATTACTTCATTAATTTGGTCATTACTGATTAAATTTTTCCGAATATCATTAATGTTATCGTTTAAGTCTTCCAAGTCATCAGCATCTAGAGTCCCATACAAATAGTTGAAAGCTTTCTCCATAAAATTCATTAATCCCCGTTTTTGTCTTCCTGTGTTGGTAATTAGTTTCACTTGTAAGTCTTGTTTGTGTAGCTCCCAATCTAAATCTTATATTTTGGTTTTATTTATTAATGCGATTATATTGTTATAGGTTTCTAAGATAGAAGTCTTATTAATACGAATAAAGTGGTACGAGCAAGATAAATCCATTATTAGTTTTTATTCCCATTTTCTGTATTGTCTGGCTCCTGATTGATTGTATTAACAGGATTATTGTCATCTGAATCATGGTCTGGAATATTTTCGACAGGTTCCCTGGAATATTTCGATTTGTTTATTTTTTTAGACCCCGTATAAAAAAAAGAGGGGGGTTGGGGGGTGTTTTTGAGAAAATGGGGGAAAGGGGGGAGGGGGGGGGGACCCACCCAAAAAATTTTATTTTTTGTGGGAATAAGGGGGGGTAAAAAGCGTCGGTCGTCGTCGTCCGTCGTCCGTCGTCGTCGTCGTGTGGAGACGGGGGGGGAAGGAGAGGGACACAAAATGGGTGGGGGGGTGGCTCTTTGCGGGGGGATTGGTTTGTGCGGCCCCCCAACCCCAAAAAAAAAAAAAAAATTTCCAATAAAAGGAAAATTAAAGGGGGATGGAATTTGGGTTGTTTTGTGTGGGGGGGGTTGTTTTTTTTTTTTTTTGGGCTTTATGGGGGGGGAAAAAGTGTAAAATTAAAATTTTTAATTTAAAATTTTTTTGGTTTTGAGATAGTATAAAATTTAGTTATGTTTTGTGTTTGTTTTGTGGGGGGGGTTATGTTTATAGTATAGGGTGAGGGGGGGGGGAAAAATGTGTTATTATATAATTTTTTTTGTGTTTATGAATAAAAAAAATAGATATAATATTGGGTTTTGTTTGTGGTTGTTATGGCTTATATTGGGGGACGGGAAAAAATTGTGTGTAGTATGATTTTTTTGTTTTGTGTAAAATATAAAATATATTTTTTTGTTTTTTTTTGTGGTGGGGAAGGGGGGGGGGGGGGGGGGGAAATGATTTGTTTTAAAATTTTTTTGTTTTAAAAAATATATTAATTTTTTGTTTTTGGGTGTTGGGGGGGGGGGGGGAAAAATATATATATTTTTTTTTTGTTTGTGGTAAATATTTATTTGTTTTTTGGGCTTTTGGGGGGGAAATTTTGTTGATATAATATATTAATTATTTTTATTTTTTTTTTTTTTTTTTTTTTTGTTGGGGGGGGGTTTTCTTCTGAAATACTATCTTGTAGTGAACTTTCTTATGTCCTCGGTTTTGTATTTCGTATCGTTTGCTGTCTACTTGTGTAATGTTAGTATTTTTTCTAAATGGGCTGTGCGACTTCCGAGTCTTCTGCAGATGTTTTTGAAATCTGTGGGTAAATCTCATGTTCTTTTCTCTTTTCATTTATTTTATTTATCCTAATTTTCTTTTTATCCTGCACGTTTTTGATTGGTTGTTTATTGTACAAAAATATGTCAGCGGGTGCTCTACCAGTAGTTCCGTGTATTATTTTATGATTATAAGTGTAGGCTATTTCCTGCATTTCTGTACCTGATTGTTCAATGTCCTTGGTAGTTAATATAATTCTAATTTTTTCATTAATTGTTTTATGAATTCTTTCAATGTCTGCAACTTCTGTTTTATTTGTATAACCAGTTTCGAAGGCTTAAACTGTTCATTCCTGTATCTCTGTCTGATTTAATCAATTTTGGTTTCCCCATTGTGTTAAATATTGTAAGTTATGCCCCTTTTACATGAAGCCATGTTCTTGATTCTGTTTCTACGGCCATCATGAATTTAGAATATACGTCAATACAAGTAAGATTGTTTCGTCTGTTATTTATGTAATAATCTATCATATATTCCCGGATTTTATTAATTTTTGGTGTAATTTCCATAGGCAATTTGGTAAATTTATGTTCTGCTTTAACGAGTTTGCAAATTTTATATTTATTAATAATATTCTCTATTAAGTTATTGTAGTCGGGGATCCCAGTAAAAAACACGTAAGGCGAAAAGCAAGAATTGCTTTTGAACTGATTCAATTTGATACTGCGGGCTCCAAATGCATGAACAGTATTCCAGGATCGGACGAACTAAAGAGACGTAAAGGAGTTTGGTGGTAAAAGGATCATTAAATTCTTTCGACCAACGTTTAATGAAACCAAGTACTCCTTTGGCGTCATTAACTATAGTGGAGATATGTAAATTGAAGCATAATTTGCAATCAAATAAAACTCCAAGATCCTTTACAGATTTTTACGTTTCAAAGGGGTATTGTCAATCGTATAAGAAGCTAAATAGGGCCTAGAACGACTAAATTTCATGAACATACACTTTGAACAATTTAGATGCAACTTATTGGCCGAGCACCATAGTTACATACCGTTCAAATCGTCTTGCAGACGATTATGAAGAAGGGAATCAGTGTATGATAAGATAAGTTTTACATAATCCGCATACATTAAAATATATGAGTGGAACAGAAAAAAAATGTTTTTTGATAGTTAACTTTTATTATTAAAATTAATTATTATAGGCCCGAAGTCCCCATTGGTGCTTGTCCTGTCGCTTGTTCTCCTAATTTTGAGACTCGAAAAGGAAGAGTTTTTCCAAATTTGAAAATTAGCAGCATCATCAGGTTAAAAACTGATTTTAGTTATCAACTGCTTCATGTTCACAATTGTTTCAACATCCTCAGGTTATCAACTGCTTTAATTGTCTTTTGTTGGTTTACTGTCGATATGACATATTCAGCAAGCAACACAACACTTGCATAAATGCAAGGAGCATGAATTCAAGAGATGGTAATTTCCATCCTCAGTATGCGTGACTAGAGCTAGTTTAGAATTTTAAGGCGCAAAAATGATAAAAAGGTTTGAATGCTATATTGTGTTGCTGTTGTGACTTAGTTTACCAGGGAGGTAAATTTAAGCAAGTTGGTTGTAGTGGACCGACCCTTAATAAAGCCGTGTTGAGTAGGGGAAATTATCGATTTACAGAGGTGCTGCAAAGACGAAACAAGGATTTTTTAAAATAATTTAGGAATGGATGATAGTTTTGCAATGCCTCTGTAGTTCGAAATATCAGACTTACCACCTTTTTTGTGAAGAGGAATGACATAAGATTCTTTCCAAAGATATGGAAAGGTTGAAGATTCAAGGGATAGATAAAAACGCTTATGCAACGGAGCAGCTAAAGAAGAGCAGCATTCCTTAAGAAGACAACTAGGAATGTTGTCTGGCCCAGGGATGAAAGAAGATTTTAAAGAAATAAGAGAAGAGATTATAGTGTTATAAGAAATAGAGGGAGCAAACATAGTGTTTGATTGAAAAATAGAATAAGGATAAGATGAATTAGAAGTGGAGATTGGAGAGTAGGTGGATTGAAAGAAGTTAGCCCATAGTAAACGGTCGAAAGTCAAGTTTTAGTATGAACAACTTCTTTGTTTTATGAGATATCGTAACCAAACGTATAGAATATACATAAAACTTGGTTTTATATATTCTGTTCAAAGTTGGTTCAAATCGGACTACTCTAACATATAGCTGTCATAGAATCGATCGGGCGAATATCGAGTCTTACTATGAAAAACTTTTTAGTTTTATTAGATATGGTAACCAAACTTAAAGAATATGCATTTTAGTCTTATGTATCCTTACCAAAGTTGGTTCTAATCGGTCTACTATATCATATAGCTGTCAGAGGACTGATCGGGCGAAAATCGAACCTTAGTATGAAAAACTTCTTTGTATTATGAGATATCGTAACCAAACATATAGAATATACATAAAACTTGACTTTATATATCTTGTCCAAAGTTCAATCAAATCGGACAATAGCTGACAATAGCTGTCATAGGACCGATCGGTCGAAAATTAAGTCTTAGTATGAAAAACATTTTTGTTTTATGAGATATCGTATGCATAAAACTTGGTTTTATATATCATATATCATATCATATCATATAGTTCTCATAGAACCGAACGGGCGAATATTAAGTCTTAGTATGTTTCATGAGACAACGTAATCAACCTGATAGAATATCCATTTAAGTTAAGGGGACCGTCTACCACTTTTGCATGATTTTTCAACATTTTTTTTTTGATAGTAAAATATATCGAAACACTAAGCTTTTTTTACACATGTTAACACACATATTGAGGATTAAGAAAAAAATATTTTTTTGTTTATTCTGCTCTTCATGGCGACAAAATGGCGGTTGAAGTGATTGTCCGAAAGAACTGGTTGACACGATATCTCTGCGTCAATATTTCTGAAACAAAAAATCCAAAGAATTTCTTAAAATATATGTCAGTGGCTATGGCATGAACCACAAAGAATTAATTTGAAAAAAAAAATGAGTAAATGGCGGCGGTTTGAATTTTTGTTACCCTTTTTTCACCACTAAAACGGTAAAAAATGGGGTTAAAAATGTATGTAGAATGTTGGTTGTGGTTCAGGCGATAAACACATGTGTGCTGAATAACCCCTGAAAATTTTAGCCCAATCGGACAGATAGTTTTTCCAAAATCGTGTCAACCAGCTCAAAAAACGTTGTTTTGAGAAAAACGCGTTCAAAGTTTGAAGTTTGAAGAAAATAGCTCATTTTGACGAAGACCTTGCTTCACAAAAAACGCTGTATCTTCTAAAGTAATTCGAATTTCAAAAAATCCTTTTAGGGGCATATTCTTAAATGTCCAAGCTATAAAAAAATGCAAAAAAAAAGTCGAAAACAATTTTTTGCTGAAAGAGAATAGGGCCTTAACGTTTTTGTACGCTAAGTCTGCGCTATCAGAGACACTTCCTGAGAATCGATTTTTCGACATATTCTCGGTTGAAAATCGGCAAATCAGAGTTTCTACACTAATTTTACATACGAAAACGATGTTTTTGAAAAATCAAAAATTTTGAAAAAAAGTTGTAGACGGTCCCCTTAACTAAATTATTTATATTTTTTTTCCATTATGAGGTTTTTCCATAGTAAGGACGGGGTGTCCGGCTGTCGAGAATGCTCGACTGTAGCCCCGGCCCACTAGTTTTTAAATAAGAAAGTCTAGGTGTAAACCAAGGAGGCTTTAGAGAACCAGACGGTGGAACATAATTTGGAATGCATACATCTAAGAGTGCATTTAGGGTCTTAAGTCAATAATAAAAACCAGATCAAGAATTTGATCATTATGATTTCTTATTGAATTTATTTAAAACAATGAGAGATAATGTAAGTTATCTAAAAAATTATCTTGGCTTAAGGGGACAAGGCAATTGGTGCTACTGAAAAATGACCAAGAAATTTTGGGCAAATTAAAATCACCCAGCATAATAAATTAGTCGTTATCTTTGACTTGAAGATTAATTTTTTCAATACAGGCAAAATGCAGCAAGTAAACTACCGGAGAAGTTTTGGAGAGATGTTAGAGCTAGTGATAAAAATTGATCGAGTTGAAACAGTTACGTTGACAGCAACAATTTCAATATCAGTAGTCACATTAAAAGTAATGCGTTCTGAGTGAAGTGCGGATTTAGTGGCAATAAGTACCACCACTTCGAGTTGGTCGATCATTTCTTTATAAAAGATAATTATTTGGCATAACTTTTAAGTATTTAAAGACTACAATGTGGACTTTGATTATACTCTGCACTTGACAAAGATCGCTATTCGATATTTCCAAAGTGGAAAAATTTGGTTTATGTGTTTGCGAAGATAATTTGTTGTAAATATGTTTTTGAAGTTACTCGTGAAAGAATTTGCTGTCATCAATTATTGTAGTTTTTTTAATGTATCTGTCGGATTCAGCAGCAGCCTAATCCGTTTATCGATATAACTATCGGCACAGCATGAACTAGATGAGCAGGCTTGTCGTGTACTGAACTAGATGAGCGGCTTGTCGTGAACTGGTTCCAGCTGTGATTGCATACACATACACATACATATACACTAGCATATTTTTCCCGCGTTTTTGCATTGTACATAACTTTAGTTGTTGATCTGGCGAAGCTAATTGTTAAAAGCCACAGCCGCATATTGTGAAGCCAATCTAGCCAAAATAAACGTTGTTGTTGAAATCCAAGTTGTATTCATTCTTGGTAAATAGTACCCGCGTACAATTGTCAAAAAATATTGGCAATTCAACATTTGGAGGCCCCGGCGAGATTGGCTAAATAACATTCAATTGTGCAGTGAAGTTCTGTGTTCGCTGAAAACAAATCAAGTGCATAATCATACATACATATGTGCGTGTGTGTGTTGCAAAGCAACAATTTTATAGTGTCATATTGTGTGTCATATTGGGAAAGGCACCGCAATCAGACTCTCGCTCGTTGTTGTTGTTGTCATTCTCAGCCTTCTTATATACATACGCTTGTACATAAGCGGCTGTGCGGTTACTGACTTTTGTCGTTGCTTTCATTTCTTTCGCCGTTACATTGTTGCCAAGCGCCATCATGGCAAACACAGACGTTGATAGTGCGCGAATTGCAGACAGGGTGACCTTTTTCAAACGCAAAGTGTCTGCATTGTTTGAACGCGCTAAAAATCTCGAAAGTGATTTATCAACAAACAAGCTTAATGATCTAGACCCTGTCGAGCTAGAAGTGCATTTATTACGTATTGAGCAAACTAAATCTACCTTTAACGGCGCGCATAATTCGTTAGAAGAACTCGACTTCGACGAAATTGGCAGCAAAGTGCGCGATGACTTTGACGATTTAATGGCTAAGCTCGAGGCTCGTGTGCGCGTAATTATTCAAAAACATCAGTCAAGTGCCCCGCCACATTCGACATTTGGGCGCTATGATGACACTCTTAATCAAACCGTGATAGTGGCCAATAGATCGCGTTTGCCCGAGCTCAAGCTGCCTACATTCTCCGATGGCTATACGGAATATGCCAATTTCTACGCAATGTTTGAGTCTGTCGTTGACAAGGATCCCGAATTGACCAACATTGAGAAGCTGCAGCATCTTCGCTCATGTCTGTCTGGCCCTGCGTTGGATGCGGTTAGATCGTTGGATTTTATCGGTGCCAATTATCGTGTGGCTCTCGATATTCTTAATAAACGCTTTAGTAACAAACGTATTGTTTTCCAGGCACACATAAAGGAGATTCTTGGGCTCAAGAGGGTAGACAACGAGTCGGCGTCACATCTTCGGCAATTCTCTGACAAGGTCAACTCTCATATGCGTGCGTTAAAGACATTGGGCAATTCGGAGCAGATTTCAGGATGTTTTATTGTGCAAACACTCCTTCAGAAATTGGACGTGAAAACCCAAAATAAGTGGGATGACGCTTGCTCCTCGGACAAGGTGCCGACAGCTGATGAGTTCTTTGAGTTTCTGGAAAGGCGATGCCAGAAGCTGGACAGCATACAATATTCGACGTCAGCAAATTCTCATATGGGCAAGTCTAACCAAAATGCTAACCCAAGAAAGGCCTTTGTGGCCGAGACTAGCCAAGGTGGATGTGGTTTCTGTGATGAACGCGGCCACGGAATCTATTCATGCAGTAGATTTGCAAATTTGTCTCCATCTCTGCGCCATAAGGAGGTAAAAAAACTGGCTCTATGTTTCAACTGCCTAAAGAAAGGGCATCAAACTCGTTCATGTAGCAGCAGTCATTGTCGCACCTGTGGAGGAAAGCATCACAGCCTGTTGCATTTTGCTACCTCTTCTGATTCTCAGGCAGTAGGACCAGCAAGCACATCGTCTGCCGCCAGTATTCCCCCGTCGACTACAGCTCACTCTGCTACCTCTCTTGCTGCCCAAGGTCTTCAGTCTGGTGTCGTGCTTTTGGCCACCGCGGTGGTCATGGTGAGAAATAGCGTTGGCTCTTTGGTTCCCTGCAGAGCGTTACTGGACTCTGGTTCTCAGCTGCACATGGTAACTTCTCGTTTCGCACAGAGGCTGCATTTAAAGAAAACCAGATCTTCGGCCGTCGTCACGGGTCTCGGAGACACGAGCGTTTCTACTGACGGATCAGTTGTAAAAATTCAGATGAAGTCGTCCACGTCAGAGTATTCAGCCACATTTGACGCCCTTGTGGCCCCAACTATTACCGACAGTCAGCCTAGCTTCGCAATCGACACGTCGGATTGGAAGATTCCCTCCAACATTACACTGGCTGATCCAGCGTTCAACAAGCCACAGCGAGTGGATCTTTTAATTGGAGCGAGCCTTTTCTATGAGCTGTATCTGTTGGGAATATGTGTGGGTGAAAGGGGGGGGGGAGGGGTTGGCTGCTCAGCTGGACTTCAGGTTGGATGACTTGGTTCGACGTTTTTGGGAAATTGAGAGTTTGGAAGAGCCCATGGTAAAGGCCAGCAAGGAAGAATTGGAATGCGAGCAGCACTTTGTAAAAAACTTTTCTCGTCTGCCGTCTGGCGAATATATGGTTCGGTTGCCTTTGAAGCCCAGTGCAGAGCTTCTAGGTGACTCCTATGACCAGGCATATCGTCGTTTCCTCAGCATTGAACGTAAATTGGGCCGTCATGCGCATCTAAAGGAGCAGTATTCAGCTTTCATCAAGGAGTTTCTGGATCTGAACCACATGTCGCAAGTTGCTCCTGAGTCCATAGATTGCTGCAAGTATTTTCTTCCTCACCATTGCGTCTTGAAGGAGGACAGCACCACAACAAAGTTGCGTGTGGTGTTTGATGGCTCTGCGTCGACCGATTCAGGATACTCTCTTAACGACGTGTTGATGGCCGGCCCAATCATACAGCCAAAGCTGCTTCATATTTTGATTCGTTTTCGCACATATCCTGTAGCGCTAACAGCTGACATTTGTAAGATGTACCGCTGTGTTCGAGTTGCCATGCCTGATAGCTTGTATCAATGCATTCTGTGGAGAGATTCGCCTGAGGAGGGCATAAAGGTATTCAAATTGGATACGGTGACTTATGGAACCAAATCTGCATCATTTCAATCAGTACGCGCAATGCACCAGTTGGCCATTGATGAGCGTGATGCTTATCCAATTGGTTCAAAGGCCCTACAACAGGAGTTCTATGTTGACGATTTTATCTCCGGAGCAAACTCAGTGGCAGAAGCCAGGCAAAAGATGGATCAGACTTGCGCTATATTGGCCCGTGGCCAGTTCAAGCTTCGCAAATGGTGTTCGAGTCACGAGAAGGTCCTAGATGGAGTAGCTGCTGAAAACAGAGAACAGTTTTTGAAGTTCGACGATGGAAGCGATGTCACCAAAGCCCTTGGCCTTGTATGGGACCCTGCAGTTCATACGCTTTTGTTTTCTTTGTCTGTTTTAGACTCTAGAGTGAAGCCGTCGAGACGCTCAGTTCTGTCTATTGTTGCCCGATTTTATGACCCGCTTGGACTATTAGGCCCAGTCATAACTAAAGCAAAGATTTTTCTTCAGCAGCTCTGCAAGGATCAACTGACTTGGGATGAAAGTTTGCCTGTAGCACGTGACACGGCATGGAAGGAGTTATGCAGTAGTTTCCAGAACATTCCACACGTCTCGTTTCCCAGAGTCGTGCTCATCGCAGATGCTGAGGTGGAGATTCATGGATTTTGCGATGCCAGTTTGGAGGCTTATGGTGCTTGCGTCTATGTGGTCACCAGAGGTCAGACTGTCACAAGTAGACTCCTGTGCTCCAAGTCGCGAGTTGCGCCTTTGAAGACGTTGTCCGTTCCGAAGTTGGAACTTTGTGGAGCGAAACTATTGGCAAGTCTGATGTATGAAATCAATCGTACCGGAATTTTCTTCAGCCAGTTTTATTGCTGGTGCGATTCTTCAGTAGTTCTATCCTGGATTAGAGATGAGCCTTTCAAATTTAATGTTTTCGTTGCGAACAGAGTGTCTGCAATACAGGAGTTGACCCTTGGCATGCAATGGCATCATGTTCCAACCGATAGGAATCCAGCTGACATCCTTTCTAGGGGCGCACTTCCAGAAGTGTTGGCACAATCCGATCTCTGGTTCCATGGCCCGCCATATCTTGTGGATGGTCGTCCAAGCTGGCCTGCGTCTTGCATTCCCGAAAAGCCTACAATTGAGTTGAGGAAGAGCGCACTCATCGTGACATCTCCACATGCAGACCTCACTCTTGGATGTAAGCACTCAAATTCATTTGGATCCATGCAGCGCACATTTGGCTATGTCTACAAATTTATCAAGCGAATAAGGAATCCTGTATTAACTGTCTTAGATGTTCATCATGGCACTCGCATTCTTCTGCGTCTTGTGCAAATGACGAACCTTTGGGACGACATGAAAGAGATCCGGTCTCACGGGAATGTGAGAAAGTCAAGCTCCATTGCTGCTTTGGCTCCCTTTTTGGATGAGTGTGGACTGCTTCGTGTTGGTGGACGGCTTTGCAATTCGTCTTTGGATTATGATGGCCAGCATCCCATTATTCTGCCTCAGCGTCATGCAATCACACAAGCACTCATCGTGCAGGTTCATCAAAGGAATCTTCACATCGGACCCCGTGCACTTCTGGCCAAGATTCGACTTCAGTATTGGCCAATTGGCGGATTAAGAACGGTAACCAAGGCGATAAGAGGATGTGTGACGTGCTTCCGAGCGAGGCCAAGCTTTGTGGAACCAATGATGGCAAGTCTTCCAAAGGAGCGTCTGGAAGCGGTTCGAGCGTTTACGGTCACTGGAGTCGACTATTGTGGGCCATTTTTCTATAAGTCGGAGGTTCGAACGCGAGCGCCCCTGAAATGCTATGTCAGCGTGTTTATCTGCTTCACAAGCAAGGCAGTGCACCTGGAGCTGGTTAAGGATCTATCGACGGCGGCGTTTCTGAGCGCGTTAAAACGTTTTATTGCTACTCGCGGGAAGCCCAGTCAGATGTGGTCCGACAATGCAACGAATTTTGTTGGGGCCAAGAACGAGTTACTTGAGCTAAAAACGTTGATGCTAAGCGATTCCCACCTGAAGGCAGTGCAGCAGTTTTGCCTCGCCGATGACATCGATTGGAAGTTCATTCCTCCTCGCTCTCCGCACTTTGGTGGATTATGGGAGGCGGCTGTGAAGTTGGCGAAGCACCATTTTTATCGCTCTGTTTGCCGCTCGGTGTTGCACTTTGATGAACTGCGCACCCTCGTCTGCCAAATCTGTGCAGTTGTTAATTCTCGCCCATTACTTGCACTTTCAGAGAACCCAGCAGATCTAGATGTCCTGACTCCTGCGCATTTACTGTTCGGTGGTCCCCCAAGTTGTATCATCGAGCCTGATCTGACCAAGCTGAACTACAACCGACTAGATGGATGGCAGCGTGTGTCGCAGCTGCAACAGGTGTTCTGGGCACGGTGGCGTGAAGAATACTTGACTCTTCTGCAGCAGCGAACTAAGTGGCGTTCTCCAACGCAATCTTTGTGCGTTAATGACATGGTACTCGTGAAGGACGAAAACCTGCCTCCCATGCGCTGGCCGCTTGGCAGGGTGTTGCATCTGGTCCCTGGCAAGGATGGAGTCGCCCGTGTGGCTGATCTGAACACAGCATCTGGTGTCATCAGAAGAGCAGTGAACAAGCTGTGTCTGTTGCCGCTAAAGGACTCTGTTGAAAGACAGGCTTCCAACGGGGGGAGTATGTCGGATTCAGCAGCAGCCTAATCCGTTTATCGATATAACTATCGGCACAGCATGAACTAGATGAGCAGGCTTGTCGTGTACTGAACTAGATGAGCAGGCTTGTCGTGAACTGGTTCCAGCTGTGATTGCATACACATACACATACATATACACTAGCATATTTTTCCCGCGTTTTTGCATTGTACATAACTTTAGTTGTTGATCTGGCGAAGCTTATTGTTAAAAGCCACAGCCGCATATTGTGAAGCCAATCTAGCCAAAATAAACGTTGTTGTTGAAATCCAAGTTGTATTCATTCTTGGTAAATAGTACCCGCGTACAATTGTCAAAAAATATTGGCAATTCAACAGTATCTAAATTGCTATTTTTATCCATTAAAACTTACCTACCTAAGAGGATATCGTAATAACGTGAAAACTGATGTATATAAAACAGAGCTCGTAAGAATTGCTCCCTTTCGAATAAGCTGTCACAAAAAAATCTCTCGTTTAATGACCCGATAGGAAACTGTCACTAGAAGACATTCAAACTTCGTTTTAATATGGCTTGCTCTGTGCTCAACCGACGAGCGTTTTTGTTCCCTTGCTCGGGTGCTCATTCGAGACCGTTTACTTCGTAAAAATTTGGCAAACGGTCCCTTGAGCATGTATGTGTGTTGTGTGTCTCAAAAGGCAAACACTTACATAGCCTACATTCTGTTGACTAAACGTTATCTGTGCAAGTTTTCCAAAATGAATCGCGAAGTACATGTGTTTTTTAATTTGAAAAAGATATTGGTCAGTCAATATGCAAAGTATGTGGGGCTAAGCTAGCCGCCATGTTACAAATTTAAAGCGACATCTCAATGCAAAACATCAAAAAGTCTTTAACTTGCTAAGAGATGACAATTC
Source organism: Drosophila falleni (assembly GCA_035045575.1). Lineage (NCBI taxonomy): Eukaryota > Metazoa > Arthropoda > Insecta > Diptera > Drosophilidae > Drosophila > Drosophila falleni. The sequence continues at coordinate 88,829 of JAWNOV010000186.1, forward strand.
GATTGAAGTGCAAAAAATAGTAAAAAAGAGATGAGGAGACTATTACTACATCTCTGGTAAGAATTGTCGCAAACGAGGGTAGACCATTTTTGTTGTTGGATGGAGAAGGAATTAGAAATATTTTAACATCCAGAAGCATTATGGACCATGTCAGAGCTAAAGAGACAGCAATAAAAGAGGATATAAAGGCATCTGTTAAGAGAAAGCTTATATCACTTAAAATTGATGTAGTCACCAAAATGGAGAAGTCTATATTGGGTATAAACCTTCAAATAATGAAGTCCACATTTGAAAATACTGAAATCGTGATAAAGACTCTTGGAATCCAGCTTTTTCAGTCTCATACCGGACTTTATATCAAAACTAAAATAATTGATATTAAGGTTGATCAAATTTTAAGGTAATCAAACAAAAGTAGTTTTAATATTTAATCACGTATTTCAAAATATACTATTCATTTGGTGGTTAGCATTACATCTGACAATGGCAGAAACATGGTGAAGGCCATTGATCTTCTTAATGAAAATGCTATCCAGGATCAATTAGATGATGACAACAAGGGCAACGAAATAATGGATATTTTGGACACTATGGCGTTGAACAATGTGCAGCTTGTGCGTTGTGCAGCCCACGCTTTGCAATTGTGCTTGTATGACGTGAACAAGAAGGACGACATAAGCCAGAAGATACATGCATGCCGACAAATATGCAAAACTCTGCGTGCAAGAAAATATATATTGTTTGTCTGGTTTCCAACATAATATTATTTATGAAAATGTAACTGATCTTATTTCAGACGTACTTTAATCAAGAATCAGAAAAACATTCCCACTCTAGTTGTCACTACAAAGGTGGAACTCAACACATTGTTGACTAAACTTTTTAATTTGAAGAGCTTTATTACGACGGAAAGAACATTTTTTATAGACGCTGACTGGGACTGGATTGAGCTGTATCTTAATGCATTTAATAATGTATGTGATATAACTCTGAAACTGCAACAGGAGCATCTAACTTATAGTGATTTTTTTATTGCATGGAGCTAAGGCTGAAATGTCAACACAGCGAAAACATGATATCAAAGCAGTTATTAACTCAACTAAAATTGCGCGAAACTAAATTGCTTTAAAACCAAGCTTTGTTGTCTGCATTATATTTAGACCCCAGAGTCAATTTGATATTGACCGAGCAACAGAAAATGTTGGCAAAACAAAATTTAAGAATCGCTAGCCGTTATTTTAATCTAAATCATGTAAGGCACTAAACTACGATCTAAAATAGTGTTGAATCATACAAGGAAAGGAATTATGTGTTTGTATATTTGTGTTTTTAGCTACTAAAATCGTCCTTGTTTTATACTAGTCAATTTACAATGTTCCTTTATATACCCCCAACAATTTAAGTATATATAAAAATAATAATTTATAATATTCCTTTATTTATTAAGATTAATGCCAATGTAAGCCTTGAAGCCGATGCCATTTCCCTTCCATCTTCCTCAACAAGCACCAGTAACGGTTCTCTGCGGACCTCACTTTTCTCGAGCCTTTTAGATGGAATTCAGACAATGGAAGAGGTGGTGGGAGAAGAAGTTTCTGATAAGCTATCCAAACTTTATATGGAAATTTAGTTCATGGTCGGCCACCATTAACGGCAAATATCAAAGATTTTTACCGGGACATGAAATTTAAGTCACTTCATTTGACTGAAGTTGCTAAGGTGGTGCTAGTCACACCAGCAGGTGTGATAAAAAAAAGATTTTTGTTTGGTCATTACACAAATCTGTTTTCAATTTTAAATTTATATTTAGATGACAAGTTTAATTTACAGAATTTCTCGTTCAACAAAATATTTATGGCAACAACATAAAGAAAACACAACAATATAAATAAAGACCTTTATTGAGAACTCGTTGCTTGCTTTGTTCCCTTAGTGACTCTCAGTAGCTGAGCGACGAACGATTGTGTTTGTAGCGAGAGGTCAGTAAGAGACCGACTCGTTTGTGACGCTCAACCCAAAACCTGAGAGCAGTAACCCGAACGAGTCCAATAAAAAGGTTGCTGTTCAGACCTGAACTTTTTTTTCGATTTTTTTTGGGTATTTTGACTGCGCAGCCGAGCACAAAAATTCCGTTAAGCATATTTTACGAGCTCTGATATAAAATTGTTGGTTTTGCTTAAATAACCCATTGGCTGCCAGATTAACTAATTTGTTTAGATGAGAATACCCTGTCTCATGCTCTGACTGAGTTATCCGGGCAATACCAGACGTTGAGCGCATTCATCAGAAAACATGCTCCCCGATCAAGTATCACAAAAACTTTATGCTACTGATACTTCCTGTTGAACGCTTTGATACATTTTTTTGCCAACACCTGATAATCAAATTATCGGTAGTAAAGGTTATGAACAGCGCAGATAGGAAATTAAATTAAAACTATCTAATAAACAAAAGAAAATTATTTGTCATTGAAAAGCTGCTGTAGCATATTGGTAACAGAGAAAACTTTCGATAAGCATTTCATGTGTTTCGATAAGGATATCTGACGGGAGCACAAATGTAGCACAAAGTAGCAGCCTTTTTTTATAATACATGCTCAGGTTTCATGATACACAAATCGTCTGTCTTGCAGGCAGTTTCTTTCGTAGGCGCCTTTGAATTAAAAACTTGTCGGGGAAATATTATCTTTCCCAGTCAGGACCACATTTTATCAGCCATTGTATTGTGTTGATTATTAATGTTAGTTGAGTTCTTTGAAGATTAGTGCAACGAGTCTCCGCAGCCGTGTTAACACGTTAACTGTCTTTAGCCCGTTCGTTCGTTTTCCAACACTAGCCATGCATATGGAGCCACACTCGACTCCAGTTTATACACCCAGAGTCCCATTAAACCAGGGCAATAAGAAAAACAAGCAGATGAAAATAACAATTCAAGCGCTCTCACGATCGATACAGTTAATATAATCATCCGCTAGAATCGTTATTCCCACCAAGGCTCAAATCTGCCAACGCGGCACAAATCCAGGCTGTTGTTTAGCACCCAAATATTTGTCTTCTCAAAAAGAGCGATCCCTAAGATCTCTGTTTATATTAGAGCGCAAAGCTCACTCTCCAAAAGCTCACAGCCGAGGTTTGATAAACGACGACAAATCATTTAATATTTAGTCTTGAATTATTCTCAAACAATGTTCATTTCGTTTTAAGTTTATTTAAATAAAGTTACATTTTTTTTAACTAAGCATATGCGGGAACTCCTTATTGGCGCAGCCAAAGAACATTCGGCGTTCGTGAAAAGAGTGGACTACATAATGCAGTTTTACCCTACAAAAGATCTGAGACAACACAACGTTCTATTCGGAGTCATTGATAACAGACTTCTGGAGCAGCACAGCGGGTCGCACAGCTATCAGGAGCTATAAGTTGGACACAACTGAGGGACGCGCTCATCGAGGAATCTAAAACACAGACGCCCTATGAAGAACTCCTTCGACGACTTTATAACTCGAACTATAACGGAAGAACGCGTAAGTTTGTTGAAGATATGGAATACAAATCATTTATAATTTTAAATAAATTAAATTTCAGATAAAATTCATTATAATATACAAACGAAATAAACGTATTATAAACGAATTTATTAAACATAATACAAACAAAGTAAACGTATTAAATTATTTTCATAAAACTAAAATCCAAATTATGTATAAAGAAATGACCAACACACACGCCAAAGAACTTATTAAAGAATATTTATGTACAAAGAAAAGTGTAATCTATTTTCATTGTGAAACAGATTTCTTGACTTTTCAAACCGCTTTCGGAGACATCTACTGAAATATTAAAAGATATTCAAACATATGCAGAATTCAGAATTCAGAGAGTTCGTTATTAAAACCCATAAAGAATTATTACACCCAGGTTTTCAGAAACTAACCTCATTATTTAAAGAAAAATATTATTACCCGGGTTACCAAAATCTGATTCAAAATATTATTAATGAATGTTAAATTTCTAACACTGCACATTGGGCCCACTGGCCGTTTTTTTGTCATAAAGTCTAAAAATGATGTTAACGAGCTGAAACTTTGTATATATCACTAATACAAATAGCTTAGAACATAGAAAAAAAGTTGAAAATTTTGGCCACGCCTACCCTTATCGCCCACACAAGAACACATTGCGTATACGTATGGTAATTATAAAAATATATAAATTTTAATTTCTCTTTATATGTAATGTAAGAAGTTAGTTAGATATTTATATAAAGCTAGTTTTCTTCAACATTATCGTCGTCATTATCACTATTCTGACAAGTTTCTCTTGCGGATTTTGTATAATTATACTCAACAGCAAAATCGGCTTAACCCAGGCCGTCGAGACTATGTGGTCGCTGTTCGTAGTGATTGAGCAAACCCACTACAAAGACATATTTTGGAGTTGCTTTTTGGATTTGAGCATTCATACTCTATGTTCCGGAAGTAAAGTGTTAATATACACTTCTGCGTTGCTAGTCTCAGACAATCGCATACCTAAACAACAATAGAGCTGAAATCTCAGTGCCGGTAATGAATTTGTGACCGATATACTGCAGCTTTTGCCTGATGGATAGATTGCCATTCTTAATCTCATCGATGGCATCACGCATTAGTTTAGAAATGCCCCGTTGGGATTTGTTTATATAATTAATTATATAGCTGCAGCATGCGTACGGATCCAATATGAATTGTATATCAATATTGGCTCGCTGCATTTCATGCTGTAAAACTTCTCTTCAGAAAAATTTGTGCCTTTTTCAAAGCAGACCTAATGGCATATATGTTGTCCTCGTAAGTGAGGTTCACTTGATCGTGAGATAAAATATTTTCGAATATGCTCAAGTAATTTATGGTGTTCGAATCGAAGGACAAATTTAAGAAATTCTGAATCTTCTTTAAATTTTCACGGTGAAGAGAAATTTGAGGAGTTTGTTCGGGCAGAGGCCTTAAAACTTCTGTTTGCGGCATTGGAAAATAAGGAATACCAAAGCGACTAATAAAGTTTCCTCTCACTTCACGTCTGCATGAGTGCCCGTGCTTGTGCTTTTGGTATTTTAAATACTCAGATAGGTCATTATTTGTTACATCCGTAGTAACGAAGCGATCAATGAAGTCTATTACTGGAGAAATAGATGCATCATTTTCGAAATCCACTTGAGGGGCATCTTTCAGCCAAGACATTCCGTGAATGTGAGGTGAACCTCTCTGTTGAAATTCAACTCGCCAGTAGTGCATAACAACAAACTGTTCTCCGAAAACACCCCCCGCATCTTCAAAAGCTTAAATAATTTCCTAAACCGATATTCAAAATAGCGAGCACAAGTTACAGGGTCGGTGCGGATTAACCTTACTTTCTCTTGGGAAGACAAATTAAATGCTTCGTCTTCCGTAACTTGTTGCTTGTCCACATTATCTTTCAATAGGACAAGCAGCTATACCTACTTTCAGCAGCTGACAACGTAATAAAAAAAGTGGGTAGGCCAAACTGACGAATCATGGCCATAACCTTCTTTTTTCTGCTTCCCAATGAGCAGGAGACGTGCGAATGCCCTTAAGGACCCTATAGCCTTCATCGTGGAGAACAAGATTGTCCATATGTTCTTCATTAAGAGCGTTAGAAACTTTAATGGCGCGTGAGACGCTGCGCCTTTGTAAGGAAATTGAAGTATTGTTTCTTATACTGATAAGCTCTAACTTCTTATAATTGAAGAATAATTTATCAACTCTTCAACCTCTCCAATCAATATTCCGAAGCTCAGATCTAACAATGGCTGTAAAAGTTTCTGAAGTTTTTCTTTTAATGCCAGCATATATAGTTGGAAATGCCAATTCCTCAGAGTCAGCATCCATAATCATATCTAGGGGTCTTTGGCCTTTGCCAGGAGCAATTATGAGTCTTTGCATGGCAACATAATTATTCTCAAGCAGAGTTTCTTGACCCCAGGATTAAGCTTCTCCATTTCAACATCCTCTTCAGGATGAAACGGCTGCTGAAATTCTCGATCGAGTTCATCTACTAACTCAACGTCTGCTTGAGAAACTACAAAGGGAATAGTGTCAGAAGTATACGTTAAAACCCACTGCTGATTAAGAACTACATTGTGCTTCAGATAAAATTCAGTATTTATTAAATGCTCGAGAAATCTCAGTAACTTGATTTGGAAACCACAGGCCTTTGCAACAAAGACAAACTTGGTTTGGCCCCCATTTTACATGTTTATTAAATTCACGTATTTTAACCACCAATCCCTCTGTCTTCCTAAAAGGCGAGTCTCAGGATCCGAACGACTAATTGCCCGAAGTTGTGTGTTGCGTATCTGTTCATTGACTCTGTGTATGACGTCGTGTGGATCTTCTCAAATTATCGGACAACCTTTCCCTCTGCCTAATGTCACTGTTTGAATGTCTCTGTCTCCTACTCTGTGTGTCGATCTGCTGCTCAGCTCCCTGTACGTTCATATCCCGTCTACGGTTCGATATACGAAGTCTATCGGAATCCCTTTCCGTCTCCCGAATCTCACCGTTTATACGTCTCTGTCTCCTACTCTGTGTGTCGATCTGCTGCTCAGCTCCCCGTACGTTCGTATCCCGTCTTCGGTTCGATCTACGAAGTCTGTCTGCCACCCTTTCCGTCTCTCGAAACTCACCGTTTGTACGTCTCTGTCTCCTACTCTGTGTGTCGATCTGCTGCTCAGCTCCCCGTACGTTCGTATCCCGTCTACGGTTCGATCTACGAAGTCTGTCTGCCACCCTTTCCGTCTCCCGAATCTCACCGTTTGTACGTCTCTGTCTCCTACTCTGTGTGTCGATCTGCTGCTCAGATGCCCGTACGTTCGGATCCTGCCCACGGATCGATCTACGGAGAGTATCTTGATCCTGTTCCTGATATCCTGTCTGAGGATTACGTCTTCTGCTTGAGCGTCTCGACCTATCAATAATTCTTTCTACTCTTCTAATCTCCGAAACTGCTCTGCGCTTTCTCTGAGAACTTGCATTATTCTCATTTTCTATTGCTAAATATGTGGTATTTTCCCTGTTTGACCTATTTCTTAAGCGGCGATTGTTAGCTCGATGCAAGGCAGACAGCCGAGATAGACGTGGCATTTCGGATAACACTATTTATATTATAATATAATGCAATATAATATTATACAAATATAATATTAAATTAAAAAGAATAATATTTAAATTATATATAATATTCAAAAAAAATAATAATAATAATATATAAACTAAGTATAATAATAATAAGGAATATTATTCAAAAGTTTATAATTATAAAAATAATAGAATAAGATAAATTAATAATTTAATTTTATTAAAAATGTTATTAAAAATTAAATTATTTTATTTTTTATACACGCATATGTATACAAACACTCACACGTGCACAAAGAAAGGCTATCAAATGTATACGCCAATGCAATGTATATATGTGTTATGTAATTATGTACATACAAATGTATAAATATTCATTAATTTATATGAAATATTCGTTATTACATATATACATACACACATACATAGAAACACACAGGTGCACAAAGCAATGCATTCAAATGTACACGCAAATGCTACGTATATATGTTATATTAAGTTATGTACGTATGTATATATATTTAAAAATTTATTAAAATATTTGTAATTATTTTTATTATTAATCATGAAACACACGCACACACGCACACAAAAGCAGACTGCACTGCGGAGCACCAAATTTAACAAAAACACTTTCGCACTTTAAAACATATATACTTATAGTATAAATGCCTTAGAGTCTTATGTTTAACACTATTTAATAACACTAGTCACACTAATTATCTTAAAAAGGAACACTTGTTAGCACAACAAAATCAAATTTCAAAATCACTTGTACACAGCGCGCACAAAAGAGTTGAAAAAGAGTCAATTTAAAGTCAAATAGGACAGCCATATGTGCAATTCAAAGATCTGTTAAGTGCACACATACATACATATGTTGGCACGCGCCAAAACAAAAGAAGTTTCTAGCTAAGCATTCATATATATAAACATGCGTTTATGCATATTTGGCTATGTTAAGCATAAGTAAAACCTTAATAGAGAGTAAAAGTTTTAAATGACAGAGGCTCAACGTGTTGAGCCACTCTCGCACTTATGTGTTCATACCTCCCAACTGGCCATATTGCCTGTTTTAGTACTCAATTACAAAGTAAAGGAAATAAATTATATTTTAATATTTAATGTTAATATTACATTATTTTAAATAAGCCCTGAATTTTAATATAAAATTAAATTGAATTCGAACATTAATAAATAAAAAACCTATTTTGCCCACGGCAGGACTCGAACCCACGAGCACTGTCCGACTCCGCGACTCAGTACACTGCGCCACCGAAGCTCACGTCTGAATGGACGCCAATTTGTTATATAATATGTTAATATACATTTTTTGTTTTATCAAGATATTCAAGTTTTAATTACTGCCAACGCGCCATCAACGAATTAAACAGCAAAATTTATTATTTGAATATCTTCGCTATTTACTGTGCGATCAGAATGAAATTTTCACCAAAAATCTAGGACAATTATATCTTCATCTGTGCAAAATCTGGAGTTTCTGGCTTTCATAATGTCTGCTCTTATAATTTGGATATGAAATTTTCAGTGTCGATTTGCAGGCGGTTAAGGGGGCGTGGCTGATTTTTGAAACAAACTTGATCTGCCTGCAGTATAGAGAAACCTACATACCAAGTTTGGTGTCTCTAGCTCTTATAGTCTCCGAGATCTAGGAGTTCATACAGACAGACAGACAGACGGACATTGCTATATCGACTCGGCTATTAATGCTGATTAAGAATATATATACTTTATGGGGTCTGCCACGCCTCCTTCTGCCTGTTACGCACATATTCGGTAAAGCAAACCCAATAGACCCCTGTACTTTTTTTAAGTACGGGGTCTAAAAATATATGAAAATTATTTACAAAAATATTATTTATTCATTTATTTATTTGAATTGCTCAAATGTTTTTCCAAGAGCTCCAGACACATCTCCTGAAACCGCAGCGAGTTTTCATTACGCTCGGAGCCGAGGCGCACCATCTCTTTTGTCCTCTTTTCATTTGCCTCGATGGTGGAAGCGAGCATGGCCGACTCGTACGCAGTCATCTCCGTCTTGGGGTTAAATTGGTTCTTTGTCTCTTCGCAGGTGGCCCATCGTTACCCTTGGACTCCGAAATGCTGCTGTCCACTGCTCTTTTACCTCTTACAGATTCGCTGCTTACTTCTATTGGCGACAGCACACTAGAGGTGGACAGCAGTATATCGGGGTAGCGATGACTCCTTACTTGAAGCCCGTTCTCGAGCTACCATATTTATAAAGTTTTCACAACTTTCATCGTTGTCGACTGAAAAACAATTTCGATTAGTAAACAACATAACATATAATCATACATTTCAGCCTACCTGCAGTATCCAGTACACAATGTGTGAAGTGGACCGACTTCACAGCTCCCAAAATGCGATGCCCCTTGTCAAAATGTTGCCATTTTGAAGGTGCACCTCCAGATGACCCTTTTTTTATTTCAGCCCTATGGCATACAAAAAAAAATATTAATATGTTATAAATATTTTGTGTGGATATATGAAATCACTTGCATTTTCTGGTGAGATTGTCCACCTTCGTCCAAATCTCCATCCAAGTGACGCTGAAGTCTGCTCATTTTTTGATAAATGTGGCAATTCAGCTCCAAGAGAATAGCCTCATGCTGGCTGCTCCACTGAATTGCTGATTTCCTTTGCTTGCTCACCTGAAAAAGAAATATTTGAAGTATATTTTAAAAACCCAATTGGTGCAAGTTTTATACTTACATTTTCATTCAACAAATCAGCTGATTATAGTGATGATTGTTTTATTTTTCACGTGCTCATCGATAAACATTGCGTGTTCGATAGAAAAATATTAAAATTCGCAGGGGCGAATGGGGAAAAATCGGCTCATTCATTATGGATGAGCCAAAATGATCATCCGGAATTTGTACTGAAATGAAGTCCACATTCGGGCCAGATGATCAAAATGGCATCGAATGAGCCAAATGTGCTGTCGTGGGAATAGGCTATAACATTCTCGAATAGTTCATTTTTTATGAAAATAAGAATGCCTCTGTTTGGCCAAGTTCCGTTAGATAATGATTCACAATCTAGACGGACTACACTATTATACCCAGGTATTTCATATGTCTCGTTTGAAAAAGTAGAAGTAGCATTAACTGATCTGAGCAAATATCAATAATGTGGCAATGCAAGCTCTGGGTATTATGAAACAATGCATTAAATGTATTGCTGTCGAAAAGACAGTTATAAAGGGTACTTAATAATTTGGTGCTTCGCAGACTTTGAAGCTCTTGCTCTACTGGTGAGTGAGGACTCGATTTTGGAGGAATGAATCCTCCAATAAAGAAAAGACCTGCAGCACTAGTGGCTCTACTGCAAGCTACGTAAAGGGCCTCACGAATCATCCTTGAAGTTGTATTAACTACAACTTTACTGTAAGTTGCTCCTTGGCTCTTATAAATAGCTATACCTTTTGCAAGAATAACTGAAATCGATTACGGTCGATGTTTATTTGCTGGTTTGAATGAAATTGAAAACTCTTTGTGGTTTTCTGAATTGGGGTCCAAGAAGACTCTAGAGAATGGGGACACTTGGCCCGAGCGTTAATTCCTACGCTTTCATCTATGAATTGTACCCAAAGAACTTGAGGAGAATTGGATGAATTAAAACTTATATCCATAAGAATTCCGGAGGCTCCATTTACTAAACCATCTGCCGTATCTATGTTAATAAGAGACGTACATAACCCTTGAGTTTTGGACGTCTGCCTCCAGGTGCCTATTTTTCACTTCTGTTGAAAGATGTTAAGCCTTCATAAAATCAAGAGCAGTGGAAATGTGTTGAGCAGTTGCCGCGTTAAAATCCGAAGTATCTTGATTACTATAAAACAAATGAATTGCATCATTTGGTAACTGTCTTTCTTCGAAAGATCGAAATCTTAACAAAGAGATGTCATCAGACGACATGTGACCGGATCTTGCTGTCGCATTATCTCTGTGGGCTTAAAAAACTTAAAAGAGTCCCACAGAGACTACCCATATATTGGACTGTATGGGTCATGCAACGCTGAATTGAGCTTGAAAATCCATCGATCTCCAACAGGACTTAGCTGTCTAAGATCACCGAAAGATAAAACAGATATCCCTCCAAATGGTTGGTCTCTGTTATTTAAAATTTGTTTAAGGCGAGAATCCATATGGGAAAACATTTTGGCAGTATTTGCGTTACACCCTGGTCTGCGTAAATATATTTGAGAAAGGGACTGAAAACGTGCTGAAATTAACCTACTTTTGCCAAAACATGCTCAGCCTCCCACAAATTCGTCGAAGACAATATTATGGTGGGCATTATGAAGAGCACGAGTTAAATAAGTTTTTTGATTTAAATTTAAAGATCGAACAATGTTCGACAAGCTCTCAGGAAATATTAGTGGCGAAAGTTTCACTATAAGCATAGTATCATCCGTCTACCTGACCATCTAACTGCTCTTCCTCGGTGTTGCCCTCACTTTCTATTACCCTTCTAAGCACGTCTTCTAAATCTTCTAATACATTATACTTTCTAGAGATAAACCTAATTGCCTCCTTATTTTCTGTATAAACTTCCTCACAATTTTCCTGAACAAGCTCTATCTCTTCATTTCTCAATTAAAAATAGAGCATTACTTGTTTCCTAAAGAAATTTTGCCTATCGGTATTTAAATTAAAACTCCTAAATCTAATTATTTTGGGCTTGGATCTCTGCCTGACAAATCCACTTCCACCAAGAAGAGGAAGCGGTAAACCACCTAAGTTTTCGTTTTCTTCAACATTATCTTCGTCATTATCACTATTCTGACAAGTTTCTCTTGCGGATTTTGTATAATTATGCTCAACAGCAAAATCGGCTTAACCCAGGCCGTCGAGACTATGTGGTCGCTGTTCGTAGTGATTGAGCAAACCCACTACAAAAGACATATTTTGGAGTTGCTCCTTGGATTTGAGCATTCATACTCTATGTTCCGGAAGTAAAGTGTTAATATACACTTCTGCGTTGCTAGTCTCAGACAATCGCATACCTAAACAACAATATGAGCTGAAATCTCAGTGCCGGTAATGAATTTGTGACCAATATACTGCAGCTTTTGCCTGATGGATAGATTGTCATTCTTAATCTCATCGATGTCATCACGCATTAGTTTAGAAATGCCCGTTGGGATTTGTTTATATAATTTATTATATAGCTGCAGCATGCGTACGGATCCAATATGAATTGTATATCAATATTGGCTCGCTGCATTTCAAGAATGTGTTTATTATATGCGTTAACATTTAATGCTGCAAAACTTCACTTCAGGAATATTTATGGCTTTTTCAAAACAGACCTAATGGCATATATGTTGTCCTCGTATATGAGGTTCACTTGATCGTGAGATAAAATATTTTCGAATATGCTCAAGTAATATATGGTGAATTTATTTATTTATCTTCTTTAAATTTTCACGGTGAAGAGAAATTTGAGGAGTTTCTTCAGGCAGTGGCCTTAAAATTTCTGTTTGGGGCATTGGAAAACAAGGAATACCAAAGTGACAAATAGAGTTTCCTCTCACTTCACGTCTGCATGAGTGTCCGTGCTTGTGGTTTTGGTATTTTAAATACTCAGATTGGTCATTATTTGTTACATACGTAGCAACGAAGCGATCAATGAAGTCTATTACTGGAGAAATAGATGCATCATTTTCGAAATCCACTTGAGGGGCATCTTCCAGCCAAGATAATAATAATGTTCTCAGATCTAACAATGGTTGTAAAAGTTTCTGAAGTTTTTCTTTTAATGCCAGCATATATAGTTGGAAATGCCAATTCCTCAGACTCAGCATCCATAATCATATCTAGGGGTCTTTGGCCTTTGCCAAGAGCAATTATGATTCTTTGCATGGCAACCTGATTATTCTCAAGCAGAGTTTTTGACCCCCAGGATTGAGCTCCTCCATTTCAACATCCTCTTCAGGATGAAACGGCTGCTGAAATTCTCGATCGAGTTCATCTACTAACTCAACTACAAGGGAATAGTGTCAGAAGTATAAGTTAAAATCCACTGCTGATTAAGAACTACATTGTGCTTCAGATAAAGTTCAGTATTTATTAAATGCCTTATGGCATCTGTAACCTTTTTGGGGTCTAATGGCTTCCGTCATATAATCATGCCTGAATTCCATTCTTCGTTTGAGGTGGAGCTGTATTACCTCTGCTTCATTGAAAGCTCGTAGAAGGGATGTCACGCTATTGCTAACTGGAATAGGAACGTTGACTACAGCTCCTTTAATTGCACTCTGGCGACCAACACCTAAAGATTTTATTACCATATATGGAAGTCTTGGCGAAATAAGTCTTTCTTCTAAAGGAGTAAGACCTTTAAGACACGGGGGCAATTCGGGAAAATCTAAGCCATTTATAATGGAAAATTTTGGTTTCTTTTAAAGTGCAATGTTACGAAGACATGTACTGCACAACTGGATTTTTGTTGTCATCAGAAAGAAGATCACTAGAATGACTTAAAAGAGCAGCTTTACTTTCAACGAAAGCTCGAGAAACCTCTGTACTGGAAACTTGATTGGGAAACTACAGGCCTTTGCAACAAAGACAAACTTGGTTTGGCCCCCATTTTAAATCTTTATTAAATTCACTTATTTTAACCTCCAATTGAGTTATGACGGCGTCCTGAGAATTTTTTGCACGATTCTCCCTCATACGGTCAGCATTTCGTCGGTTTTCTGCTTTCTTGTTTTGACTAATGCTCCTATTTTGGCTAACTCTCTGACAAATACGTCTTATCGCGTCAGTGATAAGACTGTAACAATCGAGCACTTTGTCGTCGTGCACTGTTAACAGCTTGATCGACAATCCTCCCTGCAGGATTATCTTTAACTTGAGATCTAGCAATTCTATCCCTCTTTCTTTCTAAAAGGTGAGTCTCAGGATCCGAACGACTAATTGCCCGAAGTTGTGTGTTGCGTATCTGTTCATTGACTCTGTGTATATTGTTTTGACGTCGTGTGGATCTTCTCAAATTATCGGACAGCCTTTCCCTCTGCCTAATGTCACTTGTACGTCTCTGTCTCCTACTCTGTGTGTTGATCTGCTGCTCAGCTCCCCGTACGTTCGTATCCCGTCTACGGTTCGATAGACGAAGTCTATCGGCCTCCCTTTCCGTCTCCCGAATCTCACCGTTTGTACGTCTCTGTCTCCTACTTTGTGTGTCGATCTGCTGCTCAGCTCCCCGTACGTTCGTCAATCTGCTGCTAAGTTGCCCGTACGTTCGGATCCTGCCTACGGATCGATCTACGGAGAGTATCTTAATCCTGTTCCTGATATCCTTTCTGAGGATTACGTCTTCTGCTTGAGCGTCTCGACCTATCAACAATTCTTTCTACTCTTCTAATCTCCGAATCTGCTCTGCGCTCTCTGAGAAATCGCATTATTCTCATTTTCTATTGCTGAATATGTGGTACTTTCCCTGTTTAACCTATTTCTTAAGCGGCGATTGTTAGCTCGCTGCGAGGCAGACAGCCGAGATAGACGTGGCATTTCGGATACCACTAATTATATTATAATATAATGCAATATAATATTATACAAATAATACAAATTAATTTTAAAAGAATAATATTTAAATTATATATAATATTCAAAAATAATAATAATAATAATAATATATAAACTAAGTATAATAATAATAAGGAATAATATTCAAAAGTTTATAATTATAAGAATAATAGAATAAGATAAATTAATAATTTAATTTTATTAAAAATTAAATTATTTTTTTATTATTTATTTAAAATTTATTAAAAATTAAATTATTTTATTATTTATTTATTATTTATACACGCATATGTATACAAACACTCACACGTGCACAAAGAAAGGCTATCAAATGTATACGCCAATACAATGTATATATGTGTTATGAAATTATGTACAAGTTAACTGATAAGTTACGAAACTAAATGTTTGTTGGGTTGCCTTCAGCAATCACAGCGCTTTGACTTAAATACCCACATAAAGGTGGAGCGCGATAAAAATAGTGACATAAGCTGGGAAACAGAAGATAATAGCCGGACACACAACCCAGACCTTTACAGTTCAAGCACAAATTAACACTTTGCGCATAGATGCCCCTCAGGTAGAAGTTTTCGAAAGAATTCGTGTCGACCCAGAAATTAGGTGTGAAGTGCCGATTAACCTTGTTAAGTCTGTCCCAGACTTTGACGGGGCCCACGATGACTACGTGGCATGGCGGCAGTCAGCCACTGACGCATACGAGCTTTTCAGGCCGGACAATGGTAGCACGGCACACTATCAAGTTGTGACTATAATCAGAAACAAGATCAGAGGGTCCACGAGGGCATTATTAGTGTCGCACAATACAGTGCTAAATTTTGATGCAATAATAGCAAGGCTAGATTGCACATACTCAGATAGTGTAGATTCGTCCTCAAAATTCAGACTGCCTACAAACTTTGGCAAGCAGCAAGCTACCAACGCGGCGGCTACCAAAAGACAGAACTCGTCAGAACCAGTGTCCGGCCAAAGGCGCCAGAGGTTGAACAAGGTCATTCAGAGCGCCCCGGCTAAACCCGAAGAAGGCCATGAGAATGCACCTGAGCAAGAAGTCAATGACATAGATGAGGATAATGAATCCGTATTTGATGTTGACTCATTAAATTTTTTAGAGAGCGCTCCCGGCTGCCCGTCATCGAAAGACAGTTGGCTGGGAGGACACTAAAAATTTTAATAGACACCGGCGCGGCAAAAAATTATGTAAAACCCGTAAAGGAGTTAAAAAACATAATGCCAGTCGCCAAGTCTTTCACTGTGAGTTCCATACATGGCTCCAGTACAATAACTAATAAATGTTTCATGTCGGTTTTCCGACAAGTGTCTCCGTTTTTTATACTAGACACACTTGGCACTTTTAATGCCATAATTGGCTTCGACCTGCTAACACAGGCAGGAGTAACAATTCACTTAAATAAAAGTACACTCGAATACAAGGATACATCGGAAAAGTTACAGTTTTACTGCGATAGTGTGAATTTTACACACAAATTCCGTCAAGAAGGAATTTAAAAGAATGATATTAAAAAGATTACGGGTGTTTTCGACCTCTTGCGAGGCTTTTCCCTTTAATACTTCTGTCGTCGCCACAATTCGAACAGAAAGAAATGAACCGGTGTATTCAAAAATGTATCCACACCCAATGGGAGTAGCTGATTTCGTAAACGACGAAATCAAACGGTTACTAAAAAATGGCATAATAAGACCATCAAGATCCCCATACAACAGCCCAACATGGGTAGTTGACAAGAAAGGTACCGATGCCAATGGCAACAAAAACAAACGACTGGTTATCGACTTTAGGAAACTAAACGAGCAAACCATTCCTGATAGATACACTATGCCTTCCATACCCATGATTTTAGCAAATATGGGAAAAGCTAAGTTCTTCTTCTTGAAATCAGGGTATCATCAAATCTATCTGGCGGAACAAGATCGCGAGAAGACCTCATTTTCGGTAAACGGCGGAAAATATGAATTCTGTCGATTACCCTTCGGTCTGAAAAATGCTGGAAGTATTTTTTAAAGAACCATAGACGACGTGCTCAGGGAATTGATTGGCAAAATATGTTACGTCTACGTAGACGACGTGATCATTTTCTCTCAAAATGAGGCCGATCATGTTAAGCATATCAACTCAGTACTTCAGTGCTTGAGTGACGCTAACATGAGAGTTTCCCAAGAAAAAAACAAAATTTTTTAAGGAAAGCGTCGAGTATTTAGGGTTTATAGTCACCAGGGGCGGGGCAAAAACTGACCCCGAAAAAGTCAAAGCTATGCAAGAATACGTCGAGCCAAAAAATTTGTTGAGCTTAAGATCATTCCTTGGCTTAGCTAGTTATTATAGAAGGTTCGTTAAAGACTACGCCGCGATTGCGAAGCCGTTAACGGACATTCTAAAAGGCCAAAACGGAACAGTCAGCAAACACATGTCCCGAAAAGTCCCGGTTGAGTTTGATGAGACGCAACGCAGTGCGTTCGAACGCTTAAGAAATATCCTGGCATCAGAAGATGTCATTCTTATGTACCCAGACTTTAAACAACCTTTTGAATTAACCACCGACGCCTCGGCTAGTGGCATCGGGGCTGTACTATCCCAGGGAGGTCGCCCCATTACAATGATCTCGCGAACTTTAAAGCAATGCGAGCAAAATTACGCTACTAACGAAAGGGAGTTACTAGCAATTGTATGGGCTCTAGGTAAGCTGCAGAATTTCTTGTATGGTACCAAAGACATAAAAATTTTCACTGACCATCAGCCTTTAACCTTTGCAATTTCTGAAAAAAACACCAACGCAAAGATAAAAAGGTGGAAGGCTTACATTGACGAACATGATGCCAAAAAGTTCTACAAACCAGGTAAAGAAAATTTTGTAGCGGATGCCTTATCACGGCAAAATGTAAACGCTCTACATGACGAACCTCTTTCCGACATCGCAACCATACACAGCGAACTGTCATTGACCTACACGGTCGAAACAACGGAAAAACCCGTAAACTGTTTTCGGAACCAAATAGTTTTAGAAGAGGCATGTTTCCCACTATAACGGAATTTCATACTTTTTGGCAGCAAGACTCGCCATTTAATTAATTTCACTGACAAGAACACCCTTTTTGACACACTTAAAGAAGTGATCAACCCAAACGTTGTAAACGCAATACATTGCGATCTGCCAACGCTCGCCAGTTTTCAACACAACATTGTGTTAAATTTCCCGTCAACGAAATTTTGGCACTGTAAGAACTTGGTGTGCGACGTCACTGACAAAAACGAACAAAGGGAAATAATAACTGCAGAACATAACCGCGCACACCGTGCAGCCCAGGAAAATGCAAAGCAAGTCCTTCGCGACTACTATTTTCCAAAAATGAACAAGCTAGCAGCTGAGATCGTCGCAAATTGCAAAGTTTGCACCAAAGAGAAGTACGACAGACACCCCAAAAAACAAGAGCTCGGAACAACTCCAATTCCCTCTTATCCTGGGGAAATGCTTCATATATATATGTATATATATTTAAAAATTTATTAAAATATTTGTAATTATTATTATTAATAATCATGAAACACACGCACACAAAAGCAGACTGCACTGCGGAGCACCAAATTTAACAAAAACACTTTCGCACTTTAAAACATATATACTTATAGTATAAATGCCTTAGAGTCTTATGTTTAACACTATTTAATAACACTAGTCACACTAATTATCTTAAAAAGGAACACTTGTTAGCACAACAAAATCAAATTTCAAAATCACTTGTACACAGCGCGCACAAAAGAGTTGAAAAAGAGTCAATGTAAAGTCAAATAGACATACATATGCATTAATCATTAGAAAGAGCAGGACAGCCATATGTGCAATTCAAAGATCTGTTAAGTGCACACATGCATACATATGTTGGCACGCGCCAAAACAAAAGAAGTTTCTAGCTAAGCATTCATATATATAAACATGCGTTTATGCATATTTGGCTATGTTAAGCATAAGTAAAATCTTAACAGAGAATAAATTAAAACTGCATGTTAAACATGCAAAATGTTGCAATAAATAAGTTAACCAACACTTAAATCATTTAGTAAAATAATTGAAAACCAAAAAAAATTAAATTTACTAAAAACATAAATTTACACAGTAAATTATAATAAACATGAATTTAACATAGAATTTTAACGTAACGTTTAAAATTATTTAAATGAATATAAATATAAAATTATTTAAATGAAATGATTAAACATGTATTTAATATTTAATTTCAGTATAACATTCATAAATAACAATTTCAATGAATTGTAAAAATTAAAAAAAATAGCTTAAAATCAGATGGAAAAAAGTTGTTCCCGCCGGGAATCGAACCCGCGATAAAATTGCAAAAAGTTTCAATATAATATTATAAAATATAATATTAAATTAAAAATAATAATATTTAAATTATATATAATATTCCAAAATAAAAATAATATATAAGCTAAGTATAGTAATAATAAGGAATAATATTCAAAAGTTTATAATTATAAGAATAATAGAATAAGATAAATTAATAATTTAATTTTATTACAAATTTTATTAAAAATTAAATAATTTTATTATTTATTTATTATTTATACACGCAAATGTATACAAACACTCACACGTGCACAAAGAATGGCTATCAAATGTATACGCCAATGCAATGTATATATGTGTTATGAAATTATGTACATACAAATGTATAAATATTCATTAATTTATATGAAATATTTGTTATTACATATATACATACACACATACATAGAAACACACAGGTGCACAAAGCAATGCATTCAAATGTACACGCAAATGCTACGTACATATGTTATATTAAGTTATGTACGTATGTATATGTCGGAGAAACGTTATCATTCATCTTTATTTAACTATATTCTGGCAGCAAAGCAAATCCAGAAGTGATTATTGTTCAGATTAACGTTAGATTAAATCAGTCTCGCAACACGTCTGTACACCACGACCGCAAAAAGAGAGAGACCTTTCATCTTTCATCTTACACGTCAGTTCGGTTCTCCTGTTTGACACCGTCATTTAGCCCTGTCAGTGAACACTTTCAACACTGTTTACTGAACAACACTCTCGGGCCATGCTCGGCAGAGGCAATCCTTACCTCAGACCTTACTGTCAGTAGTAACTCTGGTATTTCAGTATAGAACAACTCTGTCTTTATTTTTGATACTTATCGGTTAACATTCAAAATTAATACTAAATATTACTATTATCTTCGACATATATATATTTAAAAATTTATTAAAATATTTGTAATTATTTTTATTAATAATCATGAAACACACGCACACAAAAGCAGACTGCACTGCGGAGCACCAAATTTAACAAAAACACTTTCGCACTTTAAAACATATATACTTATAGTATAAATGCCTTAGAGTCTTATGTTTAACATTATTTAATAACACTAGTCACACTAATTATCTTAAAAAGGAACACTTGTTAGCACAACAGAATCAAATTTCAAAATCACTTGTACACAGCGCGCACAAAAGAGTTGAAAAAGAGTCAATGTAAAGTCAAATAGACATACATATGCATTAATCATTAGAAAGAGCAGGACAGCCATATGTGCAATTCAAAGATTTGTTAAGTGCACACATACATACATATGTTGGCACGCGCCAAAACAAAAGAAGTTTCTAGCTAAGCATTCATATATATAAACATGCGTTTATGCATATTTGGCTATGTTAAGCATAAGTAAAACCTTAACAGAGAATAAATTAAAACTGCATGTTAAACATGCAAAATGTTGCAATAAATAAGTTAACCAACACTTAAATCATATACTTAGTAAAATAATTGAAGCCCAAAAAATGGTAAATTTACTAAAAACATAAATTTACACAGTAAAATTATAATAATCATGAAATTAACATAGAATTTTAACTTAACGTTTATATAAAATATAAATATAAACTTATTTAAATAATATAAATATAAAATTATTTAAATGAAATGATTAAACATGTATTTAATATTTAATTTCAGTATAACATTCATAAATAGCAATTTCAATGAATTTTAAAAATTAAAACAAATAGCTTAAAATCAGATGGAAAAAAAGTTGTTCCCGCCGGGAATCGAACCCGCGATAAAATTGCAAAAAGTTTCAAATGACAGAGGCTCAACGTGTTGAGCCACTTTCGCACTTATGTGTTCATACCTCCTAAATGACCATATTGCTTGTTTTAGTACTCAATTACAAAGTAAAAGAAATAAATTATATTTTAACATTTATTGTTAATATTACATTATTTTAAATAAGCCCTGAATTTTAATATAAAATTAAATTGAATTCGAACATTAATAAATAAAAAACCTATTTTGCCCACGGCAGGACTCGAACCCACGAGCACTGTCCGACTCCGCGACTCAGTACACTGCGCCACCGAAGCTCACGTCTGAATGGACGCCAATTTGTTATATAATATGTTAATATACATTTTTTGTTTTATCAAGATATTCAAGTTTTAATTACTGCCAACGCGCCATCAACGAATTAAACAGCAAAATTTATTATTTAAATATCTTCGCTATTTACTGTGCGATCAGAATGAAATTTTCAGCAAAAACCTAGGACAATTATATCTTCATCTGTGCAAAATCTGGCTTTCTGGCTTTCAAAATGCTCTTATAATTTGGATATGAAATTTTCAATGTCGATTTGCAGGCGGTTAAGGGGGCGTGGCTGATTTTTGAAACAAACTTGATCTGCCTGCAGTATAGAGGAACCTACATACCAAGTTTGGTGTCTCTAGCTCTTATAGTCTCTGAGATCTAGGTGTTCATACAGACAGACAGACAGACAGACGGACAGACGGACATTGCTATATTGACTCGGCTATTGATGCTGATCAAGAATATATATACTTTATGTGGTCTGCCACGCCTCCTTCTGCCTGTTATGCACATATTCGGTAAAACAAACCCAATAGACCCCTGTACTTTTTTTATGTACGGGGTCTAAAAATATTCAATCTGCTAAAAAAGATACAAACACAGCAAATTTCGCCCGCCAACAAATAGAAAGACTGTTAGAGTATATTAACATTGAAATGTGCATGCAATTAGCAAGACACGGCTTACTAGATCCAAAACTTTTAAATCATGACACAGCAATTCAATTAAACCAGGATCAACTCCTACATATTAAAACATCAGTTTGGTTAATTGATAATAATTTATACATAATTTTACAAATTCCGTTAAAATCTCTTGAAATCCCAGTGTATACACTGGTACCGTATCCAAAAATTGATAAAAACCTTATTGAACACACATTAATAACTAATATTGTATCAGCATACTTATACAAAGACAATGTCATAGATTTTAAAACTAAAACATTAATAAACATGAATGTATAATATCAATAGTTAAGAAATCCAAATTACAATGTAAAACAAAACAAGGGCAAGTACATAAATATGTCTTTCCCAACATTTTGATTACCTACAATTTAAGTCCTACGCCATTATTTACAGATTGTAAATCAGCACCATATTCGGTTACAGGGAATCAGTCAATTCAAGTAGATCAAGGCGGCATTCAAATTAATAATGTTTCAATAACTGTACAAGAAATGTATCCGCACAAAACGGAAATAATATTAAGTGACTCTACTAATTTTGAACCAATAGAACACATAAGCAAAGAAATTAAATACTATGTAAGAAAATCTAATCGGCAAGAAATAACTGTTATCATCTCCATAGCCATTTTATACGAATATTTGCGAATTCGAGGACGTAATTCGAACAAGAAAAGGGGAAGTAACGTAGTTATAGAGCTAGACGCACGTACCAATACAAACATAACTCAACAGACAGAGCCACAGCCAGATACAATTCATCACATAAACACTTCTCAGGAAGCTCAAATTCAAAACACAACAATTAAGAGACAGAACGGTTCACAGGCAGATCATATAAGCCAAATGAAAACATAAAATATCTTGATAAGAGCCGCAGCCGCCGATTCAACTTATAAACAAATAATTTGCATCGGCAGCATAATTTCCCCAACATATGAGCCTCGCGACAATGGTCACGTAGGCCGCAGCCGAAAATCAATTGTAAACATAACTTTTGAGGTTTCTTTATTCA
Source organism: Drosophila falleni (assembly GCA_035045575.1). Lineage (NCBI taxonomy): Eukaryota > Metazoa > Arthropoda > Insecta > Diptera > Drosophilidae > Drosophila > Drosophila falleni. Next base: position 111,702 of record JAWNOV010000186.1, read on the forward strand.
TTACGATCGAAGATCGAGTTAGTCTTAATTTATTCTTAAGCTCAACAAGAACACTCTGAATAAAAACTCATCTGCACCTTAATGTGTTCGTGTTTCTTGTTCTAATTTAAAATTCGGTACTTAGCGAATTACTTAGCCGGTAGTAGAGAAATTATTTATTGACGTATACTATAAATTTTCTATCCGCTTAAGAACTACATTTCCAAAAACCGCGTTAACTGCAACTTTCGGTTAGTGAAACTTAAAACAATAAAAGCTCGAACGAAGCTTTTTGAAAACTAGTCGGACGGAGCTACAGTCGAGCATTCTCGACTGTCGGAGACCACGTACTACTATGTCAAATGCTAACACTGCTAAAAATGCATACTTGATTTTCGCCCGATTTTCGACCGATTTGGACCAACTTTTGGGCTTCCTCCTTTGTCTTTGCCTCAATTAATTTTTAATATTTCCTTCACGCAATCTGTTAATTTGATCAGCAATTAAATAAAGTGGACTGATGACATTTGATTTCAATCATTCAGTTCTTTTATTTCTCACAAGCTCCTTCTCTTCTATGCTCAATCTATACTGACGCCTTTATTTGGTTTTATTGAGTCCAACAGACGGATTTTAAGTTCACCTGTTGTTACTCGGCTTTGAGGAATACCCTCAATAAATTTTTTGGCATAGGGCTGGGAATAATGATTAAAAATTGTTGGTCAAAGTTTAAAGATATTTTCTGTACATATTTTGCATGTAAAATTAAAAGTATAAATCTATTTTTTTGGTCCGATTTTTGTCATATTTAAAAAGCATTGGTAAATATTTAAAAATATTTATTTACGCTAATTACAAAAAAACTAGTCAGACGGAGCTACAGTCGAGCATTCTCGACCGTCGGAGACCCCGTACTTACTATGGCAAAAGCTATATCGGTTCGCCCGATCAGTCCTATGACAGCTATATGATATAGTAGTCCGATTTGGACCAACTTTGGACAGGATATATAAAACCAAGTTTTGTGTATATTCTAAAGGATATAGAAGGATATATAAAACCAAGTTTTATGTATATTCTATAGAATTGGTTACAATATCTCATTTAACAAAAAAGTTTTTCATACTAAGACTTGATTTTCGCCCGATCGGTCCTATGCACATTGGGCCCAATTGCCGTTTTTTTGGCATAAAGTCGAAAAATGCATTGAAAAGAAAATCACTTCTAATGTTACAGATTTGTAGTAGATAGTCTATATATAAAGAATCGATAAAAAATATCGATTTTTTTAAAGCCCTAAAATTTTTATCGACTTAGCTATGACAGCTATATTTGGACCGATTTGAACCAACTTTGGACATATTGTATCAGTTTGGTTACGATATCTCATAAGAAAAAAGGTTTTCATACTAAAACTTGATTATCGACCGATTGTTTCTATGTATAGGGTGTATAAGACCGGTCGCTTATCGATATTTGCATCGATATATGTATCGGAATAATGAATTTGTACAAGTTAAATGCGTATTGTGTCAGTTTGTTTGAGATATCTCATACAACCAAAAAGTTTTTCCTACTTAAACCTGATTTTTCGACCGATAAAAAAATGTATACATTCAGTTAACAGGCAATATCTTTCAAACCCCTTGGTCAAAGTTTATGTTTCATATACTAAAAAACCCAAAATTCTACGTACTACAACATACTATTTAATAAAAATAAAAATCGTTAGAGCCGTTTTGTCAGAAATCGCCAAAATGTAAGCTAAAAAACTTTATTTCACCTGTAAAATGTTACCTGAGTACTTTAGGAAAAAAAGTTTAAAGGTACGCCTAAAAGCCCTCAAGCACACCTTTCCAATGATATCCAGAACATATCTATAGCTTCTATGGTATGGAAACTTGTGCGGTTTCAAATTTAGCGGGATTTAGCGATTTCACGCTAAACTAGCGGGAAATTGAAAAAATCGTAAAACAAACATTTCTAGATTTTCAAAAATGAACAAATCCCCATCATAACATTTTAGTTTCTTTAGCGCTTTGATACAAACAGACAAATAGACAAACAAAGAAACTAACTTTTCACTTCATTTTTAGTATTCTACTAAAATTTTCAAATTTATTTATCTTTTGAACCAGTTATCGGATTTGGGTGATTGAGATATCAATCGAAGCGCATTTTTAAGTAAAATTTTTAAAAAATAAAAAATTTTACCAAAAGGCCCCAACAGCCCCATTAGCTGCAATCATTTAAATTTTTCCCCTCCCACTTACACCACCATATCTCATGACCCAGGTTGGTTAGAAAAAGTATGCCATTTTGTAAGTTAGGACTAAACCTTTCGATCAGTATATAACTCTATCTGATCGGACAGTTGTAGCAAATTTTCCAACTTAGCTGTATATAGTTAGTCGCCTTTTGCACCCTTCGTGCTGCTTTCGTCACTAACGCGAACTGCCGTCCGCAGTGATACTAACCAAAATTGGTTCAAGTCGGACCCCTATATCATATAGCTGTCATAGGACTGATAGGGTGAAAATCAAGTTTAAATATTTAGCAGTCTTAGCTTTTGTTATAGTAAGTAAGGGGTCTCCAACAGTCGAGAATGCTCAACTGTAGCTCCGTCCGATTTATTTAAATCATTCTATTAACACACCATGTTAAAAACAGCGTTGGCATATTTGAAAAAAATTTTATGTTGCAGCCCTTTGAGATTTTGTGCGAGATTCATAAAAAAAAATAACAATGATTAAGCACCATAACAAACAACAACAAAAATGCAAAATGTTGCAATATCTTATTTTTGATAATGTTTCTTGACGTTATAGCCGGCACTTTCACAACACTTAATATTTGATCATTTATATTTTCGTTAAATTCAGTTTTAATCTCACTATGTTTTAATAGCAAATGCCGCTTCAAGTTGATTTGATATTCTTTTTAGCTTTGAAAGGTTACTATGAGTTGTCTTTTTAAGTACATCCAAAGAAATTGGCAAAAAGTTTTACCCGTAAGCTATAAATTGCAATTAGTTTTTATTTTGATGATAAGAAGTAACACTCAGAAGTAATGATTACACTAGGCAACAAAATCACTTTTTGCGAGTTACAGAAACCAAACCCACTTTTTAAACCAAACATTTTTTTTGTATAGTGAGATTTTTTTTTTAGAATTTTTCAAAAATCTGTTTATTTTTATTCCTTTATTTTAGAGGTGCGCCAGCATTTGTAATCAGTACTCGAGAATGCCAAAGTCTTAGATTTAAACCAGTAGTTTAAGAGATATCAATTTTTGAATTAAGAAAATGATGATGATTTTTTTCTTGGCTTTCTTTTTAGCTTTTTTTCACTAAAAAATTCGAGGAAAATTCGAAACAATTTTTTTACATTTTATTAACTATTTTATTTGCGTAGCAGTTGTAAATACGCTTTGTATAAGATATGATTCATTAAAATCTATGGGAGACGGCGATATGATATTATGTTGAGTCGAGGCATGTTTTTGTCGACTTTTTGACATTGTTGTGGTGCGGCATGACCTTTAGTATGAACATTTTTTGTGTTTTTTGAGATATCCCAACCAAACTCACAGAATTTGAATTTGTTATTGTTTTACACATTGTGACCAAAGTTGGTTCAAATCCGATAACTATATCATATAGCTGCCATAGGAACGATCGGTCAAAAATCCATGCTTAGTATGCATGGATTTTTGACCGATCGTTCCAATGGCAGCTATATGATATAGTGGTCCGATTTGAACCAACTTTGGTCGCAATGTGTATCATGCAGCACCACAACGAAGTCAAAAAAGTCGACAAAAACATGCCTCGACTCAACATAATATCATATCGCCGTCTCACCATAGATTTTAATAAATCATATCTTAAACAACGCGTATTTACAATAGCTACGCAAATAAAATAGATAATAAAATGTAAAAAAATTGTTTCGAATTTCTTGTAACTTTTGGAATGTTGCCTAGTGTTGTATGTGATTTTAATTTTTTTACTCGAAAATAATAATTATCATTGATAAACATCCATAAAAATCATGAGGAAATGAATATATTTAAACTTATTATTATAACGTCCTCTACTTTTATTTAGTGACATTTCACTTATTTGTTATATCTACTGGGTACACCAAGTTTAAAAAAAAATTGTGCCAAATAATCTTCCTTTGTGGTATTGTGAAAATGAGGAACACTTTTTAAAAGGGTATATTGTTTACGTTGGAATGTATTTTACAGAAACAAGGAAGCGTCTTCGACCGAATAAAGTATATATATTATTGATCAGCATCAATAGCCGAGTCGATATAGCCATGTGTGTCTGTCCGTCCGTCGAAAGAAAACTGTTTAACAGACTATAAAAGATAGAGGTACCAAACTTTCACTTGCAGAATTCTATATACCCCAGATCAAGTTTGTTTTAAATTAAAGTCCACAAAAGTGGGCGCACCTCTAAAAAAACGGCAGGAAAAAATCCAAATTTTCAAAAATTCTAAAAAAAAATATTCCGTCAGTGCTGAAGACGAGCAAACTCGACTGTCGGAGACCCGGTACTTACTGTAGCTAAAACTAAAAATGAAAGAAATTAAAAAATATTTAGTTAACTTAAGTGCATATGCTTATCAGATTGGTTACAATGTTTCATAAAACATTAAAGATTTTCATACGAAGTCTTGACTTTCCATGGCAGCTATATTATAAAGTGGTACGATTTGAACGAACTTTGACAGGTTATATAAAACCAAGTTTTATGCATACTCAATCAGTTTGGTTACGATATCTCATTGAACAAAAAAGTTTTTCATACTAAGACTAATTTTTCGCACGATCGGTCATATGACAGCTGTATCATATAGTATTTCGATTTGAACCAAGTTATATGCTTATTGTATCAGTTTGGTTAAAACCAAAAAATTTTTTCATACAAAAACTTGATTTTCGATCGATTGTTCCTATGGGCGCTTTATGATATAGTAGGCCGATCCAAAAAAGAAACAAATTTAATATGCATGCAAGACAGAGGAATCTACATACCAAATTGGTGGTTTCCGTGGCAGAGAACCTACATACCAAGTTTGGTGTCTCTGACGCTTATAGTCTCTAAGATTTGTTTGTTTATACAGGTGTCAGGACGTCAGGACAGACGGACATTGCTATATCGACCCGGTTATTGATGCTGATAAAGAATATATATAGTAACATATGTTATTCACATAGCCACCTAAATATTCACATATTCTCCCTATCAAGTAATAAGATATCAATAAGAATAACAAGCAGATGAAAATAACAATTCAAGCGCTCCAGATCGAAACAGTTAATATAAAATCCGCTAGAATGCTATTCCCACCAACGGTAAATCGCCGACGCGGCACAAATCCAGGCTGTTGCTTAGCACCCAAATATTCGTCTTCTCAAAAAGAGCGATCCCTAAGATTTCTGTTTATATAATAGAGCGCAAAGCTCACTATCCAAAAGCTCACAGTCGAGGTTTGATAAGGACGACAAATCATTTAATATTTAGTCTTGAATTATTCCCAAGCTCCGATGTTCATTTCGCTCTAAGCTTATTTAAATAAAGTTATTTTTTTTTTACTGAACATATGCGGAAACTCGTTGTTATATTAATTTTCAACTTTGTGGTAAATCTGTTTATTTTGTTTACTTTTGTATACAAATTATCGAATAAAATTTTTTGTATTTTGATAGGAAAATTGACGGGAGCACAAAAGTAGCAGCCTTTTTTTTATGATACATGCTCAGGTATCATGATACACACAATTTGGTATCATGATACGGTATCACTGCCGTCAACCAGAAGTATCATAGGTATCACGAAAATTATCAGGGTGCAAACGTGCCTGGTGAAGCGCCTATTGTTTCCGGAATGTTCTCCATAGTTATTTAGTTGTAATTAGTTTAAATTTATTTTAATCACGAGCCGTCTTCAGCGAATTCCCGGAAGAAAGTGAGTGTTGTCTTTCCTGCGGTATACTTGTTAATTCCAATGTCAACCATGATGACCCCGACCTTGTAAGGGCACTCATTGCCATTACTCTTGGGGTACTTTCAGTAGCAGCTCGGTCCATCTACTCGCTCGGAGACTAATATCCTAGGCTAAAACAAAAGTGATTGTGCTTACTTAAACGTAAAATAAACTTTGTGTTTTTTTGGGACCACTAAAGGATATTTACTATCCCAGTCCATATTTTCGAATTAAATAGAAAATAAAACCAAAGTGAAATATGGTACCACCCCCAATAATGGAGCTATCAGAGCATCACCTGATGCAAGCCCTTGGAAAATCAAAAATTCAAATTTTCGATGAATTAACTGATGAGCTGGAAGCCTTCATAAGAAGCGTCTTTGTTCACAACTATACCCAAACCAAGACGTACGACAACACAGTGTCTTTTGGAGATTGAGATGCAGTGATGGAGCAGCTCAACGTGTATCTATCGGAGAACAAACTAGACAGGAATAAGGAGCGCCTGAGAATTAAAAACAGAGCCCTATTAAGAAATTTTGCATAGATTATACAATAAATTATTGGATTGTCTGAAATTTTAAATATATAAGTCTTTGTAATATCAAACAAGTTAATGCTAGAAGGAATACCTTCAAATACATAAACAAAATGCCATGAACAACACAGTTATACGTAATTTCAAGAAAACGTGACAGAGTTTTATGGCTCTTGCTAGAATAACATTACGACAGTAACAAAATTAAACAAAGAGAAGGACTTATGAAAATAACTATTGAAGACGTAATTCAAGAATACTACCAGAGGGATATTACGACAGTAACAAATAAACAGTAGCACAAAGAGAAATAGCGACAACAACCAGTAAAAGACAACGAGAAAGTAATAACGGTCAGTACAAAATGGATACAGCTGAAAATTTTCATCACGCAGCCTCGAACCCCAAATCAAAAGAAACCCCTTCATTCGATTTATTATGAATAACCAACATCTCAGGAGTGTAAGAGATACAGGATCTTCTTAATTTAATGGGGAGAAATATTCTAAAATTCCCAATTGCCACTTGTAAACTGTAGTATGCATATATTGAGTATCCACTGTACCAAGAGTACTTAAAGCGTACACACTGTAACAATGTTGCAATGTTTACATAAACAAAACCCAGGTCATTAAACCAAGTGGTCGAATATTGAACCGATCAGCGCGCTCACAGAAAGTGCAAGTGTCAGCATTCTGTTAGACGCGCCGACCACATGACCAAACTCAAGTGTATGCATATACCCTCGCGCTCCAGCTTAAGAGAGCATATTTACATATATATATATAATACATAATATACATAACCGTCTCTCTGCTGTCCAACTGTGGGCAGCGCAGCAACGAGACCTAGGTTTAATTAGACCTTAAGGAACTATGTAAGAACAGATTCAACTGAACGTTGGAAGCGGCACCTTCGCTGCTTCCTAATAAATAAATAACTATAAAAACCAGGCAGTTGTGCCTATTATACTACATGGCGACCGTGACAGATTCACTGTGTCACTAAAAAAAAGTGAAGTCAAGTGACAGGAAGACCAGAGATCAACGAGGATCATCGAATAAATGTAATAAATGCAAGAGGGCAACGACAACCGCAACAACAACAACAAGCAACAAGCGCCAGCACGGATTGGATGGAAACCGAAAAGTCTGAGTGAGTATAGTGCAGTAATGGGCAAACGCGGAGGTCAGAAAAATAAAATCAATAAAAGAATAGCACCCATTAAGTGGCTATTATATACAAATAAGCCGCCGCCCGCATGGGCAACAGCGCAAAAACTGACCGAACAACTTGATTTTCTGAAAGAAAGCCTCCAGCAACGAAAACCAAATACTGCCACTCACTCAGCAAATATTAAAGTTATCAATAACAACATAACTAATAAACCACCATCTCCAAAGCCGTTGCCGAAGAAGCCCAACCTCTGCCCAAACGACTGCGAGGGACCACTAGACGCCCCAGCATGCAAATCCACATGCAGGAAACCCAAGACCAGTGCGAAGACCGGCACCGGCCCCGCCTGAGCCAATAGGCCCCGGACATCAGCAGCAGTAAAGTCAACAGCGAGAGGGGCACTCCGCCACTTTCGCCTACGAAGGAGCGTCAGCGTAGCCAAACCGGCGACGACCAGCTGACGCGGAGGACATCCGGAACATCTATAACGCCAGAAGCAACTGGAGCAACATTACTTCTAAATTAACATTAAAATTATTTAATAAGATTTGTAAAATTGCGCGGAACCATTTCCGTCCAATTAGAAGTGTAGCCTGTGAAGCTATACGAAAAAATAGGCAGGAAATTGTAAACGTAGATGCAAAATAATGCAATAGACAAATGTTCGGATGACATAAACAATAATTTCAAACACAATTTTAAAATATATATGCCCAAAATGGGAATAGTAGATGTTAAGTCAGTGGATTCCACTGCTAATGTTATCAATAAAGTAGAGTCAAATAGCAATGATTTAAAGCTTATACATACATTGTTAATAATAATTGTTGTAATAATGTGCGCAAACTGTTTTTATAAATTGTATAAATTGCACAACAAATGTTTAAAGAAAAGATATCAGAGCCAGGCAAATGATCTGGACAAAATTTAAAAAAAAAGGCACAAACAACATTAAAATTAAAAATATAATTAACTTTTATAACTCTAAGAAAATAAAATGAAATAAATAAAATTAATTAAAAAAAATATATATATATTTTTGAATAAAGTATGGCTAAACTAAAGACGATTAGAAAAAGATATGATAGAATTCAGTTTAGCCTCATTTTAAAGAAAGAGTTCATATCCATAATAAAATGGAATGGAATGAACTATATAAAGAATTAAATAATATAAAAGCTGACTTTGATAAATCATACAAGTCACTTACACAGAATAGGCAAATTCAAAAGAATACAGTTAAAAAACATGTAGAAATACTAGTAGAATGCTTTAATGAAGCACGTTTACTAATACATGGCCAGAGAGACAAATTAAATCAAGAACATTGGTCACAGGTATCAAAATTTTTAATCAGATTACGATCAAACTTAGTATCAATAAAGTTAAAGTTCAATTTAGATATAACAGTACCGACCATACTGAACACTTCTCTAACAGTTGAAACTACTGATGAACCAGAATCAATAGAAGAAACTGACCAAATAGAATCAGAAGAATTTGCGAAGCCAAACCCTAAAGTAGAAGAACAAGACTTAAATAATCTTACAATTCCAGCTGTTTTGATGTCAGATCTGGATAATTCTACAGATTCTGATACTTGTTCAAGCATAATTGAAAACAAATCAAGCGATATCACAATGGCACAAACCAATATTGATTTTATTAATACAGCAACCAAGCTTGTACCAATTTTTGATGGTAAAGCTGAAAACTTAACAAGTTTTGTTGATGCATTAAAAATATTGGAATTGATAAAAGGCGATCACGAACAATTAGCAGTTTCTATAATAAAAACAAAGCTAAAAGGTGTCGCCAGAAATCTAGTCGGAAATGAAACAACAATAACTGAAGTAATTTCCAGACTAAGAAGCAATGTCAAAGGCGAAACTGTAGAAGTATTGTCAGCAAAACTGATGAACCTACAGCAACGCAATAAAACTGCTAACCAGTATATACTAGAGGTCGAGCAGTTGACAAAAACTTTAGAAGGTGCATATATAACGGACGGCTTACCTCTAGAGTTAGCTAGAAGTTATTCCACCCAAAACGCTGTAAAAGCAATTACTAAAAATTGCACAATCGATAAGGTAAAACTTATCATGCAAGCCGGCACATTCAATACTATGAATGATGCCGTATCTAAATTTGTAAATAGTTGCACAGAAGCAACCGGGCAGCCAAACACTGTCCTATATTACAAAAATTACTCACAGCGAGGAGGAAACCGGGGCCGTGGAAGTCACAGAGGTAACTTTCGCAGTCGCAATAATAATCAAAACAATAATAGCCAATACAATAATGGACGAGGCCAATATAGAGGAAACTCAAGAGGCCATGGCAACTCGAGTCGAGGCCATAACAATAATAATCAAAGTAATGTGAGAGTAACCCAAAATACATCGGAAAACTCACAAAACCCTTTAGATACTCGACAGTAGAAAATGCAAGGGTTCGTACGATTAATCTCAGTCAGAATATATTTGTATCATTCAACCATGTGGCTACAGGAAAAGAACTTGTCTTTCTAGTAGACACAGGTGCAGACATTTCAATAGTTAAAGAAAATTCTGATGTCTTTCATGACATACAAGAAAATTACATAATAGACATTAAAGGAATAAGTCAAGAGGTAACCAAATCCAAGGGGTTAACTTCTATTGAGATACAGACCACTAAATACATAATCCCACACGATTTTCATATCGTGGATTTACAATTCGCTATTCCTTGTGATGGCATATTAGGAATCGATTTTATAAGAAAATACAACTGTCAGTTAATCTTCAATCCATCTGAAGAAGATTGGCTTATAATTAGACCTAATAACTTAAAATTTCCAATTCATGTTCCAATGACATACAGTTCTGGCAACAACTCAATACTTCTGCCAGCAAGATCCCAAGTTGTTAGAAAAATCCAACTAAATTCAGAAGAAGACAGTGTATTGATTCCAAATCAAGAAATCCAGCATGGTATTTACATAGCAAGTACCATAGCAACATCTAAAAACGCTTTTATAAGACTACTCAATACAACAAATAAAGATCAAGTAGTCAGTACAAATAATTTAGCGCATGAATCACTTTCGAACTACGAAGTAGTCAAAACCAATCTAGAAAATAGAGAAGAATCTGTATTATCTCAACTTTCGAAAAACTTTCCTCCACAATTCAAATCACAGCTTTCAAGCTTATGCACCCAATATAGTGATATATTCGGATTAGACACTGAGCCAATAAGCACAAATAATTTTTACAAACAAAAACTGAGATTAAAAGATGATGAACCAGTGTATATAAAAAATTATAGAAGCCCACACAGTCAGGTGAACGAAATACAGAAACAAGTCGGAAAATTGATCACCGACGGAATTGTTGAACCATCTGTATCTGAATACAATAGCCCATTATTACTTGTCCCTAAAAAACCATCTCCAGGTTCAGAACAAAAGAAATGGCGATTAGTGATTGACTATCGTCAAATTAATAAAAAATTACTGTCTGATAAATTTCCACTCCCAAGAATTGATGACATTTTGGATCAACTTGGACGAGCAAAATATTTTTCATGCCTTGACTTAATGTCAGGATTTCATCAAATTGAACTCGAAAAAAGTTCAAGAGATATAACGTCATTTTCAACGAGCAATGGCTCGTATCGCTTCACGCGATTACCTTTTGGACTAAAAATAGCGCCTAATTCATTTCAGAGAATGATGACTATAGCATTCTCTGGATTAGAACCTTCACAAGCATTCCTTTATATGGATGACTTAATAGTTATAGGTTGTTCCGAAAAACATATGCTTAAAAACTTAACAGACGTTTTTGAGAAATGTAGGAAATACAATCTAAAGTTACATCCAGAAAAATGTAATTTTTTTATGCATGAGGTGACTTTTCTCGGTCATAAATGCACAGATAAAGGAATACTTCCTGATGACAAGAAATATGATGTCATTATGAATTACCCCACGCCGCACAATGCGGACAGCGCTAGACGTTTCATAGCATTTTGCAATTATTATAGACGTTTCATAAAAAATTTCGCCGAATATTCACGGCACATAACAAGATTATGTAAAAAGAATGTTCCTTTTGAATGGACAGATGAATGCCAAAACGCATTCGATTATTTAAAAACAAAACTCATGGAACCTACTTTGCTACAATATCCTGATTTCAGCAAAGAATTTTGTATAATTACTGATGCAAGTAAGCAAGCGTGCGGAGCGGTTTTAACTCAAAACCATAACGGACTCCAACTTCCCATTGCATACGCATCAAGAGCTTTCACTAAAGGAGAAAGTAATAAGTGTACAACTGAGCAGGAATTAGCTGCTATTCACTGGGCAATATTACATTTTCGACCATATATTTATGGAAAACATTTTACAATCAAAACAGATCACAGACCATTAATATATTTATTTTCAATGATCAATCCGAGTTCTAAACTGACACGTATGAGGCTAGAATTAGAAGAGTATGATTTCACAGTCGAATACCTAAAGGGAAAAGATAATTATGTAGCTGATGCGTTATCAAGAATAACCATTAAAGATCTACAAAACATAACTGGAAATATAATGAAAGTCACTACAAGATATCAAAATAGACAGAAAATCCGCGCGGATAACAAAGAAATAGAATTGCCTACGCAATCTATAGAAAAAGCTTCTAAGCCCAACGTATATGTAGTCATAAACAATGATGAGGTACGTAAAGTAGTGACCTTGCATGTAAAAGATACGCTATGTTTATTTAAGCATGGTAGAAAAATTACTGCAAGATATGATGTTAGCGATTTATATACCAATGGAATCCTAGACTTAGGTCAATTTTTCCAAAGGCTTGAAATGCAAGCCGGTATAAACAAAATCAGCCAACTCAAAATGGCACCGTGGGAAAATATCTTTGAACATGTTTCAATTGATAATTTTAAAGAAATGGGCAATAAAATATTGAATACATTAAGAGTAGCGCTACTCAACCCGGTGACCCTTATAGAAAAACAAAAAGAAAAAGAAGCTATACTGTCTAAATTCCATGACGATCCAATACAAGGAGGTCATAGCGGCATTGCAAAAACCTTGGCCAAGGTCAAAAGACATTATTTTTGGAAAGGTATGACTCGAGATATTACTGATTACATACGAAAATGTCAAAAATGCCAAAAAGCTAAAATAACCAAGCATAGTAAGACCCCATTAATAATAACTGATACACCAATAAATGCTTTCGACAGAGTGATAGTGGACACTATTGGTCCACTACCAAAATCAGAAAATGACAATGAATATGCAGTCACTCTTATATGTGACCTAACTAAATATTTAGTTGCCATACCAGTTCCAAATAAAAATGCGAACACTGTCGCTAAAGCAATTTTTGAATCATTTATTCTGAAGTACGGTCCAATGAAGACGTTCATTACGGACATGGGAACAGAATATAAGAATTCAATTATAAATGATTTGTGCAAATACCTAAAAATTGAAAATATAACATCAACTGCACACCACCACCAGACAGTTGGAACAATAGAACGTAGTCATAGAACTTTCAATGAATACATACGCTCATATATATCGGTTGATAAAACTGATTGGGACGTATGGCTTCAATATTTCGTTTTCTGTTTCAACACGACCCCCTCAATGGCACATAATTATTGTCCATATGAGTTAGTATTTGGTAAAACAAATAATTTACCAAAAGAATTTAATAGTATAGAAAATATTGAACCAATATATAATATAGATGACTATGCTAAGGAAAGTAAATATAGACTAGAAGTAGCATACAAAAGAGCAAGAATAATGATAGAAGAAAATAAGAAAAATAATAAGATACTATACGATCAGAAAATAAATAACATAGATATATCAGTAGGTGATAAAGTCTTATTAAGAAATGAAACAGGTCATAAGTTAGATTATAAATATACAGGTCCGTATAAAGTAACGGAAATAGGAGATAGAAATAACATTATAATAACAGATAATAAAAACAAAAAACAAACAGTACATAAGGATAGGTTAAAAATGTTTATTTCATAATTGTATTTAGTATGGCCATGCTATATAACGAAAGAAAATCTTCTTTATATACGAATATTATTTGTAATTTCATTTTCTTGGAATATATAAAAAAAAATAAATAAAAAAAAAAAAAATTTTTATTAAGAAAATTTTCCATTGTTAATTAAAAATTAATCTTTTAAGTAAAATATACTTTTAAAATAACTTCATAATATTACGTTATTTTTCAAAAGGAGGGAGATGTAGTATGCATATATATTGAGTATCCACTGTACCAAGAGTACTTAAAGCGTACACACTGTAACACTATGTTGCAATGTTTACATAAACAAAACCCAGGTCATTAAACCAAGTGGTCGAATATTGAACCGATCAGCGCGCTCACAGAAAGTGCAAGTGTCAGCATTCTGTTAGACGCGCCGACCACATGACCAAACTCAAGTGTATGCATATACCCTCGCGCTCCAGCTTAAGAGAGCATATTTACATATATATATAATACATAATATACATAACCGTCTCTCTGCTGTCCAACTGTGGGCAGCGCAGCAACGAGACCTAGGTTTAATTAGACCTTAAGGAACTATGTAAGAACAGATTCAACTGAACGTTGGAAGCGGCACCTTCGCTGCTTCCTAATAAATAAAGAACTATAAAAACCAAGCGTTGTGCTTATTATACTACAAAACTAGAAGTTCATACCATAAATGAAAATATAAATTTAAACCAAACTAATTACAAGGAAGAAGTTGTACTACTTGACTTACCACTTACATTAACAGTAACAAATTAAATTCTTAAAGGCATGGACAACGACTTTTACTCGAAATATTGGACAAGGTTCAGGCGTTGATAAATGTCAACCTAGGATCGGTTAGAACAGTAAGCTCATTTAAAACTATGAACCATGTAATCCACCTGAACGACTTCGAAGAAACAGCGTGAAAAATTTGTACAGTAAGAGATAGCCTGCTCAATTACAAGAAATGGTCCGATTTTAAAATAACACTAAAGGAAAAGATACATCAATTTATCATGAGATATAATCATGAAGACTTTGTAAAGGACAATACAGCATTTAATAGCCGTGATCCACCATTTACAAAAGACACCGCAATTGATTGCCTTAATCCACCTCTTAAAAGAAAGAAAGAAAGAAAGTAAAAATTTGACTTTCACTAGTACAATAGTACAATTAAGCATGTCATTCAAACCAATCACGAAGATTCCATTTACAAACGACCATTCAAGTACCCTCAAGCATATGACGAAGAAGTAGAAAAACACATTAAAGATATGATAGATCAACAAGTCTTAGTATGAAAAACTTTTTTGTCTTATGAGATATCGTAACCAAACGTATAGAATATACATAAAATTTGGTTTTATATATTCTGTCCAAAGTTGGTTCAAATCGGACCACTCTTACATATAGCTGTCATAGGATCGATCGGCCGAATATCAAGTCTTAGTATGAAAAACTTTTTAGTTTTATTAGATATCGTAACCAAACTTAAAGAATATGCATTTAAGTTAGTCTTTGTATCCTTACCAAAGTTGGTTCAAATCGGTCCACTATATCATATAGCTGTCATAGGACCGATCGGGCGAAAATTAAGTCTTAGCATAAAAAACTTTTTTTTACACGAGATATCGTAACAAAACTAATAGAATATGCATTTAAGTTAGACTTATAGATCCTGAAGAAAGTTGGTTCTAATCGAACCACTATATCATATAACTGAAACTTTTTTTCTCACAGTAGGTACGGGGCTTCCGACAGTAGAGTAGCAACTTAAGCGATGCGAGCAGGGGGCGGAGTCCCCTACTTTTCTTTATAATTAAAAAATTTTTTTTTTAAATATGAAAAAATATTCAACAATGATAAATTTACAATGTCAAAAGCAAAAGCAATTGCAAAAATTTCTGATATCCCACAAAAAAAACCTCTAAACGAGGTAAAAGTCTAGTGACGAAAGCAATTTCCAGCCCCAAAATTTCTGATATCCAATTTTACAATTTTCTAATTGTTTTGGAATAGTATGGACTTCTAGATCAAATGATGTCGACAACATAATCGGAGACCCATCACTTTTATCACTGCTAAACTTATCATAGTTTCTACCGAATCTATTAACTCAAGCAAATGTTCATTAAAAATCGCTTACAAATTATATATTTTATAAAAAATAAACACTTAAATTTAAGTAAATTGCATATTTATAGTTATATGAGTGATTATATTTACTTATTACAATATTAAAATTACAATACTTATCGTCAAAAGTCACGTACGTTATTCCCTTGTTAAGCAAGCGAACGGCCATATTTTTTTCCGCTCAAGCCGACAAGACCGTCTACAGACGGTCTTCAGTTTTTAGCTTTTCATGAATACTTCTCGATGTATTTTTGAACTTATTTTTCTACAAAATCATAAGAGAATAGTATTACCTACTAGCAGTCTAATTCACAAATCGATAGACTTAGTCAATATATATTTTTATGACGATTGAAATTGCAATTTATTTGGTCATAATTATATTTGGTATTTTCCACAGTTTCAATGTTTAACAAAATTCTGTAAAATAACGGTTCATCGGAATATAATCATATATTTTTTTAAACGTCAGTAAATCAATTCTTAATATGTAATAAAGTAACGATCCTTAGTGTCTCAGACCGGGCTAACTCGGTCGGCGAGTGGATTCGTGCAACAAATTTATAAAAATGCAGCACTTGCGAATAAATGAGGACGCAGAGAGAATTCTTGTTCAATGGATTTTCGAAGTTTATTAGCGGCTAAAATTCGACTCTTAAATATACAGTTAAATATGGATCCCACAAAAAAAAACCTCTAAACGAGGTAAAAGTCTAGTGACGAAAGCAATTTCCAGCCCCAAAATTTCTGATATCCAATTTTGTGACGAACAAAATTGAGTTTAATATAAAAATTTTAAATAAAAATATAAATTAATAAAAAAAAAACAATTGGCATTCGGCACAGCGCAAATAGTAATTTTTATGTACTAAGAAGCTCACCCTTTTTGCGCACAGTGCACAAGGCCAATTTTTTTTTTTATTAATTTATATTTTTATTTAAAATTTTTATATTAAACTCAATTTTGTTCGTCACAAAATTGGATATCAGAAATTTTGGGGCTGGAAATTGCTTTCGTCACTAGACTTTTACCTCGTTTAGATGTTTTTTATGTGGGATATCAGAAATTTTTGCAATTGCTTTTGCTTTTGACATTGTAAATTTATCATTGTTGAATATTTTTTCATATTTAAAAAAAAAATTTTTTAATTATAAAGAAAAGTAGGGGGCTCCGCCCCCTGCTCGCATCGCTTAAGTTGCTACTCTACTGTCGGAAGCCCCGTACCTACTGTGAGAAAAAAAAGTTTCTCATACTAAGACTTAGACTTCGCCCGATCGGTCCTATGACAGTTATATGATATAGTGGTTCAATTAGAACCAACTTTCTTCAGGATCTATAAGTCTAACTTAAATGCATATTCTATTAGTTTTGTTACGATATCTCTGATTTTCGCCGGATCGGTCCTATGACAGCTATATGATATAGTGGTCCGATTTGAACCAACTTTGGCCAGGATATAAAAAACGAAGTTAAATGCATATTTTATCAGTTTGGTTGAGATATCTCATAAAACAAAAAAGTTTTTCGTACTAAGACTCCATTTTCCCCCGATCGGTCCTATGACAGCTATATGTTATAGTGGTCCGATTTGAACCAACTTTGGCCAGGATATATAAAACGAAGTTAAATGCATATTTTATCAGTTTGGTTGAGATATCTCATAAAACAAAAAAGTTTTTCGTACTAAGACTCCATTTTCCCCCGATCGGTCCTATGACAGCTATATGTTATAGTGGTCCGATTTGAACCAACTTTGCACAGAATATATAAAACCAAGTTAAATGCGTATTGTGTCAGTTTGTTTGAGATATCTCATACAACCAAAAAGTTTTTCGTACTAAAACCTGATTTTCGACCGATAGAAAAATGTATACATTCAGTTAACAAGCAATATCTTCCAAACCCCTTGGTCAAAGTTTATGTTTCATATACTAAAAAACGCAAAATTCTACGTGCTACGACATACTAAAATTTAATAAAAATCGTTAGAGCCGTTTTGTCAGAAATCGCCAAAATGTAAGCTAAAAAACTTTATTTCACCTGTAAAATGTTACCTGAGTACTTTAGAAAAAAAGTTTAAAGGTACGCCTAAAAGCCCCCAAGCACACCTTTCCAATGATACCCAGAACATATCTATAGCTTCTATGGTATGGAAACTGGTGAGGTTTCAAATTTAGCGGGATTTAGCGATTTCCCGCTAAACTAGCGGGAAATTGAAAAAGTCGTAAAACAAACATTTCTAGATTTTCAAAAATGAACAAATCCCCATCATAACATTTTAGCTTTTTTAGCGCTTTGATACAAACAGACAAACAGACAAACAAAGAAACTAATTTTTCACTTCATTTTTAGTATTCTACTAAAATTTTCAAATTTATTTATCTTTTGAACCAGTTATCGGATTTGGGTCATCAAGGTATCAAACGACGCGTATTTTTGATAAGAATTTTTAAAAAATAAAAAATTTTACGTATAAGCCCCAACGGCTCCATAAGCTGCGATCATAAAAATTTTTCCCCTCCCACTTACACCCCCGTATCTCATGACCCAGGTGAATTAGCAAAAGTTTTTGTATGCCATTTTGTAAGTTAGGACTAAACCTTTTAATCGGAATATAACTTGATCTGATCGGAAAGTCATAGCAAATTTTTCAAATTAGCTGTATATATTGCTAGTCGCCTTTCGCACCCTTTGTGCTGCTTTTGTCACTAACGCGAACTGCCGTCCGCAGTGATAATGACGCGCGGGTAGCTGGAGTCGATCCGATGGTCGTCCTTCCGCGTCGGTCCGACGCTAAGAAAGGGTTGAGTTGGCTCCTGGCAGCGCTGGGATGCGTGGGCGGCGATGACGAAATGTATTAGGCGGGGGTTCTGGTGGCGCTAGAACAACTGGGCGGCGACTGTGATCTATACTAGACAAAGGTCCTGGCAGTGCTAGGCTAACTCGGCTGGCTCCTGGCAACGCTAGGATGACTTGACTGGCTCCTGGCAACGCTAGGATAACTTGACCGGCTCCTGGCAACGCTAGGATAACTTGGCAGGCTCCTGGCAACGCTAGGATAGCTTGACTGGCTCCTGGCAACGCTAGGATAACTTGACTGGCTCCTGGCAACGCTAGGATAAATGGGCGGCGACGTTGGGCGATTCTAGACAGGGGTCCTGGCAACGCTAGGATAACTCGACGACGATAATGTGTTCTGAGCTGGGGTCCTGGCAACGCTAGGATAACGGGCGACGACGATAATATGTTCTGAGCTGGGGTCCTGGCAACGCTAGGATACTGGGCGACGATGAAGGATTTGAATGAGGGTCCTGGAAACGCTAGGATACTGGGCGGCGATGAAGAATTTTGAATGAAGGTCCTGGCAACGCTAGGATACGGGGCGACGATGAAGGATTCTAAATGAGGGTCCTGGCAACGCTAGGATACTGGGCGACGATGAAGGATTTTGAATGAAGGTCCTGGCCACCACGCGTGTTCGTTCTGTGCTCTCACTTCTCGAAAAGCTCCCGCGTCAGCGGCTGCGTGCCCTTTTATACTTAAGCCGACCCTAAACTAATGGTAAACGTGCTCAGATGTTTCTTTGTTTTACGCTCGTCAGTCAGCGGTGCATTTGCCGGCTGACTAACGGACTTCTGTCTGCTGCCAACCATGGGCGGCGCTGAAAGGGGTTACCGCGGTGTGACCGCCCATCGTTGCTGAAAAGAGAACTAGTTTTTATGTTTCTCACACTCCCCCCTTCCCTCGGGGAACAAATGAAAGCCACGTTTTTTATTGTTTTTTTTTTTATATACAACCTTTTATATTCTTATTCTTTTCCCTAGCTTGCCCACTCCTTACTGCCGCTCCTCGGCAAAGGCTCGGATGAGCCCCTGCCCCGCCTTCACCCGGTAACGCCTCCCGTCTGCCCACACCAGTTTTACCTGCCGATGGTACGGGTGGAGCCTGCCCGCTTCGACCCCTACCACCGCTGGCCAGGCCTCATTTGTCACCTCCCTCCAGGGGTGCCGGGTGGGGCGCACGTCGGGTGCCGGGAACCGGATTGTTGGGTGCCGTCGTGCCGGTGGCTCCTCCCTCCGCTCCACCACGGGCGCTGCTCCTGCTGTGGCTATCGGGACTGGGATAAACCAGGACGGGGCAAACCGGGGCGTCATTGGCCGGTAGCCCGGCGATTCGTCCCACGTCCCGGTCCAAGGTATCGGCTCACCCTGTGCCGTTCCCGGCGAGCCCAGCGCGTATCCCGGGGACGTCGCGCTCCTTCTTGGTGTGGGTGTCGGCGGCCTCCTGGGGCGTAGCCGGGCGACGTCCGCAATCGGCGGCTGGTTGGTGGTGACGCCGGGGCGTAGCCGGGCGACGTCCGCAATCGGCGTCCGGCTGGTGGTGACGCCGGGTCGTAGCCGGGCGACGTCCGCAATCGGCGTCCGGCTGGTGGTGACGCCGGGGCGTAGCCGGGCGACGTTCGCAATCGGCGTCCGGCTGGTGGTGACGCCGGGGCGTAGCCGGGCGACGTTCGCAATCGGCGTCCGGCTGGTGGTGACGCCGCACAGTGGGGCAGATCCTCATTTTGTGTTGCAAAAATCATATCTTTTGAACCGGTAAAGATATTTTCAAAATTTTAAAAGCATTTGATAGCATTTAAGCTTTAAAATGAGTGCTTGCACTGCTTAATAGGCCCACTGGTTGATTCAGGGTTTTCGGTCAAAGTTGAAATATATTTTCAGTGCATATTTTTCATGTAAAATTATAAAAAAAAATCAATTTTTGCTGCCCAAAACAAACATTTTAATCTTTTTTCATATTTGAAGCAACAAAAATTGGTATTTTAAATAGTTGAGTTACGCTAATAAAAAAATAATTTTAATCTTTTTTCATATTTGAAGCAACAAAAATTGGTATTTTAAATAGTTGAGTTACGCTAATAAAAAAATAAAAAATTTTTTTTTTTTTGAAAAAATCTCGTTTGTTGCCTGACATGTCGAAAACGTATGTAATTGTACTGCGCTCTTCCTCTTCTGCCGGCGCATACTGTAGCGACGTCGGGGCGATGTCCGAGGCGCCCGCCTCCTCCGGCTCAGACTCCGACGACACCTCGATGAAGGCGATGGGTTCAGGGAGTGGCCAGGGGCCGAACACCGGTGCCTCGGGTCCGGGCTGACCGACCACGCCTATAAAAAAGGCAAACGTTATCACTATTCTGACGAGTTCCTCTTGCGGATTTTGTATAATTATACTCTGCAGCAAAATCTTGCAACCCCACTACAAATGTGTCATTTGAATCTGAAGACATATTTTGGAGTTGCTCCTTAGACTTGAGCATTCTAACTCTATGTTCCGGTAGTAAAGTGTTAATATAGACAATCGCATACCTAAACAACAATGAGCGGCTTCCTGAGCTGAAATCTCAGGTAATGAATTTGTGACCAATATACTGCAGCTTTTGCCTTATGGATAAATTGCCATTCTTAATTGGAAATTGGAAAATAAGGAATACCAAGGCGACAAATAGAGTTTCCTCTCACTTCATGTCTGCATAAGTGCCCGTGCTTGTACTTTTGGTATTTTAAGTACTCAGAGAGGTCATTATTTGTTACATCCGTGGTAACGAAGCGCTCAATGAAGTCTATTACTGGAGAAATAGATGCATCATTTTCGAAATACACTTAAGGGGCATTTTTCAGCCAAAACATTCCGTGAATGTGAGGTAAACCTCTCTATTGAAACTTAACTCGCCAGTAGTGCATAACAACATAATGTTCTCAGATCTAACAATGGTTGTAAAAGTTTCTGAAGTTTTTCTCTTGATGCCAGCATATATAGTTGGAAATGCCAATTCCTCAGAGTCAGTATCCATAATCATATCTAGGGGTCTTTGGCCCTTCGCTAGGAGCAATTATGATTCTTTGCATGGCAACATGATTATTCTCAAGCAGAGTTTTTGACCCCCAGGATTGAGCTCCTCCATTTCAACATCCTCTTCAGGATGAAGCGGCTGCTGAAATTCTCGATCGAGTTCATCTACTAACTCAACGTCTGTTGGAGAAACTACAAAGGGAATAGTGTCAGAAGTATAAGTTAAAATCCACTGCTGATTAAGAACTACATTGTGCTTCAGATAAAGTTCAGTATTTATTAAATGCCTTATGGCATCTGTAACCTTTTTGGAGTCTAATGGTTTCCGTCATATAATCATGCCTGAATTCCATTCTTCGTTTGAGGTGGAGCTGTATTACCTCTGCTTCATTGAAAGCTCGTAGAAGGGATGTCACGATATTGCTAACTGGAATAGGAACGTTGACTACAGCTCCTTTAATTGCACTCTGGCGACCAACACCTAAGGATTTTATTACCATAAATGGAAGTCTTGGCGAAATAAGTCTTTCTTCTAAAGGAGTAAGACCTTTAAAACACGGGGGCAATTCGGGAAAATCTAAGCCATTTATAATGAAGAATTTTGGTTTCTTTTAAAGTGCAATGTTACGAAGACATGTACTGCTTAACTGGATTTTTGTTGCCATCAGAAAAGAGATCACTAGAATGACTTAAAAGAGAAGCTTTACTTTCAACAAAAGCTCGAGAAATCTCTGTTTTGGAAGCTTGATTTGGAAACTACAGGCCTTTGCAACAAAGACAAACTTGGTTTGGCCCCCATTTTAAATCTTTATAAAATTCACGTATTTTAACCTCTAATTGAGTTATGACGGCGTCCTAAGAAATATTTGTACGATTCTCCCTCATACGGTCAGCATTTCGTCGGTTTTCTGGTTCCCTGTTTGACTAATGCTCCTATTTTGGCTAACTCTCTGACTAATACGTCTTATCGCGTCAGTGATTGCTTGTCGCTGTAACAATTGAGCACTTTGTCGTCGTGCACTGTTAACAGCTTGATCGACAATCCTCCTCGCAGGATTATCTCTAGCTTAAGATCTAGCAATTCTATCTCTCTCTTTCTAAAATGCGAGTCTCAGGATCCGAACGACTAATTGCTCGAAGTTGTGTGTTGCGAATCTGTTCATTGATTCTGTGTATATTGTTTTGACGTCGTGTGGATCTTCTCAAATTATCGGACAAAATTTCCCTCTGCCTAATGTCACCGTTTGTACGTCTCTGTCTCCTACTCTGTGTGTCGATTTGCTGCTCAGCTCCCCGTACGTTCGTATCCCGTCAACGGTTCGATCTACGAAGTCTGTCTGCCACCCTTTCCGTCTCCCGAATCTCGACGTTTGTACGTCTCTGTCTCCTACTCTGTGTGTCGATCTGCTGCTCAGCTACCCGTATGTTCGTATCCCGTCTACGATTCGATCTACGAAGTCTGTCTTCCGGAGGACTGAAAAGGTGAGGCGGGCTAGAAGGGAACTAGAATCGATCTCGCCAATAATCAATTTGTGAAGAAAAACAACACAGAGTTTTCCTACGATTAATTAAAGACGGAATATTGAGAAGACGAAGCCTATGGGAGTACGGTAGTAAAAGAAGGTTGGAGTGCCAGTTAAAACCACGTAAGGCGAAAAGCAAGAATTGCTTTTGAACTGATTCAATTCGATTCTGGTTTATTCGATACTGCGGGCTCCAAATGCATAAACAGTATTTCAGGATGGGACGAACTAAAGAGACGTAAATAAGTTTAGTGGTACCAACTCCTTTGGCGTCATTAAGTCATTAAGTTATTGTAGTCGTGGATCCGAGTAAAAAACACGTAAGGCGAAAAGCAAGAATTGCTTTTGAACTGATTCAATTTGATACTGCGGGCTCCAAATGCATGAACAGTATTCCAGGATGGGACGAACTAAAGAGACGTAAAGGAGTTTGGTGGTAAAAGGATCATTAAATTCTTTCGACCAACGTTTAATAAAACCAAGTACTCCTTTGGCGTCATTAACTATAGAGGAGATGTGTAAATTGAAGCATAATTTGCAATCAAATTAAACTCAAAGATCCTTTACAGATTTTATACGTTTCAAAGGGGTATTTTCAATCGTATAAGAAGCTAAATAGGGCCTAGAACAACTAAATGTCATGAACATACACTTTGAACAATTGAGATGCAACTTATTGGCCGGGCACCATAGTTACATACCGTTCAAATTGTCTTGCAGACGATTATGAAGAAGGGAATCAGTGTATAAAAAGATAAGTTTTACATAATCCGCATACATTAAAATATATGAGGGGGACAGAAAAAAAAATGTTTTTTGATAGTTAACTTTTATTATTAAAATTAATTATTATAGGCCCGAAGTCCCCATTGTTGCATGTCTTGTCGTTCAGTTTGCCTTGTCCTCCGAATTTTGAGACTCGAAAAGGAATGGTTTTTTCCAAATTTGAAAATTAGCAGCATCATCAGGTTAAAAACTGATTTTGGTTATCAACTGCTTCATGTTCATAATTGTTTCAACATCCTCAGGTTATCAACTGCTTTAATTGTCTTTTGTTGTTTTACTGTCGATATGACATATTCAGCAAGCAACACAACACTTGCATAAATGCAAGGAGCAAGAATTCAAGAGATGTTAATTTCCATCCTCAGTATGCGTGACTAGAGCTGATTTAAATTTTTAAAGTCGCAAGAATGATAAAAAGGTTTGAATGCTATATTGTGTTGCTGTTGTGACTTAGCTTACCAGAGGTGCTGCAAGGACGAAACAAGGATTTTTTTTAAATAATTTAGGAATGAATGATAGCTTTGCAATGCCTCTGTAGTTCGAAATATCAGACTTACCACCTTTTTTGAGAAGAGGAATGATATAAGATTCTTTCCAAAGATATGGAAAGGTTGAAGATTCAAGGGATAGTTAAAAACGCTTATGCAACGGAGCAGCTAAAGAAGAGCAGCATTCCTTAAGGAGACAACTAGGAATGTATAAGAAATAGAGGGAGCAAACATAGTGTTTGATTGAAAAATAGAATAAGGATAAGATGAATTAGAAGTGGAGATTGGAGAGTAGGTGGATTGAAAAAAGTTAGCGAAAAGTTCAGCGGCTGCAGAATCGTTGCTGGCATTATCTATCCCATAAAAAAAAAGAGGAAGGTAAACCGTGAGACTTACGCTTCAAGTTAACAAATTAGTAAAATTGTTTAGGTTCACGGGAAAACTGTATTTTGCATCGAGCTAGATAGTTCTCGTAGCATAGCGAGTTTAAATTGGCGAGGTCCGACTTGGCTACTGTGTACTTAGACCAGTCAAGATTTGAACCAGAGCTCTTATATTTTTTAAAATATTTAGATTTAATATTTAGACCCCGTACTTAAGAAAAAATACAGGGGTCTATTGGGTTTTTTTTACCGAATATGACCCCATAAAGTATATATATTCTTGATCAGCATCAATAGCCGAGTCGATACAGCAATGTCCGTCTGTCTGTCTGTCTGTCCGTCTGTCTGTATGAACACCTAGATCTCAGAGACTATAAGATATGTTGGTTCCTCTATACTGCAGGCAAATCAAGTTTGTCTCAAAATTCGGCCACGCCCCCTATATCGCCACCAAATCGGAAACAAAAATTTCATATCCAAATTATAAGAGCAATTTAAAAGCTAGTGTCACCAAATTTGGTATGTTGATTCCTCTATATTGCAGGTAAGTTTGTTTCTTTTTTGAATCAGGCCACTATATCATATAGCGCCCATAGGAGTAAACGGTCGAAAATCAAGTTTTAGTATGAACAACTTCTTTGTTTTATGAGATATCGTAACCAAACGTATAGAATATACATAAAACTTGGTTTTATATATTCTGTTCAAAGTTGGTTCAAATCGGACTACTCTAACATATAGCTGTCATAGAATCGATCGGGCGAATATCGAGTCTTACTATGAAAAACTTTTTAGTTTTATTAGATATGGTAACCAAACTTAAAGAATATGCATTTTAGTCTTATGTATCCTTACCAAAGTTGGTTCAAATCGGTCTACTATATCATATAGCTGTCAGAGGACTGATCGGGCGAAAATCGAACCTTAGTATGAAAAACTTCTTTGTATTATGAGATATCGTAACCAAACATATAGAATATACATAAAACTTGACTTTATATATCTTGTCCAAAGTTCAATCAAATCGGACAATAGCTGACAATAGCTGTCATAGGACCGATCGGTCGAAAATTAAGTCTTAGTATGAAAAACATTTTTGTTTTATGAGATATCGTATGCATAAAACTTGGTTTTATATATCATATATCATATCATATCATATAGTTCTCATAGAACCGAACGGGCGAATATTAAGTCTTAGTATGTTTCATGAGACAACGTAATCAACCTGATAGAATATCCATTTAAGTTAAGGGGACCGTCTACCACTTTTGCATGATTTTTCAACATTTTTTTTTGATAGTAAAATATATCGAAACACTAAGCTTTTTTCACACATGTTAACACACATATTGAGGATTAAGAAAAAAATATTTTTTTGTTTATTCTGCTCTTCATGGCGACAAAATGGCGGTTGAAGTGATTGTCCGAAAAAACTGGTTGACACGATATCTCTGCTTCAAAATTTCTGAAACAAAAAATCCAACGAATTTCTTAAAATATATGTCAGTGGCTATGGCATGAACCACAAAGAATTAATTTGAAAAAAAAAAATGAGTAAATGGCGGCGGTTTGAATTTTTGTTACCCTTTTTTCACCACTAAAACGGTAAAAAATGGGGTTAAAAATGTATGTAGAATGTTGGTTTTGGTTCAGGCGATAAACACATGTGTGCTGAATAACCCCTGAAAATTTTAGCCCAATCGGACAGATAGTTTTTCCAAAATCGTGTCAACCAGCTCAAAAAACGTTGTTTTGAGAAAAACGCGTTCAAAGTTTGAAGTTTGAAGAAAATAGCTCATTTTGACGAAGACCTTGCTTCACAAAAAACGCTGTATCTTCTAAAGTAATTCGAATTTCAAAAAATCCTTTTAGGGGCATATTCTTAAATGTCCAAGCTATAAAAAAATGCAAAAAAAAAGTCGAAAACAATTTTTTGCTGAAAGAGAATAGGGCCTTAAAGTTTTTGTACGCTAAGTCTGCGCTATCAGAGACACTTCCTGAGAATCGATTTTTCGACATATTCTCGGTTGAAAATCGGCAAATCAGAGTTTCTACACTAATTCTACATACGAAAACGATGTTTTTGAAAAATCAAAAATTTTGAAAAAAAGTTGTAGACGGTCCCCTTAACTAAATTATTTATATTTTTTTTCCATTATGAGTTTTTTCCATAGTAAGGACGGGGTCTCCGACTGTCGAGAATGCTCGACTGTAGCCCCGGCCCACTAGTTTTTAAATAAGAAAGTCTAGTTGTAAACCAAGGAGGCTTTAGAGAACCAGACGGTGGAACATAATTTGGAATGCATACATCTAAGAGTGCATTTAGGGTCTTAAGTCAATAATAAAAACCAGATCAAGAATTTGATCATTATGATTTCTTATTGAATTTATTTAAAACAATGAGAGATAATGTAAGTTATCTAAAAAATTATCTTGGCTTAAGGGGACAATTGGTGCTACTGAAAAAAGAACAAGATATTTTGGGCAAATTAAAATCACCCAGCATAATAAATTAGTCGTTATCTTTGACTTAAAGATTAATTTTTGTTTAATACAGGCAAATGCAGGCAAATCCAGTAGTTTACTGGAGAAGGTGGAACTCAACACATTGTTGACTAAACTTTTTGATTACGACGGAAAGAACATTTTTTATAGAAGCTGACTGGGACTGGATTGAGCTGTATCTTAATGCATTTAATGATGCTTACGATACAACTCTGAAACTGCAACAGGAGCATCTAACTTATAGTGATTTTTTTATTGCATAGATAAGGCTGAAATGTTAACACAGCGAAAACATGATATCAAAGCAGTTATTAACTCAACTAAAATTGCGCGAAACTAAATTGCTTTAAAACCAAGCTTTGTTGTTTGCAATATATTTAGACCCCAGTGTTAATTTGATATTGACCGAGCAACAGAAAATTTTGGCAAAACAAAATTTAAAATCAATCGCTAGCCGTTATTTTAATTTAAATCATGTAAGGCACTAAACTACGATCTAAAATAGTGTTGAATCATACAAGTCTCGTCTACTAGAAGGAATTATGTCTTTGTATATTTGTGTTTTTAGCTACTAAAATAGTTCTTGTTTTATACTAGTCAATGTTCCCCCAACAATTTAATTATATATAATAATAATATATAATATTCCTTTATTTACTAAGATTAATGCCAATGTAAGCCTTGAAGCCGATGCCATTCCCCTTCCATCTTCCTCAACAAGCACCAGTAACGATTCTCTGCGGACCTCACTTTTCTCGAGCCTTTTAGATGGAATTCAGACAATGGAAGAGGTGGTGGGAGAAGAAGTTTCTGATAAGCTATCCAAACTTTATATGGAAATTTAGTTCATGGTCGGCCACCATTAACGGCAAATATCAAAGATTTTTACCGGGACATGAAATTTAAGTCACTTCATTTGACTGAAGTTGCTAAGGTGGTGCTAGTCACACCAGCAGGTGTGATAAAAAAAGATTTTTGTTTGGTCACTACACAAATTTGTTTTCAATTTTAAATTTATATTTAGATGACAAGTTTGATTTACAGAATTTCTCGTTCAACAAAATATTTATGGCAACAACATAAAGAAAACACAACAATATAAATAAAGACCTTTATTAAGAACTCGTTGCTTGCTTTGTTCCCTTAGTGACTCTCAGTAGCTGAGCGACGAACGATTGTGTTTGTAGCGAGAGGTCAGTAAGAGACCGAGGTTGCTGTTCAGACCTGAACATTTTTTTTTCGTTTTTTCGGTATTTTGACTGAGCAACCGAGCACAAAAACTCCGTTGAGCATATTTTACGAGCTCTGATATAAAATTGTTGGTTTTGCTTAAATAACCCATTGGCTGCCAGATTAACTAATTTGTTTAGATGAGAATACCCTGTCTCATGCTCTGACTGAGTTATCCGGGCAATACCAGACGTTGAGCGCATTCATCAGAAAACATGCTCCCCGATCAAGTATCACAAAAACTTTATGCTACTGATACTTCCTGTTGAACGCTTTGATACATTTTTTTGCCAACACCTGATAATCAAATTATCGGTAGTAAAGGTTATGAACAGCGCAGATAGGAAATTAAATTAAAACTATCTAATAAACAAAAAAAATTATTTGTCATTAAAAAGCTGCTGTAGCATATTGATAACAGAGAAAACTTTTGATATGCATTCCATGTGTTTCGATAAGAATATCTGACGGGAGCACAAAAGTAGCACAAAGTAGCACCCTTTTTTTATAATACATGCTCAGGTTTCATGATACACAAAACGTCTGTCTTGCAGGCAGTTTCTTTCCTGGGCGCCTTTGAGTTAAAAACATGTCGGGGAAATATTATCTTTCCCAGTCAGGACCACATCTTCTTGCATTTTATCAGCCATTGTAGATTAGTGCAACGAGTCTCCGCAGCCGTGTCAACACGTTAACTGTCATTAGCCCGTTCGTTCCTTTTCCAACACTAGCCATGCATATGGAGCCACACTCGACTCCAGTTTATACACCCAGAGTAACATTAAACCAGGGCTGATACAAAGAACAGCCAATCTAAAAATCACACAGTTTGCGGACACCTCAAATCTAGTATCGCATATTACATTTTCCGACAAATATATAGTAACATATGTAATGCACATAGCCACCTAAATATTCACGCACATATTCCCCTTATCAAGTAATAAGACATCAATAAGAATAACAAGCTGATGAAAATAACAATTCAAGCGCTCTCACGATCGAAACAGTTAATATAACCATCCGCTAGAATCGTTATTCCCACCAAGGGTCACAACTGAGGACGCGCTCATCGAGGAATTTAAAACACAGACGCCCTATGAAGAACTCCTTCGACGACTTTATAACACTAACTATAACGGAAGTACGCGTAAGTTTGTTGAAGATATTGAATACAAATCATTTATAATTTTAAATAAATTAAATTTCAGATAAAATTCATTATAATATACAAACGAAATAAACGTATTATAAACGAATTCATTAAACATAATACAAAGTAAACGTATTAAATTATTTTCATAAAACAAAAATCCAAATTATGTATAAAGAAATGACCAACACACACGCCAAAGAACTTATAAAAAAGTGTAATATATTTTCATTGTGAAACAGATTTCTTGACTTTTCAAACCGCTTTCGGAGACATCAATTTAAATATTAAAAGATATTCAAGCAAATGCAGAATTCAGAATTCAGAGAGTTCGTTATTAAAACCCATAAAGAATTATTACACCTAGGCTTTCAGAAACTAACCTCATTATTTAAAGAAAATACTATTACCCGGATTACCAAAATCTGATTCAAAATAATATTAATGAATGTTAAATTTCTAACACTGCACATTGGGCCCACTCGCCGTTTTTTTGGCAAAAAGTCTAAAAATGATGTTAACGAGCTGAATAGAAAAAAAAGTTTAAAATTTTGGCCACGCCTACCCTCACTTCGCCCATACAAGAACACATTGCGTATACGTATGGTAATTATAAAAATAGATAAATTTTAATTTCTCTTTATATGTAATGTAAGAAGTTAGTTAGATATTTATACAAAGCTAGTTTTATTAACATTTAAAAAAATATATATATAAAATATAAAAAAAACAACTACAAAAATTCGGTTTCTTCTAACTTAAGCTTTCCTATTAGATAAAAGTACCGCCAAGGCCGGATAAAGCCGGATAAAAGTTAATTACCAAACGTTAATACACATATTCAACTTTTATTTAACATACATTACATGTTGCGCAACCCTACGCCAAATTAGTTATGGTCTACAAAAGACGAACACTTTGGATAAATTTCTTATCTTACTGTACATACAAATAATACACATTAATAACATTAAAACAATGATTAATAAGAAAACAAGTTTGGTTTTGCTATTCTACGTACCCTGGCCTTCAAGTTCCATTTTAAATATTTACTTTTAGTCCAAGGGTTAAAAAGTTAGACGCACACAAAGTGAACAAAAATTTCCCGCCAATTTCATAAAAACAGACCGCTCTCAGAACAGCTGACTTTGAAAGTCGATAAAAATTTTACTGCTTTAAAAAAATCGATATTCTTATCGATTTTTTATATGTAGACAATCTTCTACAAATCTGTAACATTTGAAGTGAATATCTTTTCAATGAATTTTTCGACTTTATGCCAAGAAAACGGCAATTGGGCCCAATGTGCACTGCAAAAACAGAACATAGAAATACAAAGCTAGCTTTCGAATTAACTCCAGAAACTTTGAATCCTAGAGAAAAATACGAAACTTTCATTCTGTCTGAAAAAATACTTTTATAATCGGACAGTTCCCAAAAAGATTGAGAGAAAACACACTTAATTGTGTTTTCTGTCATTTAGGAAAATGTTCAAGCAATGACCCCTCGAATCGATTTTATTTCGGTCGGGTTTTTCAGAGACCGATTTTCTGGGCTCAAACGAAAATAGGGTCTTTAGTGTATATCGGGAAAGTTTTCTTGAAATTTGGGCAAAACGCCATATACTATATAAACTAGTCGACTGGTACTACAGTCGAGCATACTCGACTGTCGGAGACCCCGAACTTACTATCCAAAAGCAGTCACTTCTAAAAATTAAATAATATTTAAGATAACCATAAACTCTTATGTATTAAATATGTCGCCGCTCAAATTTGCTTCCGATATTATTAAAAATTATATCGGCACTCAGGGAACACCAAGTGGAGGCCATTACACTTGTAATGGGGTCCTTTTATCTAAAATAAACTGTTGGGGACCTTCGAGTCGACTTGAGTTGCGTTAAGCAACCTCAAAGTTCCCCAAAAATGGTTTATATCTGCTATCTACGCAGATAAAAGTATATGCATATATATACCTATATATATAGTGACATATCTGTCATAGTAACATAATAAATCCGTAATTAAATCAAACGATCTTTTGCAAAGCTTCACTTTCCAAAAGCTTATCTAAGACACATTACTTTTCAAAGCTTATCAAAGACACACTACTTTTCAAAGCCTATCAAAAAACCTCAAATGTAAACTTGTAGAACTCAAATGGAAACTTCTAGAACTCAAATGTAAACTAACAGAATCGATATAAGTAAACAATTGAAAACAAAGAGCAGCAGAGCTTTGAAGGTTTGCTGTACCCAGATCACAAATCTTGTAGTTAGTTTTTAAGATATCTTGAACCAATAAAGAACATGAATATAAAACTAAAATAAATCAATATTTTTTTTATTAATAACACAGGCCAACAATGAAAAAACTTTTTCAATAATTTTACTTAATTCCTGTGTAGTTTCGTGTGCTGATTCTGAAAATAATAATAAAAATTTTGTATCACCCACCAATTTCTCACATTTTAATATTAAAAAAAATATAATATAATATAAGAGTTAATACAATTCAAATACCCCTCCAAAATGTAATCAGTAACTAGATGGCACTGTTGTCAGTACAATTCAGTACAATATGACTAGGCAGTCTAGTACATAATCATTTGTGTCTTTGCTGATCAAATGTTATAAGGTTGGTAGTTCTGATAAATGACACCGCTGTTTGTTTTCTTCCGGTAAATATAACCTCGCAGTGCGTTTGTAATCTTTATTCGTGGTTAACCTATGTGCTTTTAAACGCTCTAAGTATGGCTAGTCGTGGTTGTACAAAACTCTCTTAACACTTTTTGTTATATATGTGGTGAATTTGTGGTTAAAAAACATCAAAGGAACATTAATGACTTTGTGAAAAAAGTATACTTTGCATATTTTGGTGTAGAAATCGTTAATCAAGACAAATGTTGGGTTCCTCACAAAGTATGTTATGTTTGTGTCGAAGATCTTCGGAAATGGTATAAGAAAGCGAAAAAATCATTTAAATTTGCAGTACCCATGGTATGGAGAGAGCAAAAAAATCATTCAAATGATTGTTATTTTTGCAGCATTGATGTTTCTGGATATAACTCCAAAAATAAAAAAGTAATTGTCTATCCTGATTGCACTTCAGCTGATCGGCCGGTAGAATATGGACCGGGACTTCCTGTGCCTGAGCCACCTCAGTTTATTGATGAAGTTTTACAGTCCAGTCCCGAAATTTATGAAAGTGATGATGAATTCCAATGTTCTCCAGACAATACAAAACCACAGTTATTTACACAAGCTGAGTTGAATGATTTAGTGAGAGATTTGGGTTTAACAAAAGAAAAAGCAGAATTGCTTGGTTCTAGACTGCAAGAAAAACATTTATTGGAATATGGAACGTCAATTTGCCATTATAGAACAAGAGATCAACAGTTTGCTCAATTTTTATGTATCAAATTTTCTCAATATTGAAATATATAGTTGATGTCATATTGTGAGAGAACTGTGGGTGATAAAAAAAAACTGATACTAAATACGGGCTCAGCATCCAAAAATATGTAAGATTTAGGTGAAATGGTTCAAAAAGTTTTTACAAAGTTGTTTTTTGTTGGCCTGTGTAATTAATTGATGAACAGTTAATTGGCGCAGCCGGTAGGATATCGAAAGTTATTAGTAATATCCGCGATACTATTCAATCAAGTGACGAAGAATCCTTGAACAACCAAGAAATTCTTCAAGATTGAGCACGCGAATTGCCGCGAAATAGTGATCCGGTAAAAGTTACCATTTTATAACGAGACGATATCCGCAAAAGAACCCGTGTGTATTAAAATTAATTAAAAGACCTATTTTGTGGCCCGCTTCATAAAGTGTGACCGCCACTACAGTGAATTTTAATTAATCAAAAGGTGCACAGTGCAGTTCACTTAATACTTAAGTCTCATTTTACTGAGCAGTTCGTGAGCAAAAAGTCGTGGCCCGCTAGACAAAGTGTGACCACCACCCAATTTATATTGAACTTAACATAGTAGCCCGCTCAATGAGTGTGACCGCTACCTCACCCCCGTTAGATCAAACAAACCAACAAGAAACAACAGAAAACATGGCGTTGGCAAATGAAGCTATAACCCAACTCCTTCGACAAATCCGCCGAGTACCTCAATTTTCTGGAGATCCATGCAGCCTCCGTCCTTTCATCAATCGAATTGAGTACTTGTTGCGCCTTTACCCTACCAGTGACGCACGACAGAAGGCCGTAATTTTTGGAGCCATTGGATTACAAATCATTGGAGATGCTCAAAAAGTATCCCAGTTCGGATTCCACAACGAATGGACAACTCTAAAAGGTGTCCTAATCGATGAATTTAAGACGCAAACACCGCTGGAAGAACTACTACAACGCCTCTACTCTACACCTTACAAAGGTAACTTACGTCTATTCTGTGAAGAATTAGAAGATAAGAGTACAATCATAATAAACAAATTAGCCTTAGAAGGCAATCAAAATGATTCAATTGTTTATACCCAAGCAATGGCTACTACAATCAAAAATACAATTCAACGCAAACTGCCAGATAGATTATTTATGACCTTGGCAAGGTATGATATCTCGACAGTTCAAAAGTTACGACAAGTTGGTCAGCAAGAAGGTCTATACGAAGACCCAATTTCTGAGAAAGACAAGAAAACTGATAATCGTCCAAAGTTAGGCGTTAATTCCCTAAATCCAAGTACTAACAACAAAACTAATATCGATCACAACAAAAACTCTTGTCCCATCCAACAATTCAGTCGCCCCTTCAATCCATTCAGGTTTCCCACGCAACCCCAAAACTTGAATGTAAACAGTAACCAAACTCCTTATCAACGAACACCACAGACTAGACAACAACAATTCGACCAGAACAGGCAATTGTATAATGAATTCAGAGAAGACTTAAATCGCGACCGACAAAATGACACCCGAAACTATAGCCAGCCCCCACAGCAGCAAAGAGTGCCAACTAAGCGTTTTAAAGAAGGGAGCGGACAGTCGCGTATGCAAATTGACGAGAGTCATTAACAGTACGAATCAGATAACGACGACGACACTGACCAATACGATAAACAAAACGGACAGTACCACGAAGATCAATTACAGCATACAGAAACTGAGATGCAATCAGATCCACAATGTCAACAAGCCGAAAATTTTCAAATAGCGGCCTGGGAACACACCAATACATAGAGATTATGTTTAATAATCACAAATACCGATGCATAGTAGACACTGGATCTTCAATAAACATGATGACGCGAAACTTTTTTAATCTCCAAGTGCATAGTAAACAAACAATTGTCCAAAGTATGACAGGGTATTCACATCTAAACAAATTTGTTAATCTACCAGCCAATGGGTTATTTCAGCAAAGCCAACAATTTTATATACATCAGTTTTCCCCTTTTACGATATCCTCTTAGGTAGGAAAGTTTTAATGGAGAATAATGGCATAGTAGATTACACTGAGAAAACTACAATAATTAACGACAGAAAATTCTTTCACAAGGAACTACAACTAAATGAACCAAATTCCCCAACAAATTTTGATGGAATCTTGCAAGAAAATAATTTTACAAATGAAATCTCCTACGCATTAAACAATGACATTAATTCAGAACGTACATACCGCTTAGAACATTTGAACGAAGAAGAATAAAATAAATTAACAAAACTTTTGAAAGAATTTGATGACATCCAATATTCCGAAAACGAAGATTTAACATTCACCAGTGTCATACGTCACGAGATTAAAACATCACATGATAACCCAATATACAAACGACCATACTCCTACCCATTCGCATACGAGACCAAGGTCAATAAACAAATTGACGAAATGCTGAAACAAGGTATCATACGCGAAAGCGATTCCCCATATTGCAGCCCCTTATGGATCGTACAAAAAAAACAGATGCTTCAGGTAAAAAGAAATTTAGATTGGTGGTCGATTATCGTAATTTAAATGAAATTACTATAAATGACAAATTTCCAATTCCGAATATGAATGAAATATTGGGCAAGCTTGGCAAATGTCAGTACTTCACGACAATTGATCTAGCAAAGAGTTTCCATCAAATCGAAATGGACCCTAAATCAATACCCAAAGCCGCATTCTCAACGAAGCATGGTCATTACGAGTACACTCGTATGCCTTTCGGGTTAAAAAATGCCCCAGCAACATTTCAACGTTGCATGAACTTTGTCCTGAAAGACCTCATTAACAAGCATTGCCTTGTATATTTGGATGACGTCATCGTCTACTCCACGTCTCTTAATGAACACCTAGACTCACTGAGAAAGGTTTTTGAGAAACTTTAGGAGGCAAATTTAAAACTTCAATTGGACAAATGTGAATTTCTAAAGAAACAAACTGATTTCTTTGGACATACTATAAGTCCTGAAGGCATACGACCGAATAAAGATAAAATCAAAGCAATCGAACAATTTCCAATACCAAAAAGCTCAAAGGAAATTAAATCGTTTTTGGGGGTTTGTAAAAGATAAAATCAAAGCAATCGAACAATTTCCAATACCAAAAAGCTCCAAGGAAATTAAATCGTTTTTAGGTCTTTGTGGCTATTATCGAAAGTTCATTCCAGACTTCGCTAAAATAGCAAAACCCATGACTGTCTTCTTGAAAAAAGGAGCAAAAATCGTCACTAAAAACGAAGAATATAACAAATCTTTTGAGAAACTGAAAACATTAATCATGAGTGATCCAATCCTCATTTGCCCTGATTTTACAAAAACATTCCAAGTTACTACTGACGCTAGTAATTTTGCAATAGGAGCCGTGTTATCACAAGATAACAGCCCGTTAGTTTTGCAAGTAGGACTCTTAATGATCATGAACAAAATTATAGCACAATAGAAAAAGAACTACTAGCAATTGAAGAGGAAAATATTTCAACAGCGGCAACAATTCACAGACAGTAGCGAAAACTATATTCAAATCACAGAGAAACCTTTAAATCATTTTGCGAGGCAAATTGAATTTATAAAAGATACCGTAGATCATGTAGACATTGAAAACTACTTCACTAAAACAAAATTAAAAATCAAATACACAGAAATTACAGATTCAAAGGCAAAAGATCTCCTTTTGAAATATTTTCTAAATCACACAAGCGTAATTTACATCGAATATGACAAAGACTTTTTAATTTTTCAAAAAGCATATCAAGACACTATAAACCCACACAGTAACGTAAAAATCTTAAAAACAAAAATAAAATTAAAAGATATTAAAACCTACCCCGAATTCAAAGAATTAATTATCACTCAACATGTTAAATTGTTACATCCAGGTATAGAAAAAATGACCCGACTTTTCAAAGAAACTCATTATTTCCCAGACTACCACAAATTAATTCAAAATATCATTAATGAATGCGTGACTTGCAATCTTGCAAAGACAGAACACAGACCCACGAATTAAACTTTGAACTAACCCCAGAAATAAATAATCCTAAAGAGCTTTATGTTATAGATTTCTACGTAATCGATAACGAACAATATTTATCATGCACAGACGTATATTCCAAGTTTGCATCACTTATAAAAACAAATAGTAGAGATTGGTTAGAAGCTAAACGTGCCCTTACTAGAATTTATAACGACATGGGAAAACCACAAAAAATAAAAGCAGATAAAGACTCAGCATTTATGAGCAATTCCTTAAAATTATGGCTGAACACAGAAGAAATAAATAAAGAAATAAAGAAAATAATAAATAAATAAAGAAATAAAGAACATGAATACAAAACTAAAATAAATCAATATTTTTTTATTGATAATTAATTGATGAACAGTTAATTGGCGCAACCGGTAGGATATCGAAAGTTATTAGTAATATCCGCGATACTATTCAATCAAGTGACGAAGAATCCTTGAACAACCAAGAAATTCTTCAAGATTGAGCACGCGAATTGCCGCGAAATAGTGATCCGGTAAAAGTTACCATTTTATAACGAGACATATCCGCAAAAGAACCCGTGTGTATTAAAAATAATTAAAAGACCTATTTTGTGGCCCGCTTCATAAAGTGTGACCGCCACTATAGTGAATTTTAATTAATCAAAAGGTGCACAGTGCAGTTCACTTGATACTTTAGTCTCATTTTACTGAGCAGTACGTGAGCAAAAAGTCGTGGCCCGCTAGACAAAGTGTGACCACCACCCAATTTATATTGAACTTAACATAGTAGCCCGCTCAATGAGTGTGACCGCTACCTCACCCCCGTTAGATCAAACAAACCAACAAGAAACAACAGAAAACATGGCGTTGGCAAATGAAGCTATAACCCAACTCCTTCGACAAATCCGCCGAGTACCTCAATTTTCTGGAGATCCATGCAGCCTCCGTCCTTTCATCAATCGAATTGAGTACTTGTTGCGCCTTTACCCTACCAGTGACGCACGACAGAAGGCCGTAATTTTTGGAGCCATTGGATTACAAATCATTGGAGATGCTCAAAAAGTATCCCAGTTCGGATTCCACAACGAATGGACAACTCTAAAAGGTGTCCTAATCGATGAATTTAAGACGCAAACACCGCTGGAAGAACTACTACAACGCCTCTACTCTACACCTTACAAAGGTAACTTACGTCTATTCTGTGAAGAATTAGAAGATAAGAGTACAATCATAATAAACAAATTAGCCTTAGAAGGCAATCAAAATGATTCAATTGTTTATACCCAAGCAATGGCTACTACAATCAAAAATACAATACAACGCAAACTGCCAGATAGATTATTTATGACCTTGGCAAGGTATGATATCTCGACAGTTCAAAAGTTACGACAAGTTGGTCAGCAAGAAGGTCTATACGAAGACCCAATTTCTGAGAAAGACAAGAAAACTGATAATCGTCCAAAGTTAGGCGTTAATTCCCTAAATCCAAGTACTAACAACAAAACTTATATCGATCACAACAAAAACTCTTGTCCCAGCCAACAATTCAGTCGCCCCTTCAATCCATTCAGGTTTCCCACGCAACCCCAAAACTTGAATGTAAACAGTAACCAAACTCCTTATCAACGAACACCACAGACTAGACAACAACAATTTGACCAGAACAGGCAATTGTATAATGAATTCAGAGAAGACTTAAATCGCGACCGACAAAATGACACCCGAAACTATAGCCAGCCCCCACAGTAGCAAAGAGTGCCAACTAAGCGTTTTAAAGAAGGGAGCGGACAGTCGCGTATGCAAATTGACGAGAGTCATCAACAGTACGAATCAGATAACGACGACGACACTGACCAATACGATAAACAAAACGGACAGTATCACGAAGATCAATTACAGCATACAGAAACTGAGATGCAATCAGATCCACAATGTCAACAAGCCGAAAATTTTCAAATAGCGGCCTGAGAACACACCAATACATAGAGATTATGTTTAATAATCACAAATACCGATGCATAGTAGACACTGGATCTTCAATAAACATGATGACGCGAAACTTTTTTAATCTCCAAGTGCATAGTAAACAAATAATTGTCCAAAGTATGACAGGGTATTCACATCTAAACAAATTTGTTAATCTACCAGCCAATGGGTTATTTCAGCAAAGCCAACAATTTTATATACATCAGTTTTCCCCTTATTACGATATCCTCTTAGGTAGGAAAGTTTTAATGGAGAATAATGGCATAGTAGATTACACTGAGAAAACTACAATAATTAACGACAGAAAATTCTTTCACAAGGAACTACAACTAAATGAACCAAATTCCCAAAAATTTTGATGGAATCTTGCAAGAAAATAATTTTACAAATGAAATCTCCTACGCATTAAACAATGACATTAATTCAGAACGTACATACCTCTTAGAACATTTGAACGAAGAAGAAAAAAATAAATTAACAAAACTTTTGAAAGAATTTGATGACATCCAATATTCCGAAAACGAAGATTTAACATTCACCAGTGTCATACGTCACGAGATTAAAACATCACATGATAACCCAATATACAAACGACCATACTCCTACCCATTCGCATACGAGAAGAGCCCCTTATGGACAAAAAAACAGATGCTTCAGGTAAAAAGAAATTTAGATTGGTGGTCGATTATCGTAATTTAAATGAAATTACTATAAATGACAAATTTCCAATTCCGAATATAGATGAAATATTGGGCAAGCTTGGCAAATGTCAGGACTTCACGACAATTGATCTAGCAAAGAGTTTCCATCAAATCTAAATGGACCCTAAATCAATACCCAAAGCCGCATTCTCAACGAAGCATGGACATTACGAGTACACTCGTATGCCTTTCGGGTTAAAAAATGCCCCAGCAACATTTCAACGTTGCATGAACTTTGTCCTGAAAGACCTCATTAACAAGCATTGCCTTGCATATTTGGATGACGTCATCGTCTACTCCACGTCTCTTAATGAACACCTAGACTCACTGAGAAAGGTTTTTGAGAAACTTCAAGAGGCAAATTTAAAACTTCAATTGGACAAATGTGAATTTCTAAAGAAACAAACTGATTTCTTTGGACATACTATAAGTCCTGAAGGCATACGACCGAATAAAGATAAAATCAAAGCAATCGAACAATTTCCAATACCAAAAAGCTCAAAGGAAATTAAATCGTTTTTGGGGGTTTGTAAAAGATAAAATGAAAGCAATCGAACAATTTCCAATACCAAAAAGCTCAAAGGAAATTAAATCGTTTTTAGGTCTTTGTGGCTATTATCGAAAGTTCATTCCAGACTTCGCTAAAATAGCAAAACCCATGACTGTCTTCTTGAAAAAAGGAGCAAAAATCGTCACTAAAAACGAAGAATATAACAAATCTTTTGAGAAACTGAAAACATTAATCATGAGTGATCCAATCCTCATTTGCCCTGATTTTACAAAAACATTCCAAGTTACTACTGACGCTAGTAATTTTGCAATAGGAGCCGTGTTATCACAAGATAACAGCCCGTTAGTTTTGCAAGTAGGACTCTTAATGATCATGAACAAAAATATAGCACAATAGAAAAAGAATTACTAGCAATTGTTTGGGCAACAAAATATTTTTGTCCGTTTTTGATATTCTAAGCGATCACAAACCACTCGTTTGGTTGAATAACATTAAAGAACCTAATATGAAATTACAACGTTGGAGAATAAAACTCAGCGAATACAACTTCAAAATAAAATATTTGGAAGGAAAACTAAATTACGTAGCAGACGCTCTCTCTCGCGTTAAACTAGAAGAGAACATGGTAGGAGAAGAAGTAGAGGAAGAGGAAAATATTTCAACAGCGGCAACAATTCACAGACAGTAGCGAAAACTATATTCAAATCACAGAGAAACCTTTAAATCATTTTGCGAGACAAATTGAATTTATAAAAGATACCGTAGATCAAGTAGACATTGAAAACTAATTCACTAAAACAAAATTAAAAAACAATCAAATACACAGAAATTACAGATTCAAAGGCAAAAGATCTCCTTTTGAAATATTTTCTAAATCACACAAGCGTAATTTACATCGAAAATGACAAAGACTTTTTAATTTTTCAAAAAGCATATCAAGACACTATAAACCCACACAGTAACGTAAAAATCCTAAAAACAAAAATAAAATTAAAAGATATTAAAACCTACCCCGAATTCAAAGAATTAATTATCACTCAACATGTTAAATTGTTACATCCAGGTATAGAAAAAGTGACCCGACTTTTCAAAGAAACTCATTATTTCCCAGACTACCACAAATTATTTCAAAATATCATTAATGAATGCGTGACTTGCAATCTTGCAAATACAGAACACAGACCCACGAATTAAACTTTTGAACTAACCCCAGAAATAAATAATCCTAGAGAGCTTTATGTTATAGATTTCTACGTAATCGATAAGGAACAATATTTATCATGCATAGACGTATATTCCAAGCTTGCATCACTTATAAAAACAAATAGTAGAGATTGGTTAGAAGCTAGACGTGCCCTTACTAGAATTTATAACGACATGGGAAAACCACAAAAAATAAAAGCAGATAAAGACTCAGCATTTATGAGCAATTCCTTAAAATTATGGCTGAACACAGAAGAAACAAAACTTGATATCACTACAAGTAAAACAGGAATAGCGGACGTAGAACGTCTCCATAAAACTATTAATGAAAAAATTCGAATTATTAATACAGATAATAATCGGGAAAACAAAGAGACTAGAATGGAAACGATCCTATAATCTTACAACCATAAAACGAAACACAACACAACTGGACAGACACCAGCTTACATATTACTTTACGCAGGCACACCCTTTTACAATACCCAACTGATAAAGGAAAACAAAATAAACAAATTGAACGAAAAAAGGCAAGATTATGAGATTGACACAGAATTTAGACAAGCACCGTTAACACGTTCAAAATCCAAGAATCCGTTTAAAAAAACTAACAGAATAGAACAACTAGATGACAAACACTATAACGAAAACAACAAAGGACAGAATATTGTCCACTACAAAGGTAAATTCAAAAGAAAAAAAAATCTAATGACAGTAAATATTTACAGGCAACAGACACTTCCCACTCATCGGACTCACAATAATCTTGATGACAACTATGACTACATTGACAACAGCAGGAAATATAGAATTTAATCCAATCGAAAATAACCAAGGATTTATCTTGTTCGAATCAGGAACAATACAGATCCCCATAACATTTATAAACCATTGTCTCACAATTAATATAACACAAATTGAGGAAACATTTAATAATCTGTTCAAAGAAAGTCAAAGTCATAATGCAAAATTAATTATTACAAAAACAAACAGAGAAATGAGGTGGAAAAAAAAAGTTATTGGGGCAAAAATGGGGGAAAAAAGAAAACACGAGGGGAAAGAAAAAGGGAAAAAATTATATGGAGAGTGGGAATTTTCAACCCTAAGTTACTCAAACATGACCAGCTTGGCAACATTCATTACAAAAATCTCATGGACACAAAAACCTCTGCCTGGTATAACACAGCCACTAATGAGATATTCTTAATGTCTCACATTCCCACTAACACAATTGAAAAATCAACTTTCTTAATCACACCATACCCTGACAATAATGGACAAATTATCAGTGAAAATACTGCAGGCAAATTTTATTTACACAATAATTATGTTATAAACACTCTTACAAAAAATATTATTAAAGACCATTGTATTGTCAATAGTTATAAAACTAAAAAATGAAACACCAACTTGCACTTTCCAATAATATCGTAAGCAACATTACATTCAATATATCAAACCTAACATATTAATAACGTGGAATCTGACCCGAGAAAAACTTGATCAAAACTGTAATAACCGAGGTTTTTTTTGGGGTTTAAAAGAAATTTACATTGAAAATAATAAAATTATTAAAGTATTTAATTGTACTGCAGAAGCAATTAAATAAGTTTCAATATCAAATAGCATTCAACAATACACAAATCTAATATTTACTGAACATAATGTAACTAAAATTGAACCAATGTCACACATAGAAATTAAGGAAATGATTTTGCTTAGTAATAAGAACTACACGATTTATAAAAATCTATTAATGATCATTTTATTCACATTAGCCATAAGTTGCATATTTTATATCTACAAGAAATGCAAAACAACACCAAATAATATCATAATTAAATACTTAAAACCAAAGACAACCAAGATAAGCCAAACAATTAACAAAGAAATAGAAAAAGAAACTAATTTAGAAACAGTTGCAGAAGTGATCACCATTGAAACCCCAACACCACAATTATATCCAAACATAAACGCTTGAGGACAAGCTTAAATCTAAGGGGTGGGGGAGTGACATATCTGTCATAGTAACATAATAAATCCGTAATTAAATCAAACGATCTTTTGCAAAGCTTCACTTTCCAAAAGCTTATCTAAGACACATTACTTTTCAAAGCTTATCAAAGACACACTACTTTTCAAAGCCTATCAAAAAACCTCAAGTGTAAACTTGTAGAACTCAAATGTAAACTTCTAGAACTCAAATGTAAACTAACAGAATCGATATAAGTAAACAATTGAAAACAAAGAGCAGCAGAGCTTTGAAGGTTTGCTGTGCCCAGATCACAAATCTTGTAGTTAGTTTTTAAGATATCTTGAACCAATAAAGAATATGAATATAAAACTAAAATAAATCAATATTTTTTTATTGATAATTAATTGATGAACAGTTAATTATATATCAATAATCCCACAAAAAAAACCTCTAAACGAGGTAAAAGTCTAGTGACGAAAGCAATTTCCAGCCCCAAAA
This sequence comes from Drosophila falleni, assembly GCA_035045575.1. NCBI lineage: Eukaryota > Metazoa > Arthropoda > Insecta > Diptera > Drosophilidae > Drosophila > Drosophila falleni. Next base: position 155,817 of record JAWNOV010000186.1, read on the forward strand.
TTTCTGATATCCAATTTTGTGACGAACAAAATTGAGTTTAATATAAAAATTTTAAATAAAAATATAAATTAATAAAAAAAAATTGGCCTTGTGCACTGTGCGCAAAAAGGGTGAGCTTCTTTGTACACAAAAATTACTTTTTGCGCAGTGCCGAATGCCAATTGTTTTTTTATTAATTTATATATTTATTTAAAATTTGTATATTAAACTCAATTTTGTTCGTCACAAAATTGGATATCAGAAATTTTGGGGCTGGAAATTTCTTTCGTCACTAGACTTTTACCTCGTTTAGAGGTTTTTTTTGTGGGATATCAGAAATTTTTGCAATTGCTTTTAACATTATAAATTTATCATTGTTGAATATTTTTTCATATTTAAAAAAAAATTTTTTTTTAATTATAAAGAAAAGTAGGGGCTCCGCCCCTACTCGCATCGCTGAAGCTGCTCCTCTACTGTCGGAAGCCCCGTACCTACTGTGAGAAAAAAAAGTTTCTCATACTAAGACTTAGACTTCGCCCTATCGGTCCTATGACAGTTATATGATATAGTGGTTCGATTAGAACCAACTTTCTTCAGGATCTTAAGTCTAACTTATGCATATTCTATTAGTTTTGTTACGATATCTCTTGTAAAAAAAAGTTTTTATGCTAAGACTTGATTTTCGCCCGATCGGTCCCATGACAGCTATATGATATAGTGGTCCGATTTGAACCAACTTTGGCCAGGATATATAAAACAAAGTTAAATGCATATTTTATCAGTTTGGTTGAGATATCTCATAAAACAAAAAAGTTTTTCGTACTAAGACTCCATTTTCCCCCGATCGGTCCTATGACAGCTATATGTTATAGTTGTCCGATTTGAACCAACTTTGCACAGAATATATAAAACCAAGTTAAATGCGTATTGTGTCAGTTTGTTTGAGATATCTCATACAACCAAAAAGTTTTTCGTACTAAAACCTGATTTTCGACCGATAGAAAAATGTATACATTCAGTTAACAAGCAATATCTTCCAAACCCCTTGGTCAAAGTTTATGTTTCATATACTAAAAAACCCAAAATTCTACGTACTACAACATACTAAAATTTAATAAAAATCGTTAGAGCCGTTTTGTCAGAAATCGCCAAAATGTAAGCTAAAAACTTTATTTCACCTGTAAAATGTTACCTAAGTACTTTAGAAAAAAAGGTACGCCTAAAAGCCCTCAAGCACACCTTTCCAATGATACCCAGAACATATCTATAGCTACTATGGTATGGAAACTGGTGAGGTTTCAAATTTAGCGGGATTTAGCAATTTCCCGCTAAACTAGCGGGAAATTGAAAAAGTCGTAAAACAAACATTTCTAGATTTTCAAAAATGAACAAATCCCCATCATAACATCTACGCTTTTTTAGCGCTTTGATACAAACAGACAAACAAAGAAACTAACTTTTCACTTCATTTTTAGTATTCTACTAAAATTTTCAAATTTATTTATCTTTTGAACCAGTTATCGGATTTGGGTCATCAAGGTATCAAACGACGCGTATTTTTGATAAGAATTTTTAAAAAATAAAAAATTTTACGTAAAAGCCCCAACGGCTCCATAAGCTGCGATCATATACATTTTTCCCCTCCCACTTACACCCCCGTATCTCATGACCCAGGTGAATTAGCAAAAGTTTTAGTATGCCATTTTGTAAGTTAGGACAGTCGTAGCAAATTTTCCAACTTAGCTGTATATAGTTGTTAGTCGCCTTTCGCACCCTTCGTGCTGCTTTCGTCACTAACGCGAACTGCCGTCCGCAGTGATAATAAAACAAAATAGCAGATAAAAATTTAAATATAATATAAATATATATTCATTTACAGCTTTAAGATAAAATATAATAAATATAAAAATGGCAATAAAACAAAACTACAGATAATAATACAAAATAAAAATATATTTTCATAAAATAAAATATAATAAAATTGAAACGCCAAAAATCTATCATGTAAATCTCACTACTTCGGACACTAACTAAAATTCCACTATGGTGACTATATATAGTCTCAAAGGTGCGTGCGTTGGCCCTGTTATCTGAAATATTTGTCATCGCCCAATCAATATGTGTATCACAATTGATTGTAGACGAATTCAAATCTAAGAGGGACTCATATCCTAATCTACATAAAAACTCATAAATTCTATCACTAGATCCTCTGAGAGATCGTAAGCACAGATTAAAATCTCCTAAAACTATAGAATTGCTATTTAAAAATGAAAACCTCTGAAATAAGTCCTCAATTTCTGCTTTAAATTTAGGCATTGGATAGGTTGGGGTTTTGTATAATATTAAAAATCCTAAAGACTTGAATTTAAACACGGCATACTCAAACACTGCAGGAGAAACATTATTAGTATCAGCAAAATGTCGACCACTGGAACAAAGACTAACATTCTTGAATAGTTTATCTCTTATGAAAATAAGAATGCCTCTGTTTGGCCGAGTTCCGTTAGATAATGATTCACAATCTAGACGGACTACACTATTATACCCAGGTATTTCATATGTCTCGTTTGAAAAAGTAGAAGTCTCGACGAAACATAAGAGAAGAATAAAGCATTAATTGATCTGAGCAAATATTATTAATGTGGCAATGCAAGCTCTGGGTATTATGAAACAATGCATTAAATGTATTGCTGTCGAAAAGACAGTTATAGTGGGTACTTAATAATTTGGTGCTTCTCAGACTTTGAAGCTCTTGCTCTACTGGTGAGTGAGGACTCGATTTTGGAGGAATGAATCCTCCAATAATGAAAAGGCCGGCAGCACTAGTGGCTCTACTGCAAGCTACGTAGAGGACTTCACGAATCATCCTTGAAGTTGTATGAACTACAACTTTACTGTAAGTTGCTCCTTGGCTCTTATGAATAGTTATACCTTCTACAGGAATAACTGGAAATTGATTACGGTCGATGTTTATTTGCTGGTTTGAATGAAATTGAAAACTCTTTGTGGTTTTCTGAATTGGGGTCCAAGAAGACTCTAGAGGATGGGGGTACTTGGCCCGAGCGTTAATTCCAACGCTTTCATCTATGAATTGTACCCAAAGAACTTGAGGAGAATTGGATGAATTAAAACTTATATCCATAAGAATTCCGGAGGCTCCATTTACTAAACCGTCTGCCGTATCTATGTTGACCGTAATCATATACTTGGCAGTGGTTTCTAAAATAAGAGACGTACATAACCTTTGAGTTTTGGACGTCTGAACAATTTTGACTGCCTCCAGGTGCCTATTTTTCACTTCTGTTGAAAGATGTGGAGCCTTTATAAAATCAAGAGCAGTGGAAATGTGTTGAGCAGTTGGAATAGAGTTTAATTTTGACGCGTTAAAAACAGAAGTATCTTTATTCCTATAAAACAAATGAATTGCATCATTTGGTAACTGACTTTCTTCGCAAGATCGAGATCTTAACAAAGAGATGTCATCAGATGACATGTGACCGGATGCCATGTTATTTAATGCTATTGCAAAAGCTTGGTCATCTCTCTGTCGCATTATCTCTGTGAGTTCAAAAAACTTAAAAGAGTCCCACAGAGACGACCCATATATTGCACTGTATGGGTCATGCAACGCTGAGTTGGGCTAGAAAATCCATCGATCTCCAATAGGACTTAGCTGTCTAAGATCACCGAAAACTATAACAGATATCCCTTCAAATGGTTGGTCTTTGTTATTTAAAATTTGTTTAAGGCGAGAATCCAAATGGGAAAACATTTTGGCACCGACCATCGAAATTTCGTCAATTATTAAAACTTTAAGATCCATAAATCTGGAACGGAGGTCATCTCCAAGATTTTTAAAGGAGGACCCAAATTGATTCACTGGAAGTGAAAACATAGAATGAAGGGTAGAACCCCCGGTTCCTAAAGCTGCTTTTCCTGTGGGAGCACACAGAAGAATTTTGGCAGTATTTGTGTTACACCCTGGTCTGCGTAGATATATTTGAGAAAGGGACTGAAAAAGTGCTGAAATTAACCTACTTTTGCCAACATCTGCTCCGCCTCTCACAAATTCGTGGAAGACAATATTATGGTGGGCATTATGAAGAGTTTGAGTTAAATAAGTTTTTGATTTAAATTTAAAGATCGAACAATGTTCGACAAGCTCTCAGGAAATATTATTGGTGAAAGTTTTACTATTCGCATAGTACCATCCGAATCTTCATTTTGGTCATTTTGATTGTTATTGCCATTTATATTTAAATCATTTAATTGAGAGCTAATCTCAGGAAACGCTAAAACCCTTAATTCATCGTCTACCTGACCATCTAACTGCTCTTCTTCGGTGTTGCCCTCACTTTCTATGACCCTTCTAAGCACGTCTTCTAAATCTTCTAATACATTATACTTCCTAAAGTTAAACCTAATTGCCTCATCATTTTCTGTATTACCTTCCTCGCAATTTTTCTGAACAAGCTCTATCTCTTCATTTCTCAATGAAAAATAGAACATTACTAGTTCCCTAAAGAATATTTCCCTATCGGTATTTAAATTAAAACTCCTAAATCTAATTATTTTGGGCTTGGATCTCTGCCTGACAAATCCACTTCCACCAAGAAGAGGAAGCGGTAAACCACCTAAGTTTTCGTTTTCTTCGACATTATCGTCGTCATTATCACTATTCTGACGAGTTTCTCTTGCGGATTTTGTATAATTATACTCTGCAGCAAAATCGGCTAAACCCAGGCCGTCGACACTATGTGGTCTGTCGTAGGGACCCCACTACAAATATGTCATTTGAATCTGGAGACATATTTTGGAGTTGCTCCTCGGACTTGAGCATTCTTTTTCTATGCTCCGGAAGTAAAGTGTTAATATACACTTCTGCGTTGCTAGTCTCAGACAATCGCATACCTAAACAACAATAGGGGCGAGCTGAAATCTCAGTGCCGGTAATGAATTTGTGACAAATATACTGCAGCTTTTGCCTGATGGATAGATTGCCATTCTTAATCTCATCGATGTCATCACGCATTAGTTTAGAAATGCCCCGTTGGGATTTGTTTGTATAATTTATTATATAGCTGCAGCATGCGTATGGATCCAATATGAATTGTATATCAATATTGGCTCGCTGCATTTCAAGAATGTGGTCATTATATGCGTTAACATTTAATGCTGCAAAACTTCACTTCAGGAAAATTTGTGGCTTTTTTAAAACAGACCTAATGGCATATATGTTGTCCTCGTATATGAGGTTCACTTGATCGTGAGATAAAATATTTTCAGGATTATGCTCAAGTCAATATATGGACTAATTTATTTATTTATCTTCTTTAAATTTTCACGGTGATGAGAAATTTGAGGAGTTTCTTCGGGCAGTGGCCTTAAAATTTCTGTTTGGGGCATTCGAAAATGAGGAATACCAAAGCGACAAATAAAGTTTCCTCTCATAGCAGGTCTATGAGTGCCGTGCTTGTGATATTGGTTTTAATACTAGATGGATTTGTTGGGGGGGGGGGGGAGGGTAGGGAAGGGTTCGACATGGGGGACCAAAGGGGGGCAAAACCCACCTACTTTCAGCAGCTGAATAATCAAACGTATATTCAAAAAAGTTGGGTAGGGGCCAAACTGACGAATCATGGCCATAACCTTCTTTTTTTCTGCTTCCCAATCAGCAGGAGACGTGCGAATGCCCTTAAGGACCCTATAGCCTTCATCGTGGCGATTAAGATGGTCCATATGTTCTTCATTAAGAGCGTTAGAAACTGTAATGGCGCATGAGGCGTTGCGCCTTTGTAAACAAATTGAAGTATTGTTCCTTATACTGATAAGCTCTAACTTCTTATAATTGAATAATAATTTATCAACTCTACAACCTCTCCTATCGATATTCCGAAGCATCAGATCTAACAATGGTTGTAAAAAAAAGTTTCTGAAGTTTTTCTTTTGATGCCAGCATATATAGTTGGAAATGCCAATTCCTGAGAGTCAGCATCCATAATCATATCTAGGGGTCTTTGGCCTTCGCCAGAAGCAATTATGATTCTTTGCCTGGCAACATGATTATTCTCAAGCAGAGTTTCTTGACCCCCAGGATTGAGCTCCTCCATTTCAACATCCTCTTCAGGATGAAACGACTGCTGAAATTCTCGATCGAGTTCATCTACTAACTCAACGTCTGTTTGAGAAACTACAAAGGGAATAGTGTCAGAAGTATAAGTTAAAATCCACTGCTGATTTAGAACTACATTGTGCTTCAGATAAAGTTCAGTATTTATTAAATGCCTTATGGCATCTGTAACCTTTATGGGGTCTAATGGCTTCAGTCATATAATCATGCCTGAATTCCATTCTTCGTTTGAGGTGGAGCTGTATTACCTCTGCTTCATTGAAAGCTCGTGGAAGGGATGTCACGATATTGCTAACTGGAATAGGAACGTTGACTACAGCTCCTTTAATTGCACTCTGGCGACCAACACCTAAAGATTTTATTACCATAAATGGAAGTCTTGGCGAAATAAGTCTTTCTTCTAAAGGAGTAAGACCTTTAAGACACGGGGGCAATTCGGGAAAATCTAAGCCATTTATTATGGAAAATTTTGGTTTCTTTTAAAGTGCAATGTTACGAAGACATGTACTGCACAACTGAAGTTTGTTGTCATCAGAAAGAAGATCACTAGAATGACTTAAAAGAGAAGCTTTATTTTCAACGAAAGCTCGAGAAATCTCAGTAACTTGATTTGCAAACCACAGGCCTTTGCAACAAAGCCAAACTTGGTTTGGCCCCTATTTTACATGTTTATTAAATTCACGTATTTTAACCTCATAAAAATTATTCAATCCCTCTCTCTTTCTAAAAGGCGAGTCTCAGGATCCGAACGACTAATTGCCCGAAGTTGTGTGTTGCGTATCTGTTCATTGACTCTGTGTATATTGTTTTGACGTCGTGTGGATCTTCTCAAATTATCGGACAACCTTTTCCTCTGCCTAATGTCACTGTTTGTACGTCTCTGTCTCCTACTCTGTGTGTCGATCTGCTGCTCAGCTCTCCGTACGTTCGTATCCCGTCTACGGTTCGATATACGAAGTCTATCGGCCTCCCTTTCCATCTCCCGAATCTCACCGTTTGTACGTCTCTGTCTCCTACTCTGTGTGTCGATCTGCTGCTCAGCTCCCCGCACGTTCGTATCCCGTCTACGGTTCGATCTACGAAGTCTGTCTGCCACCCTTTCCGTCTCTCGAATCTCACCGTTTGTACGTCTCTGTCTCCTACTCTGTGTGTCGATCTGCTGCTCAGCTCTCCGTACGTTCGTATCCCGTCTACGGTTCGATATACGAAGTCTATCGGCCTCTCTTTCCGTCTCCCGAATCTCACCGTTTGTACGTCTCTGTCTCCTACTCTGTGTGTCGATCTGCTGCTCAGCTCCCCGCACGTTCGTATCCCGTCTACGGTTCGATCTACGAAGTCTGTCTGCCACCCTTTCCGTTTCCCGAATCTCACCGTTTATACGTCTCTGTCTCCTACTCTGTGTGTCGATCTGCTGCTCAGCTCCCCGTACGTTCGTATCCCGTCTACGGTTCGATCTACGAAGTCTGTCTGCCACCCTTTCCGTCTTCCGAATCTCACCGTTTTTTACGTCTCTGTCTCTTACTCTGTGTGTCGATCTGCTGCTCAGTTGCCCGTACGTTCGGATCCTGCCTACGGATCGATCTACGGAGAGTATCTTGATCCTGTTCCTGATATTCAGTCTGAGGATTACGTCTTCTGCTTGAGCGTCTCGACCTATCAATAATTCTTTCTACTCTTCTAATCTCCGAATCTGCTCTGCGCTTTCTCTGAGAACTTGCATTATTCTCATTTTCTATTGCTGAATATGTGGTATTTTCCCTGTTTGACGTATTTCTTAGGCGGCGATTGTTAGCTGGCTACAAGGCACAGCCGAGGTAGACGTGGCATTTCGGATAACACTATTTATATTATATTATAAAATAAATTATACAAATATAATATTAAATTAAAAAGTATAATATTTAAATTATATATAATATCCCACAAAAAAAAACTCTAAACGAGGTAAAAATCTAGTGACGAAAGCAATTTCCAGCCCCAAAATTTCTGATATCCAATTTTGTGACGAACAAAATTGAGTTTAATATAAAAATTTTAAATAAAAATATAAATTAATAAAATAAAACAATTGGCATTCGGCACTGCGCAAAAGTAATTTTTATGTACAAAGAAGCTCACCCTTTTTGCGCACAGTGCACAAGGCCAATTTTTTTTTTTATTAATTTATATTTTTATTTAAAATTTTTATATTAAACTCAATTTTGTTCGTCACAAAATGGGATATCAGAAATTTTGGGGCTGGAAATTGCTTTCGTCACTAGATTTTTACCTCGTTTAGAGGTTTTTTTTGTGGGATTTAATAACACTAGTCACACTAATTATCTTAAAAAGGAACACTTGTTAGCACAACAAAATTAAAATTTCAAAATCACTTGTACACAGCGCGCACAAAAGAGTTGAAAAAGAGTCAATGTAAAGTCAAATAGACATACATATGCATTAATCATTAGAAAGAGCAGGACAGCAATATGTGCAATTCAAAGATCTGTTAAGTGCACACAACATACAAACAAAACAAAACAAAAGAAGTATCTAGCTAAGCATTCATATATACAAACATGCGTTCATGCATATTTGGCTATGTTAAGCATAAGTAAAACCTTAACAGAGAATAAATTAAAATTGCATGTTAAACATGCAAAATGTTGCAATAAATAAGTTAACCAACACTTAAATCATATAGTAAAATAATTGAAGCCCAAAAAAAGGTAAATTTACTAAAAACATAAATTTACACAGTAAATTTATAATAAACATGAAATTAACATAGAATTTTAACTTAACGTTTATATAAATACCAATATAAAATTATTTAAATGAAATGATTAAACATGTATTTAATATTTAATTTCAGTATAACATTCATAAATAACAATTTCAATAAATTGTAAAAATTAAAAAAAATAGCTTAAAATCAGCTGGAAAAAAGTTGTTCCCGCCGGGAATCGAACCCGCGACAAAATTGCAAAAAGTTTCAAATGACAGAGGCTCAACGTGTTGAGCCACTTTCGCACTTATGTGCCATATTGTTTGTTTTAGTACTCAATTACAAAGTAAAAGAAATAAATTATATTTTAACATTTAATGTTAATATTACATTATTTTAAATAAGCCCTGGATTTTAATATAAAATTAAATTGAATTCGAACATTAATAAATAAAAAACCTATTTTGCCCACGGCAGGACTCGAATCGACGAGCACTGCCCGACTCCGCGAGTCAGTACACTGCGCCACCGAAGCTCACGGATGAATGGACGCCAATTTGTTATATAATATGTTAATATCAATTTTTTGTTTTATCAAGATATTCAAGTTTTAATTACTGCCAACGCGCCATCAACGAATTAAACAGCAAAATTTATTATTTGAATATCTTCGCTATTTACTGTGCGATCAGAATGAAATTTTCAACAAAAATCTAGGACAATTATATCTTCATCTGTGCAAAATCTGGAGTTTCTGGCTTTCATAATTTCTGCTCTTATAATTAGGATATGAAATTTTCAATGTCGATTTGCAGGCGGTTAAGGGGGAGACACCAAGTTTGGTGTCTCTAGCTCTTATAGTCTCTGAGATCTAGGAGTTCATACAGACAGACAGACAGACGGACATTGCTATATCGACTCGGCTTTTAATGCTGATCAAGAATATATATACTTTATGGGGTCTGCCACGCCTCCTTCTGCCTGTTACGCACATATTCGGTAAAACAAACCCAAAAGACCCCTGTACTTTTTTTAAGTACGGAGTCTAAAAATATTCAATCTGCTAAAAAAAAAAAACACAGCAAATTTCGCCCGCCAACAAATAGAAAGACTGTTAGAGTATATTGACATTCAAATGTGCATGCAATTAGCAAGACACGGCTTACTAGATCTAAAACTTTTAAATCATGACACAGCAATTCAATTAAACCAGGATCAACTCCTACATATTGAAACATCAGTTTGGCTAATAGATAATAATTTATACATAATTTTACAAATTCCATTAAAATCTCTTGAAATCCCAGTGTATACACTGGTACCGTATCCAAATATTAATGAAAACCTTATTGAACACACATTAATAACTAATATTGTTTTATACAAAGACAATGTCATAGATTTTAAAACTAAAACATTAATAAACATGAATGTATAATATCAATAGTTAAGACATCCAAATGACAATGTAAAACAAAACAAGGGCAAGTACCTAAATATGTCTTTCCCAACATTTTAATTACTTACAAATTAAGTCCTACGCCATTATTTACAGATTGTAAATCAGCACCATATTCGGTTACAGGGAATCAGTCAATTCAAGTAGATCAATGCGGTATTCAAATTAATAATGTTTCAATAACTGTACAAGAAATGTATCCGCACAAAACGGAAATAATATTAAGTGATTCTACTAATTTTGAACCAATAGAACACATAAGCAAAGAAATTAAATACTATGTAAAAAAATCTAATCGGCAAGAAATAATTTTATACATTACAATTACTGTTATCATCTCCATAGCCATTTTATACGAATATTTGCGAATTCGAGGACGTAATTCAAACAAGAAAAGGGGGAGTAACGTAGTTATAGAGCTAGACGCACGTACCAATACAAGCATAACTCAACAGACAGAACCACAGCCAGATACAATTCATAACATAAACACTTCACAGGAAGCTCAAACTCAGATTCAACTTATAAACAAATAATTTGCATCGGCAGCATAATTTCCCCAACATATGAGCCTCGCGACAATAGGCCGCGTAGGCCGCAGCCGAAAATCAATTGTAAATTGCAAAAAACAAAAACTTTTTCATACTAAAACTTCATTTTCGATGTTTCGTTCCTATGGCAGCTATGTGATATAGTTATTCGATTTTAACCAAATTTGGTCAGGATGTATAATATCAGCTCCGAAGCATAATCTATCAGTTTGGTTCTGATATCTCAACAAACGCAAAACTTTTTCATACCAAATCTTCATTTTCGATGCATCGTTCCTATGGCAGCTATGTGATATAGTGGTCCGATCCAAAAATAAAAACAAACTTGATCTGCGTATGGTATCCAGGAACCTACATACCAAGTTTGATGTCTCTAGCTTTTATAGTTTCTGAGATCGACGCGTTCAAACAGACGGACAGACGGACAGACGGACGGACGGACAGACGGACAGACAGACGGACATGGCTCAGTCGACTCGGCTGTTGATCCTGATCAAGAATATATATAATTTGTGGGGTCTGCCGCCCCTCCTTCTGCCTGTTACATACATCCTGCCAAACGCATTATACCCTTTTTTGCCCATTTTTAATGGGCTCAGGGTATAAAAACAATGATTTTTTTTTTAGAATTTTTCAAAAATTTGTTTTTCTTTATTCCTTTTTTTAGAGGTGCGCCCACATTTGTAATCATTACTCGAGAATGCCAAAACCGATCTATCAAAGCATTACTTTATCTAAAAGCTAATGAATATATCTATATTTCATTTATATTCACAGTCATAGATTTAAACCAGTAGCTTAAGAGATATCAATTTTTGAATTAAGAAAATGATGATTTTTTCTTTGTTTTTTTTTTTAGCTTTTTTCACTAAAAAATACGAGGAAAATTCGAAACAATTTTTTTACATTTTATTAACTATTTTATTTGCGTAGCTGTTGTAAATTCGCGTTGTTTAAGATATGATTTAAGTTTTGATATGAAAAACTATTTCGTTTTTAAGATATCTTTACTTAACTAATAGAATATGCATTGAAGTTGGTCTTATGTAACCAAAGTTGGTTCAAATCGGCCCACTATATCATATAGCTGCCATAGGACAAAATAAGAAAAAATCATAATTTTCTTAATTCAAAAATTGATATCTCTTAAGCTACTGGTTTAAATCTAAGACTGTGTATAAATGAAATATAAATATATATAGATATTAGATAAAGCTTTGATAAATCGGTTTTGGCATTCTCGAGTAATGATTATGATGTGGGCGCACCTCTTTTAAAAAAAGTAATAAGAACTAGAGGGACGGTCGAGCATACTCGACAGTCGGAGAGCCCGTACTTACTATGGAAAAAATTTATAATGGAAACAAATTTTAAATAATTTAGTTAACTTGAATGTATATTCTATCAGGTTTATTACGATGTCTCATGAAACATAAAAGATTTTCATACTAAGACTTGATTTTCGCCCGATCGGTTCTATGAGAGCTATATGATATAGTAGTCCGATTTGAACCAACTTTGGACAGGATACATAAAACCAAGTTTTATGTATATTCTATACGTTTGGTTACGATATCTCATAAAACAAAAAAAGTTGTTCATACTAAGACTTGATTTTCGCCGGATCGGTCCTATGATAGCTATATGATATAGTAGACCGATTTGAACCAACTTTGGTAAGGATGTATAAGATGTAAAGTGGGTTTGGTTCTCTTAACTTTTTGGCTGTTGCCTAGTGTTATTTATTTATAAGTTGAATCGGCGGCTGCGGCTCTTGTCAAGATATTTTATGTTAACATGTATTTGTCGGCGACTGGTTATTCAAATTGTTTTCTGCCATTTTTATTATTTTAAGTTTGTTGAATGCCGTGGTCTTCAGTCAGTCACCTCTCAAAACGAATAATAACGCTCTGCTCTTTTTTTTTACACTGATCTGGCAACCCGGTCAGAGCCACGCTCGATTTTAGTGTGACCTAATATCCCACTCAACAGAACTATATAACTCTAGATTGTTATTGATATCGTTAACTATCAGTATCAATATCAATATGGCGCCAAATTCAAATAAATAATATAATCTCCGACACGGCCATTCTGATATACTACACGTCCTCGTGTATTCTCTTAATTAGTTCACAATACTTTGAAATCGTTACAATTTTATTCACTTATTCCATTATTTTTTTTTTTAATCATAATAACAGTTCAAAACTTATTAAACTTTAGACATCCATTTACATTTTATATCGTTATTCATATAGTTTATCATTCCTTCATTATCTCATACAACAACTTCCACAGCTTCCACAACTTCAGGATCAGGTACCACCGCGCAGTTTTCGGCGATCGTGTATCTCAACATCCATACCGTCTCTTTCAACGGCTTCCATACCGTCTCTTTCAACGGCTCCCATACCGTCTCTTTCAACGGTTTCCATACCGTCTCTTTCAACGGCTTCATCTGATGAACTCTCTTCGATCTCGAACTCGCTTGGTACCTGTCCATCCGGCAATCTTCTGAGACTCTCATGTGGATATTTATACTGCCTCTTGCTCTTAAGATTTTTCAGCAAGTATCTATCAATCTCCAAAACTTCTATTATCTGAAATGGACCTCGAAACTTTAGGTCCAGCTTTGTTTGATGACGCTTACTACTGCTTATCAACACAAAATCTCCCAAATTAAATTTATTTACTTTAGCCTTATTTTTATCAAATCTGTCCTTTTCATATTCGTCTGCATGTTTTGTGTTTGCTAATGCTTTTGATCTACTTTCTGCTAGATTGACTGCAGTTTCTGTTTCACAAATCGGAACCAACCCTAATGGTCGCGCAACTTTTCCGATTAATAATTCCAAAGGGCTCGCCTTAGCTACTCTATTAACCGTACAATTAATGGCCAGTTCAACATCTCCCAAAGCTTGCCAAGACCTGGAACTAGTTTCTACAGCTGTGAGCAAATCACCCTTTCAACTTGGCCGTTAGCACGGCTTGCTCCTGTTGCTATTAAATGGAGCTTTTTTTTTTGTGATGAACAAAATTCAATAAATCTCAACCACGCAAAGCTTTTTCCTTGATCGGCCTCAACTCGACTAGGCACTCCAAACAGAGAGATTGAAGATTTCAATGCCAAAACACAACTTTCTGCACTCAATGTAAATGTATGATACAAATATACAAACTTAGTAAATGCATCAATCATTACAACAACATTTTCTTTACGATTACTTTTTCCACTAAGTTTACCGGTGATATCTATGTGAAGAGTATGCCATGGTTTCCCTATTTTCGGAATGGAATGTAATTCCATCTGTACTTTTCCTGACGAAGATTTTGATGCTCTACAGGTTTTACAGTTTTCAACAAATCTACGAACATATTTCGCCATGCCCTCAAACCAATAGAAATCATACACTTTGTCCAACGTTTTTTCCCACCCCAAATGCATAATAGATTCATGCACCTGATTAATCACAGACCATCTGAATCCACGTGGCACAACAGGCAAACATAGGCTCTTTCCATTCCTTTGAACAATACGGTGCAATATTCCTGATCTTAAATCATAGGTCTTAGATATTTTTTTTATTTTTATTTATTTATTTATTTGTGCGCGACTAAAACCAGTCCTCTAGAAACAAAAAAATCATATATAAGAATTAAATTAAAGATAAAATTAAATATAAATATAAACTGTAAAGAAAAGATTTAAATTAGAATTATAATTAGATCTGGGGTATGCAAAAAATTATATATGATCCAATATTTGTTGCAAGGATTGGGGAAAGCCCAATCAGATCAATAAGGATTAGTATTGTTGTTAGTAATTGTAAGAATGTTAAACTAGTAGAATGCAATAAAACAAGTTATTAGTGTTACTAAGGTCAGGAATTAAAGAAGAGATAATGGAAAAGTGCGGATTTTAGGGAAGGGAGGTAGAGCTAGAAGGAGAAAACGTGAAAGAGGCTATTATAGGTAATGCATAAGACACGAAACGAATCGTGTGAAGCGTAATCAGTTGTGCATGTAGTTAAAAATAAAGGCTTGTAATTCCTAGTAGACCTGTGGGGGACAGAAAAGGTGAGGCGGGCTAGAAAAAAAAAAAATTACTATTTTAGCCACTTTTTCCTCCTTTTCATACAAAATTTCTCTAAGATCATCTCATTCAAAAAATCATAAAAAATATAAGCAAAGAGATTTTTGAAAAATTCTTTTTGCAGTCACTATTAGAATTGTTTGCAGAAACTTTTTGCATTAAAATATTTTTTGTTTAAGCCTGAAAAAAAAGTTTCAAAATTTGACTCAATTCTACGTCGACATAAATTCGAAATTTTCGATGGGTACTTAATGGGTTAAGGAAAATTTTGTATCATTCAAACAGGATTTAAATGACCTTTTCATTAATGCTAAAATCTTCATAAAGCTAGCTCAAATTATAAGTACATTGAACTTTACATTTTGTCAAAATAAATATGCCGACTAGTGTATATACCCCAGATCAAGTTTGTTTCAAATTAAAGTCCACAAAAGTGGACGCACCTCTAAAAAACGGCAGGAAAAAATCCAAATTTTCAAAAAATTCTAAAAAAAAATATTCCGTCAGTGCTGAAGACGAGCAAACTCGACTGTCGGATGACCGGTACTTACTATAGCTAAAACTAATAATGTAAGAAATTTAAAAATATTTAGTTAACTTAAGTGCATATGCTTATCAGATTGGTTACAATGTCTCATAAAACATTAAAGAATTTCATACGAAGTCTTGACATTCCATGACAGCTATATGATATAGTGGTACGATTTGAACGAACTTTTACAGGTTATATAAAACCAAGTTTTATGCATACTCAATCATTTGGTTACGATATCTCATTGAACAAAAAAGTTTTTCATACTAAGACTAATTTTTCGCACGATCGGTCATATGACAGCTGTATCATATAGTAGTTCGATTTGAACCAAGTTATATGCTTATTGTATCAGTTTGGTTAAAACCAAAAAATTGTTTCATACAAAAACTTGATTTTCGATCGATTGTTCCTATGGGCGCTTTATGATATAGTAGGCCGATCCAAAAAAAGAAACAAATTTAATATACATGCAAAACAGAGGAATCTACATACCAAATTGGGTGTTTCCGTGGCAGACAACCTACATACCAAGTTTGGTGTCACTGACGCTTGTAGTCTCTAAGATTCGTTTGTTTATACAGATGTCAGGACGTCAGGACAGACGAACATTGCTATATCGACCCGGTTATTGATGCTGATCAAGAATATATATACTTTATGGGGTCTGCCACGCCTCCTTCTGCCTGTTACATACATCCTGCCAAACGCATTATACCCTTTTTTGCCCATTTTTAATGGGCTCAGGGTATAAAAACAATGATTTTTAGACCCCGTACTTAAAAAAAGTACAGGGGTCTATTGGGTTTGTTTTACCGAATATGTGCGTAACAGGCAGAAGGAGGCGTGGCAGACCCCATAAAGTATATATATTCTTGATCAGCATCAATAGCCGAGTCGATATAGCAATGTCCGTCTGTCTGTCTGTCCGTCTGTCCGTCTGTCTGTCTGTCTGTATGAACACCTAGATCTCAGAGACTATAAGAGCTAGAGACACCAAACTTGGTATGTAGGTTCCTCTATACTGCAGGCAGATCAAGTTTGTTTCAAAATTCGGCCACGCCCCTTTTAACGCCCACAAATCGAAAAAAAAATTTCATATCCCAATTACAAGAGCAATTTAAAAGTTAGTGACACCAAATTTGGTATGTAGATTCCTCTATATTGCAGGCAGGTTAAGTTTGTTTCTTTTTTGAATCGGACCACTATATCATATAGCGCCCATAGGAACAATCGGTCTAAAATCAAGTTTTAGTATGAAAAACTTATTTGTTTTATGAGATATCGTAACGAAACTTATAGAATATGCATTTGAGTTAGTCTTATACATCCTTGCCAAAGTTGGTTCAAATCGGTCTACTATAACATATAGATGTCATAGGACCGATCGGGCGAAAATCAAGTCTTAGTATGAAAAACTTATTTGTTTTATAAGATATCGTAACCAAACTTACAGAATATACATAAAACTTGGCTTTATGTATCCTGTCCAAAGTTCGTTTAAATCTGAGCACTATAACATATAGCTGTCATAGGACCGATCGGACGAAAATTAAGCCTTAGTATGAAAAACTTTTTTGTTTTATGAGATATCGTAGCCAAACTTATAGAATATAAATTAAACTTGGTTTTATATATTCTGTCCAAAGTTGGTTTAAATCGGACCACTATAACATATAGCTGTCATAGGATCGATCGGGCGAAAATCGAGTCTTAGTATGAAAAACTTTTTAGTTTTATTAGATATCGTAACCAAACTTATAGAATATGCATTTAAGTTAGTCTTATACATCCTTACCAAAGTTGGTTCAAATCGGTTTACTATATCATATAGCTGTCATAGGACCGATCGGGCGAAAATCAAGCCATAGTATGAAAAACTTTTTTGTTTTTTGGGATATCGTAACCAAACTTATAGAATATGCATAAGACTTGGTTTTATATATTCTGTCCAAAGTTGGTTCTAATCGGACCACTATATCATATAGTTCTCATAGAACCGATCGGGCGAAAATTAAGTCTTAGTATGTTTCATGAGACATCGTAATCAACCTGATAGAATATGCATTTAAGTTAACTAAATTATTTTTAATTTTTTTTCATTATAAGTTTTTTCCTTAGTAAGTACGGGGTCTCCGACTGTCGAGTATGCTCGACTGTAGCACCGGCCCACTAGTTTTTTTTTAGAATTTTTCAAAAATTTGTTTTTCTTTATTCCTTTTTTTAGAGGTGCGCCCACATTTGTAATCATTACTCGAGAATGCCAAAACCGATCTATCAAAGCATTACTTTATCTAAAAGCTAATGAATATATCTATATTTCATTTATATTCACAGTCATAGATTTAAACCAGTAGCTTAAGAGATATCAATTTTTGAATTAAGAAAATGATGATTTTTTCTTTGTTTTTTTTTTTTAGCTTTTTTCACTAAAAAATACGAGGAAAATTCGAAACAATTTTTTTACATTTTATTAACTATTTTATTTGCGTAGCTGTTGTAAATTCGCGTTGTTTAAGATATGATTCATTAAAATCTATGGTGAGACGGCGATATGATATTATGTTGAGTCGAGGCATGTTTTTGTCGACTTTTTTGACATTGTTGTGGTGCGGCATGACCTTTAGTATGAACATTTTTTGTGTTTTTTGAGATATTCCAACCAAACTCACAGAATTTGAATTTGTTATTGTTTTACACATTGTGACTAAAGTTGGTTTAAATCCGATAACTATATCATATAGCTGCCGTAGGAACAATCGGTCGAAAATCAATCTTTAGTATGAAAAGTTGTTTCTTGAGATATATCAACCAATCGCACAGGTTGAAAACCTGGGAATGTGTTAATTATCCCTACCAAATTCGGTTCAAATCGGATCACTATTCAATATAGCTGCTATAGGAACGATCGGTTGAAAATTCACCTTTAGTATGAAAAACGTTTTTATTTTCTAAGATATTTTAACCAAACTCACAAATTGTGTATTCTATGATGTCCTTTATACCTTCACCAATTTTGGTTCGAATCTGTCCCTATATCAAATAGCTGCCATAAGAACGATCAACTAAAATTAAGTTTTGATATGAAAAACTATTTCGTTTTTAAGATATCTTTACTTAACTAATAGAATATGCATTGAAGTTGGTCTTATGTAACCAAAGTTGGTTCAAATCGGCCCACTATATCATATAGCTGCCATAGGACAAAATAAGAAAAAATCATAATTTTAACATATGTAATGCACATAGCCGTCTAAATATTCACGCACATATTCCCCCTTTTAAGTAATAAGATATCAATAAGAATAACAAGCAGATGAAAATAACAATTCAAGCGCTCCCACGATCGAAACAGTTAATATAAACATCCGCTAGAATTGCAATTCCCACCAAGGGTCAAATCTGCCGACGCGGCACAAATCCAGGCTGTTGCTTAGCACCCAAATATTCGTCTTCTCAAAAAAGAGCGATCCCTAAGATCTCTCTGTTTATATAATAAAGCGCAAGGCTCACTCTCCAAAAGCTCACAGCCGAGGTTTGATAAGCGACGACAAATCATTTCGCTCTAAGTTTATTTAAATAAAGTTACTTTTTTTTTACTGAAAATATGCGGAAACTCGTTGTTATATTAATTTTCAACTTTGTGGTAAATCTGTTTATTTTGATTACTTTTGTATACACACAATTTGGTATCATGATACGGTATCACTGCCTTCAATCAGAAGTATCATAGGTATCACGAAAATTATCAGGGTGCAAACGTGCCTGGTGAATGCGCCTATTGTTTCCGGAATGTTCTCCATAGTTAATTTAGTTATAATTAGTTTAAATTTATTTTAATCACGAGCCGTCTTCAACGAATTCTCGGGAGAAAGTGAGTGTTGTCTTTATTACGGTCATACTTGTTAATTCCAATTGTCAACCATGATGACCACGCACCTTGGGGCTACTTTCAGTAGCAGTTCGGTCCATCTCACTCGCTCGGACGACTAATATCCTAGGCTAATACAAAAGTGATTGTGCTTACTTAAACGTAAAATAAACTTTGTGTTTTTTTGGGACCACTAAAGGATATTTACTATCCCAGTCCACATTTTCGAATTAAATAGAAAATAAAACCAAAGTTAAATATGGTACCACCCCCAATAATGGAGCTATCAGAGCATCACCTGAAGCAAGCCCTTGGACAAATCCAAAAATTCAAATTTTCGATGAATTAACTGATGAGCTGGAAGCCTTCATAAGAAGCGTCTATTATGTTCTACAACTATACCCAAACTAAGACGTAGGGCAACACAGTGTCCTATTTGGAGCCATTGAGATGCAGATGACTGGAGCAGCTCAACGTGTATCCAAATTGTCGGCAGCAACAAACTAGACAGGATTAAGGAGCGCCCTCATCGATGAATTCAAAACACAGACGCCCTATGAAGAAATTTTGCATAGATTATACAATACAAATTATAATGGCCTTGTCTGAAAATTTATCGAAGACGTACAATATAAGTCATTTGTAATATCAAACAAGTTAATGCTAGAAGGAATACCTTCAAATACAATTATATACACAAATGCCATGAACAACACAGTTAATGACGTAATTTCAAGAAAACTGCCTGACAGAGTATTTATGGCTCTTGCTAGACATAACATTACGACAGTAACAAAATTGAAACAAAGAGAAGGACTGTATGAAAATAACTATTGAAGACGTAATTTCAAGAATACTACCAGAGGGATATTACGACAGTAACAAAATTGAAACAGATAGCACAAAGAGAAATAGCCCTGGTACTTCAACTCAACCAGTCAAAAGACAACGAGAAAGTAATAGCGGTCAGTACAAAATGGATACAGCTGAAAATTTTCATCACGCAGCCTCGAACCCCAAATCAAAAGAAATCCCTTCATTCGATTTATTATGAATAACCAACATCTCAGGAGTGTAATAGATACAGGATCTTCTTAATTTAATGGGGAGAAATATTCTAAAATTCCCAATTGCCACTTGTAAACTAGAAGTTCATACAATAAATGAAAATATAAATTTAAACCAAATTAATTACAAGGAAGAAGTTGTACTACTTGACTTACCACTTACATTAACAGTCTGTCTGTCTGTCTGTCGAAAATCGCACTACTTGACTTACCACTTACATTAACAGTAACAAATTAAATTCTTAAAGGCATGGACAACGACTTTTACTCGAAATATTGGACAAGTTTCAGGCGTTAATAAATGTCAACCTAGGATCGGTTAGAACAGTAAGCTCATTTAAAACTATGAACCATGTCATCCACCTGAACGACTTCGAAGAAACAGCGTAGAAAATTTGTACAGTAAGAGACAGCCTGCTCAATTACAAGAAATGGTCCGATTTTAAAATAACACTAAAGGAAAAGATACATCAATTTATCATGAGATATAATCATGAAGACTTTGTAAAGGGCAATACAGCATTTAATAGCCGTGATCCACCATTTACAAAAGACACCGCAATTGATTGCCTTAATTCACCTCTTAAAAGAAAGAAAGAAACAAAGTAAAAATTTGACTTTCACTAGTACAATTAAGCATGTCATTCAAGCTAATCACGAAGATTCCATTTACAAACGACCATACAAGTACCCTCAAGCATATGACGAAGAAGTAGAAAAACAAATTAAAGAAATGATAGATTAAGGAATAATTCGCAAATCAAATTCCCCTTACTGCTCACCAATTTGGATTATCATCCCGATAATGGATGATATATTAGACAAACTGGAAAGATGTCAATATTTCACTACCATTGACCTAGCAAAAGGCTTCCATCAGATTCAAATGAATTCTGATTCAATTCCAAAGACGCCGGTTTCTACAAAAACGGCCATTATGAGTATACTCGTTTGCCTTTTGGACTTAAAAATGCTCCTGCAACTTTTCAACGTTGCATAAATAATCTTTTAGAAGACTTAATCTATAAAGATTGGTTGGTCTATATGGACGATATTATAGTGTATTCCACTTCATTGGAAGAACACATCTTGTCATTAAAAAAAGAGTTTTCAAAAAGCTCAGAGAAGCCAATTTAAAATTACAGCTAGACAAATGTGAATTCATGAAAAAGGAAACCGAATTCCTTGGGCATATTGTAACAACTGAAGGTATAAAACCGAACCCAATAAATGTTGATGCCATTCAAAAATATCCAATACCAAAAACAACAAAAGAAATCAAATCATTCTTAGGACTTTGCGGTTACTATAGAAAATTTATTCCAAACTTTGCAAACATTGTAAAACCCATGACTTTGAAATTAAAGAAAAACGCAGTTATTGACATAAAGAATAAAGAATACATTTCAGCTTTTAAAAAACTAAAAGTACTTATTACTTCAGATTCAATATTAATTTACCCGAACTTTGAAAGGCCGTTCTCATTAACTACAGATGCAAGCTACATTGCTATAGGAGCAGTACTATCTGAAGACCATAAACCTATATGCTACACAAGCCGAACACTAAACGAACATGAAATAAACTACTCAGCAATTGAGAAAGAAATTTTAGCAATTGTTTGGACCGCTAAATATTTCAACTCATACCTTTTCGGAAGAAAATTCGAAATTCTTAGTGACCACAAACCTCTATTTGGTTAAACAATGTTAAAAAACCAAATATGAAATTACAACGATGGAAAATAAGACTTAATGAATTTGATTATCACATTAAGTATGTGGCAGGAAAAGAAAACTATGTCGCGGATGCAACAGACAAATAGAATTCATTAAAAGTAACAATAATGAAGTAAATGTATTGCACTATTTTCATAAGACTAGAACACAAATCAAAGCAAAGAAATGACAAACACCCACGCTAAAGAATTAAATAAAGAATATCTATCTACAAAGAAAAGCGTTATATACTTTCATAACGAGGTAGCTTTCCTAACATTTCAAACCGCTTTCATAAAAATAATAAGTCCACATAATTTAACAAAAGTAATGAGATCAAATAAAATGTTAACAGACATTCAAACATATGCAGAATTTAAAGAATTGATCGTTAAAACACATAAGAAACTATTGCTCCCAGGTATTGAAAAATTAACCGTACTTTTCAAAGAAAAATACTACTATCCAGATTATCAGAATTTAATACAAAACATTATTAACGAATGTCAAACTTGTAACATTGCCAAAACAGAACATAGAGACACTGTAAAGTGACTGAATACCGCAGTCATATGATCGACAAGACATAATTAGTTTTGAGCTTCTGTTCAGCTTTGATACTTTATTCCGAAAGAATCTTATATGTTAATGTTCGGTTTGGCTAACCCGAAACATGAAATGCTTATATCTATGTGCTTATATGTAAGTTAGTAGGCATATACATATGTATGCAGAAGGCATGGTATATTTCTATATTTGTATATATATTATGACAAAGTGTCACAATGTATTGAGGGATTGTTATACCCTTTGATTTATGCTTATGGTAAGGTAGATATGCTACACCTCCTTTTTAAAGAAATGACGTAATACATGTAGTCATTTAGTAATAGTGTTATTATATTGTATTTAATTTTTTAAAAGAATTTAATTTATCTTATTATATGTATTTGTATTAGAAATGTTTTTCTCTGTTTTCTTTTTTAAAACATTTGTGTTCATTGACATATTTTTATTTTTAATATATTTGAATTTACGATTTATTTTATTTTTAACTTTATTAGAAGAAAAAATCTTTTTTTTTTCGGTTGATCAGACCTCTTTTTTTTCTCTTTCATGAAACGTTTATTGAATGTATATTTTTAACCTATCCTTATGTACTGTTTGTTTAATTCGTAATACATTAGCCCCACATAGCTCCATATTCATATGCTTTGTTCTCTTATATACTAAGCCAGGGGTGCCCGCACCAATACAAATAAAATAAATCGCACGCACACATGTAACTTAAATTTTTTTGTTTCAATGTGTACACTGGAACATGTTTCCTCATGTACAAAATTAAATTACAAATCAGCAAAAATTTAGGACAATTATATCTTCATCTGTGCAAAATCTGGAGCTTCTGGCTTTCAAAATGCTCTTATAATTTGGATATGAAATTTTCAATGTCGATTTGCAGGCGGTTAAGGGGGCGTGGCTGATTTTTGAAACAAACTTCATCTGCCTGCAGTATAGAGAAACCTACATACCAAGTTTGGTGTTTCTAGCTCTTATAGTCTCCGAGATCTAGGTGTTCATACAGACAGACAGACAGACGGACAGACAGTCAGACAGACAGACGGACATTGCTATATCGACTCAACTATTGATGCTGATCAAGAATATATGTACTTTATGGGGTCTGCCACGCCTCCTTCTACCTGTTACGCACATATTCGGTAAAACAAGCCCAATAGACCCCTGTACTTTTTTTAAGCATTAATCAATAAAAAAGTTCTTGGGTGATAATCAATAAAAAGCTTTAAGTTTAATAAATCATAAAAATAAAACAAAATTCAAAATGAAAATTTAACAGCATATTTGAGAAATTAAAGCTAACAAAAAACAAAAACATAAATAAAAATCATAATGTAATATAATAATAATAATTAAGTTAATATTTTGTCATCTAATAGATCGTAAACAGATTGCAGTAACTTTAATTTCTCGCTCTTGCCAATATTGCAACAGCGTCGCACAACGTTCGATTACCTGATTACTGATTCCTTTGATGTCGGCAGACAAACTTGCATTAGAAAAAAATTTTCTTGCAACATTTCCGTCGTTGGATGTTCCCCTACCTTCATCTCTGGGCTTATCTAAGTTGAGACCCACTTTGTCCCGAAATTCTGTTTGAATTTTTAGTTTTCTCTTCAAAACTTTTAACTTTTCATCAGGATCTCTAACTTGTCACTTTTTAACGTCTAACTTATAAGAAATGTACAAGAAGTATTCAAAAAAGCGAATATAAGAATGAAGTGGAGATAAACCAAATTGAAAATATTATTCTCGTACTTCCTTTTCTATGCATTTTTCAAAATTGTTCATTTCTGTTGGTTTGACTCCACATAAATAACATTTAGCAGCTGATGATTCACTTAAAGCATTGCAAACTTTCCCATCCACCATAGTCAAACCATGCAAACTATGATTAACGGAAATTTTTTTCTCAAGCAGACTTATTATCGTTGATTTTAACAGACTAATCTTTTCTTTGATATATTTTTCTTCTTCAATAGATACTTGGGTCGTCTCCTTTTGAAATTGACGATGGCCGGGGGTTTTTCCAAATTATTTTATTTTTAGCTTCAGAAATAAGTTGAAGCGGGACGTAGGAAGTGACGAATAAGCTTCTGTCCTCTAAATCTTTGTTCAATAACTTTTGCTTATATTCGCTATGTCCCGTACTTTAATCAAAGACCCATTTTCCAACTAAAGTCAATCTGTCAACATCTGCAATACTTTCGATAACAGTTTTTTGAAGCTCCAATATGCATGACGCTGTATTATCCAATAAGCTCTGCAGTTCCACTTCTGCATAAGATTCGCTTACAGAAATATGCTCAGGATATCTCGTTTTTTTTGACTTTAAAATATTTTCATAACTAGGAAGTAGTTGAAATCCAATTTTAGTATTTACGAACTTTCGAACTAATAAATATTGATGTTTGGACATGTCAGTCTCCATTATGAGAGAGATTACTTCATTGCAATCAGCTGATGTTAAATTATTTTGATTTTCGTTACATAAAGCAGTAACAGCAGATTCTTCAATTTCTTCCAGATGAGCTATTCGTCGTCGCTTTCTTCTCCCTGAAGTTTCAGAAAAATCTGATTTTGGCCGTCCGCGATGCTTTAAATAGGAATCTGGTGCTATTGTACATATTGCAAATGATTCTATAATCATAAGCCACTCAGCATATTTTTTTCCTGAACGCAATTTGGTTTCGCTTGCATTTTTTCCAGAACACGTCAATTTTTTTACAAGTGCACACTGGGCTGAATTGCCAAAAAGGTGGCATAAAGTCGAAAATTTTGTGGAAGCAAATAATAATTATAATTATGTATATTCAAACTAGAGTCCCTAAATAGGAAAAATCGATGATCACTTTTACCAAACATGCAACCCTGTCATTCTGATCAAGCTTCAAAGTCAGGTGATTTCGGTAAAGTCACACGAAAGCTCAATGTATATTTTATGGAAGGCAACTACGATAAGGCGTTAACATTAAATACTCCTACTCATGGACTCATACGGCCAACGCGTGCGGTATACGGCGCGGCTAACATACCAGCAATATGGCAAAGGCACATGGAGAATATTCTTAAGGATCTACCTAACGTTTGCAGCTTCTTCGATGACATCCTGATCTATGCTGAAAACTTCGACAAACTTTTAGAGGCACTGGAAAATACACTGGAGAATTTAAAGAGTCATGGACTACGCCTTAATCGTTCCAAATGTATATTTGCAGCTTCATCAATAGAATTTCTGGGCCATAAAATCGATTCCAAGGGAATTCACAAATCGGACACACACATCAAAGCGATTCTACAAGCACCAAAGCCATCATCGGTTGAAGAGATGCAACTGTTTTTAGGTAAAGCATGCTACTACAATTCATTCATATCCAAATTATCAACGCGAAGCAAGCCGTTGAGGGAAATGCTTTTGAAGGATAAATTCGAATGGACCCCGGAAGCTGATAAAACATACGCAGATATAAAGACAGCGTTAACGTCATCTGAAGTTTTAATGGCGTACAATCCCAAACTTCCATTACTATTGGCTACAGATGCGAGCAAAACTGGATTGGGAGCAGTGTTGTCACACCGCTTGGAGAATGGACAAGAGCGTCCCATCGCATATGCAAGTCGCACATTAACTAGCACAGAGCAAAAGTACCCACAAATGGACAAAGAGGCGTTGGCAATCATATGGGCAGTAAAGAAATTTTTCTTATACCTGTATGCACGGCACTGGACCCTCATTACTGATCATAAGCCACTCTCTCAGATTCTACATCCACATAAGTCGCTACCAGTATTGTGCATCAGCCGCATGGCAAATAATTCAGATTTTTTAGCCAATTTTGATTTTGATGTAACCTTCAAGCCACTAAAAAAAACGCTAATGCAGACTATTGTTCTCGAGCCTCCATTGCACAAACCATCAATAATGTGAAGGCAAAAGGCCAGGAAAACAACGAATGGCTCCACGACGAGTTCGACTCATTCATTGTTAAGCAAATTCAGCAGCTACCACTACAAGCACCTAAAATTGCAAAGGAAACAATATAATAATAATAATTAAGTTAATATTTTGTCATCTAATAGATCGTAAACAGATTGCAGTAACTTTAATTTCTCGCTCTTGCCAATATTGCAACAGCGTCGCACAACGTTCGATTACCTGATTACTGATTCCTTTGATGTCGGCAGACAAACTTGCATTAGAAAAAAATTTTCTTGCAACATTTCCGTCGTTGGATGTTCCCCTACCTTCATCTCTGGGCTTATCTAAGTTGAGACCCACTTTGTCCCAAAATTCTGTTTGAATTTTTAGTTTTCTCTTCAAAACTTTTAACTTTTCATCAGGATCTCTAACTTGTCACTTTTTAACGTCTAACTTATAAGAAATGTACAAGAAGTATTCAAAAAAGCGAATATAAGAATGAAGTGGAGATAAACCAAATTGAAAATATTATTCTCGTACTTCCTTTTCTATGCATTTTTCAAAATTGTTCATTTCTGTTGGTTTGACTCCACATAAATAACATTTAGCAGCTGATGATTCACTTAAAGCATTGCAAACTTTCCCATCCACCATAGTCAAACCATGCAAACTATGATTAACGGAAATTTTTTTCTCAAGCAGACTTATTATCGTTGATTTTAACAGACTAATCTTTTCTTTGATATATTTTTCTTCTTCAATAGATACTTGGGTCGTCTCCTTTTGAAATTGACGATGGCCGGGGGTTTTTCCAAATTATTTTATTTTTAGCTTCAGAAATAAGTTGAAGCGGGACGTAGGAAGTGACGAATAAGCTTCTGTCCTCTAAATCTTTGTTCAATAACTTTTGCTTATATTCGCTATGTCCCGTACTTTAATCAAAGACCCATTTTCCAACTAAAGTCAATCTGTCAACATCTGCAATACTTTCGATAACAGTTTTTTGAAGCTCCAATATGCATGACGCTGTATTATCCAATAAGCTCTGCAGTTCCACTTCTGTATAAGATTCGCTTACAGAAATATGCTCAGGATATCTCGTTTTTTTTGACTTTAAAATATTTTCATAACTAGGAAGTAGTTGAAATCCAATTTTAGTATTTACGAACTTTCGAACTAATAAATATTGATGTTTGGACATGTCAGTCTCCATTATGAGAGAGATTACTTCATTGCAATCAGCTGATGTTAAATTATTTTGATTTTCGTTACATAAAGCAGTAACAGCAGATTCTTCAATTTCTTCCAGATGAGCTATTCGTCGTCGCTTTGTTCTCCCTGAAGTTTCAGAAAAATCTGATTTTGGCCGTCCGCGATGCTTTAAATAGGAATCTGGTGCTATTGTACATATTGCAAATGATTCTATAATCATAAGCCACTCAGCATATTTTTTCCTGAACGCAATTTGTTTCGCTTGCCTTTTTTCCAGAACACGTCAATTTTTTTACAAGTGCACACTGGGCTGAATTGCCAAAAAGGTGGCATAAAGTCGAAAATTTTGTGGAAGCAAATAATAATTATAATTATGTATATTCAAACTAGAGTCCCTAAATAGGAAAAACCGATGATCACTTTTACCAAACATGCAACCCTGTCATTCTGATCAAGCTTCAAAGTCAGGTGATTTCGGTAAAGTCACACGAAAGCTCAATGTATATTTTATGGAAGGCAACTACGATAAGGCGTTAACATTAAATACTCCTACTCATGGACTCATACGGCCAACGCGTGCGGTAACGGCGCGGCTAACATACCAGCAATATGGCAAAGGCACATGGAGAATATCCTTAAGGATCTACCCAACATTTGTAGCTTCTTCGATGACATCCTGATCTATGCTGAAAACTTCGACAAACTTTTAGAGGCACTGGAAAATACATCGGAAAATTTTAAGAGTCATGGACTACGCCTTTATCGTTCCAAATGTATATTTGCAGCTTCATCAATAGAATTTCTGGGCCATAAAATCGATTCCAAGGGAATTCACAAATCGGACACACACATCAAAGCGATTCTACAAGCACCAAAGCCATCATCGGTTGAAGAGATGCAACTGTTTTTGGGTAAAGCATGCTACTACAATTCATTTATATCCAAATTATCAACGCGAAGCAAGCCGTTGAGGGAAATGCTTTTGAAGGATAAATTCGAATGGACCCCGGAAGCTGATAAAGCATACGCAGATATAAAGACAGCGTTAACGTCATCTGAAGTTTTAATGGCGTACAATCCCAAACTTCCATTACTATTGGCTACAGATGCGAGGAAAACTGGATTGGGAGCAGTGTTGTCACACCGCTTGGAGAATGGACAAGAGCGTCCCATCGCATATGCAAGTCGCACATTAACTAGCACAGAGCAAAAGTACCCACAAATGGACAAAGAGGCGTTGGCAATCATATGGGCAGTAAAGAAATTTTTCTTATACCTGTATGCACGGCACTGGACCCTCATTACTGATCATAAGTCACTCTCTCAGATTCTACATCCACATAAGTCGCTACCAGTATTGTGCATCAGCCGCATGGCAAATTATTCAGATTTTTTAGCCAATTTTGATTTTGATGTAACCTTCAAGCCACTAAAGAAAACGCTAATGCAGACTATTGTTCTCGAGCCTCCATTGCACAAACCATCAATAATGTGAAGGCAAAAGGCCAGGAAAACAACGAATGGCTCCACGACGATTTCGACTCATTCATTGTTAAGCAAATTCAGCAGCTACCACTACAAGCACCTAAAATTGCTAAGGAAACAAGGAGCGATGATCAACTGGGAAAAATCGTGAGACTTCTAGAAGCCGGGAAAGATTTAAAAAGATGTGGATTTAAATCACCGGAAGTCAATTAAAAGCTAATGTCGGGATGCCTGTTATTTGAACACCGTGTGGTTATACCTCCGTCTCTTCAACATACAGTACTCAAGGATCTACACCTAGCACATATAGGTATCGTCAAAATGAAAGGCCTCGCACGATCATTCATCTACTGGCCAGGATTAGATACAGATATTGAAAAGATGGCTAATTTATGCAAAACTGTAATAAGAATGCGCACAACCCACCACAATATGCCCATCATTGGGCTTATCCTAAAGGTCCATGGGAGAGAGTCCACATTGACTATGCAGGTCCGGTCGCGGGCACAATGCTGTTGGTGATCTCTGATGCTTATAGCAAATGGTTGGAAGTTAAGACGACTAATACAATGACAGCATCGGCTAATATTGCAATTCTGCGCAGCTTATTTGCAGCATATGGCGCGCCTTCTACCATTGTATCGGACAATGGTACAAATTTCACTTCCCAAGAATTCAAGGACTTCCTTAGTCGAGTTGGTGTCAAAATCCATAAACTTACGGCACCTTATCATCCAGCGACGAACGGACAGGCGGAGAAATCAGTGCAGACTGTAAAAAATGCACTTAAAGCAATGCAGACCATCCCTTCTACAATTAATGCAAACCTTAACGAGCTCTTGCGGCAGTATCGAAGGGATCCTCATTCGACTACAGGACAAGCCCCTTCTCAATTATTTTTGGGCCGACTAATTCGTACACGCTTAGATTTGATCATTTCAGATACTTTTGACACAAAAATCAACGAACGACAATTCCATGAACGAAAATTCCGAACATTTCAACCAGGTCAGAAAGTTTGGTTCTTATCAAACAACCCACGGGAGGACAAATGGCTGCGTGGTTGGGTGAGTCGTCGCCTAGGCGATATTCATTACGAGATACAGGCTGGAAACAAAGTTCAAAAACGACACATCAACCAAATTCGAAAGCGAGAGGAGAAAGATCAGAAGACAAATGACGAAAAGAGTAACCAGCGGGAGCACCGAATTCGCATCCATTACTATCCACCAGCACCAGCGTCGTCAGCAGCAGTAAATGATTCTGAAGTAGCAAGTACACCACCTAGAGTCAACAGCCAGTGCCAACAGCCACCTCCAGCTCCTCGTCGCCAACCAATAGCACCCGAGGCCGGAACCCTGAGAAGATCAACAAGAGAACGAAGACGACCGCTGACCTATTCACCATAGATAAAGGGGAAGAAATGTTATGTATAAAACTGTGCCATTTCCACCGTTTCACAGCGCAGCTAACTTTTTGAACATAACTATAGTTTTAATCGATAATTGGCTACATTCATCTCTATCTTACTTTTGTCATCTCTCAAGTTCTTTCGCCATTGTATGAATTGATCTGTATGAATAAAGATCTTATAATTAAGAAACATAAAATATATCATATAGCTATCATAGAACCGATCGGGCGAAAATCAAGTCTTAGTATGTAAATCCTTTATGTTTCATGAGACGTAATCAACCTGATAGAATATGCATTTAAGTTAACTAAATTATTTGTAATTTTGGTAAATGTCTATTATATGGGCCTCATCTCAAAAACTAAAAAAAAAAAAACTACAAATAGGGGGTGATTTATGATGAATTTAGCAAAAAAAATTAGTTTGGGGACTCAATTGGTTTATTTTTAAAAAATCCTTAAAGTTTCCATACAAAATGAAGTATTTTATTGTTGTTTTGTGCAACTTGTCATTATTGTGGTCCGTTTACCAACACTATTTACAATAAAAATAGTTCATTTTGTATGGAAACTTCAAAGATTTTTAAAAAATAAACCAATTGAGTCCCCAATCTAATTTTTTTTGCTAAATTCATCATAAATTACCCCCTATCTGTGGTTTTTTTTTTTAGTTTTTGAGATGAGGCCCATATAATAGACAATTACCGTAATTTTTTTCCATTATAAGGTTTTTCCATAGTAAGTACGGGGTCTCCGACTGTCGAGTATACTCGACTGTAGCACTGGCCCACTAGTTTGCAATAGGGTCATTCTTGTTGACTTGGCAGAAATCAGGGCCATTGGAGTCTCCACAAACTACACATACCGAACGCAGCGTGCAGTACGTCCTGGTATGCCCATGTTCCTGGCAGTTTGAGCATTGAACTGGATCATTCCGTTTGTGTGGTTCCTCAACAGTGATCCGGCGATGCAGCAGGAGCTGTAGTTTGTGGATCGGGTGCACTTAATTTTTCTTTGGAGCTTTACTATCTGGCTCCAGCTCAACTTTGAAGAGAGGTTTTGGAATTTTTTTTTTGTTTAAAATTTTTGTAACTCTCTTTGCGAGAAAGCCCTTCTCTTTTAACGCACTTGCGACCTCGGAAGGGGTTACATCCGGTTCAATACCTTTAAGTACAACCTGTAGGCCCTTGCTGCTTTTTAGTTGATAAGTGTAGATGTTTTTCTTAGCTTCATTTAGATACTTGGAGATTTTCCGGAAATGCTCCTCGTCTTTTGATTGAAGCTTGATTTCGTGAATATTCCCTTTAATTAAAGGAACGACTGCGCTAGTAGGCTGGTCAGTATCAGCCAGCGGTGCAAAATTGATGGTGTTTGGTTGAGTCACCGCAGTTAATTTTTGATTTATTATCCCGTATTTTTTGTGGGCTTAGTTTTCGTCTTATTTGAATGTAGCGATCCATTCCAGTCTGTCATCCGAACCCGTTGCTTTTGACGCTGCGCTTGCAATCGAAGCAGTAGTTGAAAGAGCTTGCGCTTGGTTAGCAAAAGATGGTACGACGACTGTTGACACTGTTAACGTTGTTGTTGCCGTAGCGTTAGCTGCAGCGACTTGTACGGCAAATTTGGTGGTGATAGTGGATAGTGAGGGGGTCGGTAATGGAGAGGCACACTCTTCGCTCCAGGATTTTGGAGTTGTAGTTGGTAAAATCGGAGAGCAAGAACGCGCTCTCACCTCTTCTATGGCTAAGAGGTTCTGCTTTGATTTTTCGGCTGATGTGTGTTGCATTTGTGGTTTTGCGTCTGAGACAAAGCTAAAGTAAGCGTTATTTTTGGCCAAAGAGAGTCCCCGCTCGTCTTGTTCACGCTTACGTTGTGCACGGGTATCGTAGTGACTCATCGAAGTTAACACTTGCTCAATTCAAATTTTTCTTAACTAGCATTTTTTGATGGTCATTTAATATTAAATTAATGCGCGGATCCATGTAAATTGCTGATAACAACGCTTCATTTTCAAGTAATTAACTTTCCCTGACTTTAGGCTAACAATATTTTTCCCAAATAATTTTGGTTTTTTAAAATGAGCTCCATCCATGATATAAAAAAGTCACTATATATCAAGTGCTCTTTTTGCAATTTTAGGGTCACATCATATGGGTCCTTAAACGCATCAACGTATAATTTGACCCAGTACCAATCAATACGGCTTCAAATAGACAGCTTCTTGATAATAAAATCTTTCAAATTTTATAAATTTACCAACATATTGTAGGTGGAGTTCCATCTTGTGATGACATCCAGTGCTGGTTTGCATATATAATGTTCAATCAAGATACGTCAAATTTTTTCCTTTTCCGTAATGTCGCTTTGCTTATTGACATCAAACACGCACAACTGAAGTGTTTGCGCAGCACACCGCACCAGATCTATGTTTGTGAATTCAATTGACTCAATTTTTTCCATTATTTCATCGTCACTATCATCATTGTAGATCATTGCTTCTTCAGTGGCATTATCATTTAATAAGTCAATGGCCTTTGTCATATTTCTTCCAATTTCGGATGTTATGCTACATATTTGTAATAAATTCATTTTAAAACCCCGTTCTTAAAAAAAGTACAGGGGTATATTGGGTTTGTTTTACCGAATATGTATATATAAGTATATATATTCTTGATCAGCATCAAAAGCCGAGTCGATATAGCAATGTCCGTCTGTCCGTCTGTCTGTCTGTCTGTATGAACACCTAGATCTCAGAGACTATAAGAGCTAGAGACACCAAACTTGGTATGTAGGTTCTTCTATGCTGCAAGCAGATCAAGTTTGTTTCAAAATTCGGCCACGCCCCTTTTAACTCCCACAAATCGAAAAAGCAAATTTCATATCTAAATTATAAGAATAATTGAAAAGCTAGTGACACCAAATTTGGTATGTAGATTCCTCTATATTGCAGGCAGATAAAGATTGTTTCTTATTTGGATCGGACCACTATATCATATAGCGCCCATAGGAACAATCGGACAAAAATCCAGTTTTAATATGAAAAACTTATTTGTTTTATTTGGGGCATTCCAAGTGCTTGAAAGATTGGGCATATTATTTCACGAAATCCCTCGCTATCCAAATGCTTTAATGGTCTTTCGTCCTTGGTCCCAATTTTTACTTAAGAAGACTCAATTTTTTCCTCATTTGTTTCATATAAAATTCTTTTCATCTTGGCCGGTCTTATTTTATTTTGGTCGACACACACTTGAAAATCTTCAAAAAGCTTATGGTTTTTGGCAAGCACGTGCCTTCGAAGATTTGTCAGGTGCTTTCCAACTGGCTGCACGCCGCACACGTTACATACGGACTTGTTAGTGCCTTTATCAAATTGAAAAAAGGCATGGACTATTTTATTATTTTCACAGCTCATTTTATTATTTAATAATTTTTATTTTTGATAATTTTTAAAATTTTTATTTTTCTTCACAAAATTCGAAGATTATTGTACACAATTTCATACACAAATGACCCTATTTTTGTTTGAGCCAGAAAGGGGAAACAAAAAGGGGGGTGTAAAAATTTGGGTGTGGGGGGGGGGTGTTAGAGGGAAGGGGGTAGAAGCACTAAGAAAAAAGGCAAATGCTTGACAACAGCTAACTTAGCAGATGTAATTGAAATAAAACTAGTGGGCCGGTGCTACAGTCGAGCATACTCGACAGTCGGAGACCCCGTATTTACTAAGGAAAAAAACTTATAATGGAAAAAAATTACAAATAATTTAGTTAACTTAAATGCATATTCTGTCAGGTTGATGTCTCATGAAACATAAAAGAATTTCATACTAAGACTTGATTTTCGCCGGATCGGTCTTATGACAGCTATATGATATAGTGGTCTGATTAGAACCAACTTTGGTAAAGATGTATAAGACTAACTTAAATGCATATTCCATAAGTTTGGTTACGATATCTAATAAAACTAAAAAGTTTTTCATACTAAAACTTAATTTTCGACCGATTATTTCTATGGGCGCTATATGATATAGTGGTCCGATTCAAAAAAGAAACAAACTTAACCTGCCTGCAATATAGAGGAATCTACATACCAAATTTGGTGTCACTAGCTTTTAAATTGGTCTTATAATTGGGATATGAAATTTTTTTTTTCGATTTGTGGGCGATATAGGCGTGGCCGAATTTTCAAACAAACTTGATCTGCCTGCAGTATAGAGGAACCTACATACCAAGTTTGGTGTCTCTAGCTCTTATAGTCTCTGGGATCTAGGTGTTCATACACACAGACCGACAGACGGTCAGACAGACGGTAACAACAGACAGACAGACAGACAGACAGACGGACATTGCCATATCGACTCGGCTATTGATGCTGATCAATTGATGCTGGGGTCTGCCACGCCTCCTTCTGCCTGTTACGCACATATTCGGTAAAACAAACCCAATAGACCCCTGTACTTTTTTTAAGTACGGGGTCTAAAAAGGTGCAAAAATTATGCTACTTCGAAATCTAGATGTTCCATCAGTATTGGTATATGGAGCGATAGGAATAATTAAAAAGCTTTATGAAACAATAACTACCTTCAACGGCCGTTCGGAAAAAACGGTTGTTAAATTAACAGTTCAATTTGAAGATATAGAATATGAAATAGAACGCATTGAATCAAAATTTCAATTAAATCAAAGTGTTTTTATCGTGCGTAAGCAATTTCCAATAAGCTTGGCGTAAGCAATTACCATTCACAAAAGCCAAGGCTTAACTTTGACATCTAAAGGTTTAGAAATTGGTGACACTGTTTTTGCAAATGGTCAAACATATGTAGCGTTATCCCGATTAAAGACACTCTCAGGTTTACATATACTAAATCTTAATCCAAAAAGTATAAAAACAAACGACGGGGCTATATTAGAGTATAACACTAGGCAACAGCCCAAAAGTTACAAGAACCAAAACCACTTTTTTGGATAGATTTGGGGCCAAAACCGACGAAAAACATTTTTTTTTTTTTTATGGTGAGATTTTTTTTTTAGAATTTTTCAAAACATCTGGCTTTTTTTTATTCCTTTTTTTTAGAGGTGCGCCCACGTTTGTAATCATTACTCGAGAATGCCAAAACCGATTTATCAAAGCTTTATTTTATCTAAAAGCTAATAAATATATCTATATTTCATTTATACACAGTCTTAGATTTAAACCAGTAGTTTAAGAGATATCAATTTTTGATTTAAGAAAATGATGAATTTTTATTAGCTTTTTTCTTAGCTTTTTTCACTTAAAAATTCGAGGAAAATTCGAAACAATTTTTTTACATTTTATTAACTATTTTATTTGTGTAGCTGTTGTAATTACGCGTTGTTTAAGATATGATTCATTAAAATCTATGGTGAGACGGCGATATGATATTATGTTGAATCGAGGCATGTTTTTGTCGACTTTTTTGACTTCGTTGTGGTGTGGCATGACCTTTAGTATGAAAATTTTTTGTGTTTTTTGAGATATCCCAACCAAACTTACAGAATTTGAATTTGTTATTGTTTTACACATTTTGACCAAAGTTGGTTTAAATCGGTTAACTATATCATATAGCTGCCATAGGAACGATCGGTCGAAAGTCAAGTTTTAGTAAGAAAAACTTATTTGTATTTTGAGATATTTTAACTAAACTGACAGAATATGTATTTAAGAGGGTCATTAATTTGTAACTATATATTTAGCTTTATTAATTACCCATCGTTAAGTATGTTTGTCATTAAAATCTATGGAAAGACGACGGAGTTATTAGCATATAAGCAATGAAACAAGTTTTTCGCAAAGGTTGATTTTCGACTGTCCGGTTCCATGGCAGCTATATGTTATAGTGGTCCGATTCCAGCCAAATTTAGACAGGTTGTATAAGACGATACGAGATTCTTAATTTGTAAGTTTGGTACAGATAACTTAAAAAATAAAAAAGTTTTTCATACTAAAGCTTGCTAATCGACCGTTTGTATCGATCGTTCCTATGACAGCTATATGATATAGTGCTCCGATTTCAACCAAATTCGGTAAGGATGTGAAGAGCAATTAAAAATACTTAATTCATGAGTTTGATTGAGGTATCTCAAAAAAACAAAAAGTTTTTCATACTAAAACTTGATTTTAGACCGATCGGTCCTATGGCAGCTATATGATATAGTGGACAGATTTAAACCAAAATTGGTGAAGATACAAAGGACAACATAGAATACACAATGTGTGAGTTTGGTTAAAATATCTTAGAAAATAAAAAAGTTTTTCATACTAAAGGTGGATTTTTGACCGATCGTTCCTATAGCAGCTATATTGAATAGTGATCCGATTTGAACCAAATTTGGTAGGAATATATAACACATTTCCAGATATACAACCTGTGCGATTGGTTGATATATCTCAAGAAATAACACAACCTTTCATACTAAGCATGGATTTTTGACCGATCGTTCCTATGGCAGCTATATGATATAGTGGTTCGATTTGAACCAACTTTAGTCACAATGTGTAAAACAATAACAAATTCAAATTCTGTTAGTTTGGTTGGGATATCTCAAAAAACACAAAAAATTTTCATACTAATGGTCATGCCACATCACAACGAAGTCAAAAAAGTCGACAAAAACATGCCTCGACTCAACATAATATCATATCGCCGTCTCACCATAGATTTTAATGAATCATATCTTAAACAGCGCGTAATTACAACAGCTACGCAAATAAAATAGTTAATAAAATGTAAAAAAATTGTTTCGAATTTTCCTCGAATTTTTTAGTGAAAATAGCTAAGAAAAAAGCCAAGAAAAAATCATCATTTTCTTAATTCAAAAATTGATATCTCTTAAACTACTGGTTTAATTCTAAGACTGTGTATAAATGAAATGTAGATATATTCATTAGCTTTTTGATAAAGTAAAGCTTTGATAAATCGGTTTTGGCATTTTCGTGTAATGATGACAAATGTGGGCGCACCTCTGAAAAAAAGTATTAAAAAAAAAGCCAAATTTTGAAAAATTCTAAAAAAAAAATCTCACCATAAAAAAAAAAAAAAATGTTTTTCGTCGGTTTTGGCCCCAAATCTATCCAAAAAAGTGGGTTTGGTTTCTGTAACTCGCAAAAAGTGCGATTTTGTTGCCTAGTGTAATCGTTTAAGGAATATTTATAGAAAAGATCTGCAACACCTTGTTGCAAATAACCAAAAAATAAAAATGTTTTTGATAAAAATATATATACGAGTATGAAAACAACACTTAACACTTATGATATTATTTGAAAACATTGAACTGCAGGATAGCGGAGACTTTCTACGACGTTTACTGATTTGTAATTCTAAGCTTGTTGAAATAATAAAATGCTCTAATTGTAATAATAGACTCAATCGACAGATGTCAGATAATTTGATTGCTCAATTAAATATACCCCAAGAAAGGAAGCTTCACATAGACGAGCTAATAAGCTTTAATTTCGGTACTGGAAAAATATTAAAAATAGCACATGTAGCAATTGCAGAGCTTGTCTTCCAAGTCAGTCTCTTCTTGAAAATTAAGGCCGTGTACTTATATTCTTACTTTGCTTAGTTGATCAGTTGAACATGAAAATAACGAATTTGAATTTAGCTAACATTCCTCAAACTGAGCTAAGATTTTAAAATAAAAGAAACGTTTTATCAAATGCTGTATTTCACTATGGTCCCGGATTCAATAAAGGACATTACACAACAGTTTTACGTAAGGATGGAAAATTTTAAAAAGCCAATGACGCAACGATTTCTAAATGCACTTGGCCTCGTAACAGCAAAGATTTGTATTTGTTATTTTATGTTGAAAAGTAATATATAATAACAATGTTCAATCCGCTTTAGTTAAAAAAAAAATAAACTTTATTTATAATACAGAAAAGGCGAACATTCGAGTTAAAGAATAAATCTAGACTAATCTTAAATGTGTTGGCGACGCTTAGCAAACCTCGGCTGTAGTATCTTGGAGATGGAATCTGCTCTTAAGTAAACAGAGATCTTAGGGATCGCTCTCTTGAGATGACGAACGTTTGGGGTGCTAAGCAACAGCTTGGATTTGTGCCGCGTTGACAAGACTGACCCTTAGTAAGCTAGCGGATGTTTATGTTAACATTAGGTTCTTGGGAACACTTGAAATGTTAAATTCACTGGCCCTCTATTCTCATTGATATCTTATTACTTGATACGAGAATGTGCTTAGGCATACATAAGTAGAGTGTCGTATTAAATAATATAAGTGGGTTTGTGTAGTGGTGTCGTATTAAATAATATAAGTGAGTTAGTGTACTGGTGTCGTATTGAATAATATAAGTGGGTTTGTGTAGTGGCTATGTAAGTAATATTTGTCATGGATAATTTCAGTTAAAATGTTTTTGTTTTTGTCTGGATATGGAATAATTTCGAAAACTGGCGTATTAATAATTTCGCGAGGAATATGGGAAATTATCAAAATTTCGTTTGTAGTTGCTTTAAGCCATGAAGTTTTAATGTTTAAAATCTTTTCAGAATTCACGTGTGATAATGGATTATGTTTTAGTAATTTAGGGTTAAAAATAACTAATCTTGTCAGTTGCATTCCTAGTTCAATATCTTCTATGTATTCTGTAAATTCTTGTAGGTTAAATGTTATTGTTGCTAATTTTTCTTTTTCCTCATTAATTAAACTTAAAGTGTTTATAACTTCTATTTCTTTATTTACTGCATCTATTACTTGGTTAAGTTCATTTGCTTGGACACTGTTTTCTGAAAGGTTATTTATTTTTGTTTCTAATTCTACTTAATCTTCTTGATTTAATGAGCCAAATAGATATTTGTAAAATGTTCCTACAAAATTAATAAGACTCCCTTTATTACGTTTTGCTAATCTAATACCGTTCATTTCTCTTTCTAATTTTTCTGTTAAATATTAAATTTGTGTTAGCGGTTCGAATTCCTTTGCTTGTTTTATTAGATTATTGTATGTGTCTTAAATTTTAACAGGGTAAGCTTTCTTGTACATAAAAATTACTTTTTGCGCAGTGCCGAATGCCAATTTTTTTTTTTATTAATTTATATTTTTATTTTCAATTTTTATATTAAACTCAATTTTGTTTGTCACAAAATTGGATATCAGAAATTTTGGGGCTGGAAATTGCTCTCGTCACTAGACTTTTACCTCGTGTGGAGGTTTTTTTTTTGTGGGATATCAGAAATTTTTGCAATTGCTTTTGCTTTTGACATTGTAAATTTATCATTGTGGAATTTTTTTTCATATTTAAAAATAAAAATTTTTTTAATTTTAAAGAGGGCGGAGCCCCCTGCTCTCTTCGCACGAGTTGCTTCTCTACTGTCGGAGGCCCCGTACTTACTGTGAAATAAGAAGTTTCTCATACTAAGACTTAGTCATTGCCCGATCGATCTCATGACAGTTATATGATATAGTGGTTCGATTAGAAGTCTAACATAAATGCATATTCTATTAGTTTTGTTTCGAAATCTCGTAAAAAAAAATTTTTATACTTAGACTTAATTTTCGCCAAATCGTTCCCTTGACAGCTATATGATATAGTGGTCCGATTTGAACCAACCTTGGCCATGATCTATACAATCAAGTTAAATGCATATTTTATCAGTTTGGTTGAGATATCTCATTAAACAAAAAAGTTTTTCATACTAAGACTCGATTTTCGCCCGATTGGTCCTATGACAGCTATATGTTATAGTGGTCCGATTTGAACCAACTTTGCACAGAATATATAAAACTAAGCTAAATGCATATTGTGTCAGTTTTGTTAAGATATCCCATAAAACTAAAAAGTTTTTCGTACTAAAATCTGATTTTCGACCGGTAGAAAAATGTATACATTCAGTTAACAGGCAATATCTTAAAAACCCCTCAGTCAAAGTTTTTGGTTCATATACCAAAAAACGAAAAATTTTACGTACTACAATA
This sequence comes from Drosophila falleni, assembly GCA_035045575.1. Classification (NCBI taxonomy): domain Eukaryota; kingdom Metazoa; phylum Arthropoda; class Insecta; order Diptera; family Drosophilidae; genus Drosophila; species Drosophila falleni. The sequence continues at coordinate 196,491 of JAWNOV010000186.1, forward strand.
TACTAAAATTTAATAAAAATCGTTAGTGCCGTTTTGTCAGAAATCGCCTAAATGTAAACTAAAAAACTTTATTAGACCCGTACTTAAAAAAAGTACAGGGGTCTATTGGGTTTGTTTTACCGAATATGTGCGTAACAGGCAGAAGGAGGCGTGGCAGACCCCATAAAGTATATATATTCTTGATCAGCATCAATAGCCGAGTCGATATGTCCGTCTGTCCGTCTGTCTGTATGAGCACCTAGATCTCAGAGACTATAAGAGCTAGAGACACCAAACTTGGTATGTAGGTTCCTCTATACTGCAGGCAGATCAAGTTTGTTTTTAAAAATCAGCCACGCCCCCTTAACTGCCTGCAAATCGACATTGAAAATTTCATATCCAAATTAAAAGAGCATTTTGAAAGCCAGAAACTCCAGATTTTGCACACTGAAAATTTCAATCTATTCGCACAGTAAATAGCGAAAATATTCAAATAACAAATTTTGCTGTTTAATTCGTTAATGCGCGTTGGCAGTAATTAAAACTTGAATATCTTGATAAAACAAAAAATTGATATTAACATATTATATAACAAATTGGCGTCCATTCATCCGTGAGCTTCGGTGGCGTAGTGTACTGAGTCGCGGAGTCGGACAGTGCTCGTGGGTTCGAGTCCTGCCGTGGGCAAAATAGGTTTTTAATTTATTAATGTTCAAATTCAATTTAATTTTATATTAAAATGTAGGGCATATTTAAAATAATGTAATATTAACATTAAATGTTAAAATATAAAATATAAAACTTAAACAAGCAATATGGCCATTTAGGAGGTATGAACACATAAGTGCGAGAGTGGCTCAACACGTTGAGCCTCTGTCATTTGAAACTTTTTGCAATTTTATCGCGGGTTCGATTCCCGGCGGGAACAACTTTTTTCCAGCTGATTTTAAGCTATTTTCTTTAATTTTTACAATTTATTGAAATTGTTATTTATGAATTTTATACTGAAATTAAATATTAAATAAATGTTTAATCATTTCATTTAAATAAATTTATATTGGTATTTATATAAACGTTAAGTTAAATTCTATTTTAATTTCATGTTTATTATAAATTTTCTGTGTAAATTTATGTTTTTAGTAAATTAACCTTTTTTTGGGCTTCAATTATTTTACTATATGATTTAAGTGTTGATTAACCTCTTTATTGCAACATTTTGCATGTTTAACATGCAGTTTTAATTTATTCTCTGTTATGGCTTTACTTATGCTTAACATAGCCAAATATGCCAGAACGCATGTTTATATATATGAATGCTTAGCTAGAATCTTCTTTTGTTTTGGCGCGTGCCAACATATGTATGTATATATGTGTGAACTTAACAGATTTTTGAATTGCACATATGGCTCTTTTGTGTACAAGTGATTTTGTAAATTGATTTTGTTGTGTTAACAAGTACTCCTTTATTAGATAATTAGTGTGACTAGTGTTATTAAATAGTGTTAAACATAAGACTCTAAGGCACATATACTATAAATATATATATATGTATACTATATATATATACTATAAGTGTTTTTGTTAAATTTGATGCTACGCAGTGCAGTCTGCTTTTGTGTGCGTGTGTTTCATGATTAATAATAAAAATAATTACAAATATTTTAATAAATTTTTAAATATATATACATACGTACATATATACATTTGCGTGTACATTTGAATACATTGCTTGTGCACCTGTGTGTTTCTATGTATGTATGTATGTATGTATATATGTAATAACAAATATTTCATATAAATTAATGAATATTTATACATTTGTATGTACATAATTTCATAACACATATATACATTGCATTGGCGTATATATTTGAAAGCCTTTCTTTGTGCACGTGTGAGTGTTTGTATACATATGTGTGTATAAATAATAAATAAATAATAAAATAATTAAATTTTTAATAAAATTAAATTATTAATTTATCTTATTCTATTATTCTTATAATTATAAACCTTGAATATTATTCCTTATTATTATTATACTTAGTTTATATATTATTATTATTTTTGAATATTATATATAATTTAAATATTATTCTTTTTAATTTGTTTAATTTGTGTTATCCGAAATGCCACGTCTATCTCGGCTGTCTGCCTCGCAGCGAGCTAACAATCGCCGCTTAAGAAATAGGTCAAACAGGAACAATACCACATATTCAGCAATAGAAAATGAGAATAATGCAAGTTCTCAGAGAGAGCGCAGAGCAGATTCGGAGATTAGAAGAGTAGAAAGAATTATTGATAGGTCGAGACGCTCAAGCAGAAGACGTAATCCTCAGACAGAATATCAGGAACAGGATCAAGATACTCTCCGTAGATCAATCCGTAGGCAGGATCCGAACGTACGGGCAACTGAGCAGCAGATCGACCCACAGAGTAGGAGACAGAGACGTACAAAAGGTAAGACTCGGGAGACGGAAAGGGTGGCAGACAGACTTCGTAGATCGAACTGTAGCACAGATCGAACTGTAGCGATTCGGGCAATCTAGCGTAACGTATACGAAAAAATCATAAAAATTCTTATTTCTTTCTGTTTTTTTGCTATTGAACAACTTAAGGTATGTACTTTATAAAAATAAATGTGTTGTGGCTTGTGAATATATGTTGTATTGCTAACAAGCTTTTTAATTCCCTATTTATAAGTAACTTTCAAGTTCTGTAGACTAAAACATTATAAAGCCGGTGTTGGCCGGCAACAATGTTATACTTGTTTGAAAATATGGTTCGTCTTCTGTGTAAATTGTCCAAAATTTGGTGCGTCAAGCTGCGTCTTCTCACTATGGAGTTTTTTTTAGGTATGATGTCGGCCTGCAAGCGAACGCTTTTTTCAGTATGGCTTCAAGAAAAAAAGCTTCATGCAAATTTTCAGCATTAGTTGAGTATATTTTTTTTAAATATTCTTAAGAAATCTTGTACTGAGCAAGAATACAACTCCGTGGTTGAAAAATTAAAAAGTTTCTTCAAACGACTGTCTGAGAAGTGGAAAAAATGCCACAGGAACTCAAAGCGATTCGAGGACTACAACGCAGAATGGCTGGATGAACCATTGATTCTATTAGACCCAGCTACGAAATCGATTATAGGACGAAAAGAAAAAGACATTAACGATTGCCTTAAAAATCGTCAATGCATTAAAGTTTCAAACCATGTGGAGGAAAACTCTTGCAATGAGCTTTTGAGAGCAACGCGTATAAGCCTATATAAATGTGGAAAACGAAGTGCATCTGACATAGTTTCAATGGTAAACTCAGATCCTGACGCGCCACAAAAAATAAAGAAAAGCTTGTATATAGAGCAACAGCTCATATTAAATATTCCGATTAAAAAGTGGCAAGTCCGTGGGTTGGATAAGAGCATAGTCGACCAACAAAAAGCAGCCATCCAAGACAGGTTCAGGATAGATATGGCATTGTTGATAGACATTCCAATACAAGGTGCTGGAAACACAAATAGTGGCAACACTGCTCGAAGATTCTTTGAAAATTCTCATTTGTCTGCGGAAATTACCGGGGCTAGCCATGAATTAATAAAAAGACTTAGTACCATTGCATTGTGTCCGGGTATTCGATAAACACCAATATCTATCGTGAATACGCCCTAAAAACCGCACAAATTCTTGTAAAAGAGTATCCATGGTTCTACATGCCCTGCTCTTTACATAAGATTTTAATTCATGGAGCAGACATAATAGAAAGTGTACCACTCCCGATTGGCATGATGTCGGAAGAAGCTTTGGAAGCCAGCAACAAAAATTTAAGAAATTTTCGGCTAAAACATACCCGAAAATGTTCCAGAATAAATACGATGGAGGGTCTCATTAATTCTTTACTAGTTTCTTCAGATCCTGTGATTACAAACTTGAGTAAAAGCTCAGTAAATAAATCGAAGAAAGTATATGTCGCAGAATCGTTTATTTTTGGTTGCTGGTCTGCCATATTGACTCACAAACTTTGAGAGTGAAGCGAATTCCAACCGGCGCATACAATTGTCTGAACGCAACTACTTCGCATTCTCTGATCACGCATCGATCTACTTCTTTTTACACGCTAGCTGGACTACACTCGGCGACAGCGGGACAACGCCGTCGCCTCACTAGTACGGTACCTAGGCGCCAGTCATATTCTACGTTGTAGTCAAATTCTAAGAATCATTTCACCATATCCCAAACTCATTGCACAGCTTGGTCCTGCAAGCACAGTGGTCAAACTATGTTCATAATGTGACAGACGCGTACAGTGTCCAAAATACGTCCATTATGCGACACGGCCTTCCTGACAAAATACACGTCCTCGTGTGTTGTCTTAACTCAACCGCATAAGTGACAACGCTTCAGGATTCAAAGGCTCTCTGGACATTTCAATACATTTTTATTCGATATTCTTATTCATCATGTAACACAATTCAAATCAGTTTTAATTTCATTCTAATCATAGCATAATTACATTTTCGTAACATAATTTTAATTTAATAAATCATAACATTCGTGTAATTCCTTAAACACATTTTTTGTTTTTTTTCTAACCAAACAAATTTGTGTAGTTCCTTTTACACACAACTAACTTATCATTTGTGTAATTCCTTCTACACATACGAACTTATCATTTGTGTAATTCCTTCTACACATACGACCCCCGCCATAACATGTCTCTTCTGCTATGGTGCGGTCTTCAGTTATCATATTGGGCAACAGATGCAACTTTCATTGTGCTGTCTCTATCTTTACATAACTCATCGAGTATCTGATTATTTGGTATTGCTTTTAAACATTCATGAGAATACTTATACTTTCGATTACATGTTAAAGATTTAAGTAAATATCTGTTCCCATCCAAAGCTTCAATTATCTCAAATGGCCCTTTGAATTTCGGATCAAGTTTAGTTTGATGACGTTCTTCATTGTTATCTTCGTTTATCGGCAACAAGCCAAAAGGTCAATAATTCTAAAGGGCTAAACTTAGTCACACGATTAATCGTGCAATTCATTGCTAGCTGCACTTCAGCCAACGCATCCTGCCATGATCTCTGACTGGTTTCGACAGCAGTCAGCATACCTTTCAGGGTACTCATGACCCGTTCTACCTGACCGTTTGCTCTACTGGCACCCGTAGCAATTAAATGTAGATTAATTTTTTGAGATGAGCAAAATTCGCGGAAACTTTTACTTGCGAAACTACGTCCTTGATCTGCTATAATTCGAGTGGGTAAACCAAATAAAGATACGACTGATTTTACAGTCTTAATGCAGCTTTCAGAATCTATTTTTAGTGTGTGATAAAAATAAACAAACTTGGTGAAAGCATCTATAAGAACGATGACGTATTCCTTCAAATTATTTTTACCACTCATTTTGCCTGTAATGTCAATATGTATCGTATGCCATGGTATTTATATTTTAGGAATAGGATGCAGCTCGATTTGCACTTTTCCCACAAGTGGCTTAGATACTTTACATGTGATGCAGTTTTCTACAAATCTACGCACATATTTGGACATATTTTCGAACCAGTAATAACCATAGACCTTGTCGAGCGTCTTTTCCCAACCCAGATGCATTATAGCTTCATGGACGTGATTTATGACGGCCCATCGAAAAGCTCTTGGTATTACCGGCAAACATTTGGTCTTACTATTTCGCTGTATTTTCCTATGTAGTATACCTTTTCGCAATTCATAGGTTTTGTCCATATTTCCTGGTAACTCATTACTTTTTAACTTTAAAATTATTTCTTGTATCTCGGAATCTCGCTGTTGTTCCGAAACCAACCAGTTTTTAGATACCTCCGTCAAATTGATTCGTAATTCAGGTATTTTAATCAGACTTTTATGTTGTTCATGCACTGGATTTCGAGAGAGAAAGTCAACATGCGCCATTCGCTCGCCTTTTCTATATTCTATTTCGAAATCAAATGCCTGTAAAAACGCCCACCATCTATGCACCCTCGGTGTTAAATCTAGTTTTGTGCGACTGGCCTTTAATGAATTACAGTCAGTATAAACTATAAATTTACGTCCCTGCGAATAATGTCGGAAGTGTTTAATAGCATTTACTACTGCTATCGTCTCCAGTTCGTATGAATGGTATTTAGATTCGGCAGGAGACGTACACTTACTGTAATACTCTACCACATGAGGTTTATTGTCAATTTTGTGTAACAGGATCGCTCCATACCCAATACAACTTGCGTCTGTATGTAGCTCTATTGGGTATTGCGGATCGAATATGATTAAAACTGGCGTCTGAGTCAATATAGTTATTATTTTTGTTCGTATCTGTTCATGCACTGGTAACCAAACAAAGTCAATGTTTTTCTTAGAGGTGAGAAGATACAGAGGTTTAAGTGTTTGGGAGAAATTTAACACAAATTGCCGAAAATAAGAAGCTAAACCGATAAATTGTCTTAGCTGTGAAACATTTTGAGGTGGTGGTAATCGATTTAAAGCTTGAATTTTTCGTGAATTTGGCCTGATTTCTCCATTGTTTAATTCAAATCCAAGATACTCTATTCTAGTTGTGAGAAAGGAGCACTTGGTGACATTAAATGAAAATCCAGCCTTACTTCATGTCTCCAATACTGTCCGCAATCTAACTAGCGCATCTTCTTTGCTTTCTGCTATTATGAGAACATCATCAATATACACGATTGCATAAGTGTAAGCTAAACCTCCTAAGGCTGCAAACATAGTGCGCGCTGAGACGAAGATAAAGACGAAGACGAAGCTGAAGACGAAAAACAGTGCAGAACAAATCATATGAATTCGCTCGCCCGCAAGCATAGTGCGCGCCGAGACGAAGATGAAGACGAAACGCAAGCAATCAGCTTCAAACGCTGCTGTACTGATTTTGAAGACGAATCGCTTGCTATCTTACCATTGTTCTTTTGTTTGTTTTGACTATGCTTTGGCGCCGAGCATGTTAAAATTTAGTTGTGATTTGTGATTTGACGGACGCATATGTTTTGTGAAAATGTCTGCAATTAACGAAGAATTAATTGCAGCAGTATTTAAAAAACGCTGTTTATGGGACCAGCAAAACAATCTGTACCACAATAGGCAAATAGTTGACAAAAATTGGAACGAAATTTCAAACGAATTGAATGTTGATGGTAAGTAATTTAATTAATTTTAATCAAAATGAAATAATTATAAAATTGAAAATTTAAATACTATCAGCATTTCTATGGCTGCAAACATAAGTACGGAACGTGTCTCTGATTAATCGACCTCTTTTCTTTGAACTTTCCAATATATTTTTTGGTTTGTTGCTTATAAATTTTTCTCCCTGTGTCATGTGCGTGTCCAGATCTTCTAAATCTAACATTGTATTATGCAGTATACAAATTGCTTTAACAATAATTTCAGCGTTAGATGGTGTCGTTTCAATTGGCTTCCATAATTTCTCCATTTGGAGTTAATTATACCAAATGCACATTCCACACACCTTCGCGCTCTGGACAAACGACTATTAAAATATTCATTTTCCAATGTTAGATTTCTTCTGGCATATGGTCGAAGAACCCAGTCTAAAAGCGGATAAGGTTCATCTGCAAGCAACACGTATGGCATAGATATTGTGGTATTGGGCAAACTGGAATCCTTCGGAAACTTTAGTTCTCAAGAAATTTTCACTGTGTAAATCGCTGAGGAAGCAAAAGTTCCACCATCACTCTGACGTCCGTAACCACCAACTTCGATAGTAACAAATTTACATTTTGCGTCAGCGACTGCCTGCAGCACTATTGAGAAAAATTTTTTATAATTATAAAACATTGATCCTGAATTCGCTGGACATTTTAGACGTATGTGCTTTCCATCAATAGATCCAATACAATTTGGGAATTCCCAAAGATTCCAATACTGATCCGCAACTTTCTTTAAATTTTGTTCTGTGGGCACAGCCATATGTATAGGCTGCAAAACTGTCCACAAAGCTTCACATGTCTCTATAACAGTGGTGTCCAAACTCACACAATGAAAGATTTGCGCTTGTGTGCGAAGCAGCGAAACCCAAAGGCAACGAGACGTTTTACTGCTTTACACTGATACAAACATCTCTAAAACTTTTAAATCTCTCTCCCTCCCCTTTATTTCATCATAACCCCCGTGGCAAAGTTGGTAGTGCCTTTTAATTACGTCAAGGGTAAATCGACATGCAACGTAATGGCACAATAAACATTGAGCATTACCATCCATATTCTCAATGAAAAATAATTTATTTTCCCAATTGAGATCAAACATTTTTTTTAGTGTAGTAAAAAATCGTGCGCTTTATGATCTGTCCTCATTGAATTTAGCACAGCGACTGACTGCGCGTTTGACTTTTGAGCTTCAGCCAAACACATGAGTCGTGAGAGAAGTTGCAGCCGAACACGCGCATCGTGCGAGAGCAAGTTGCCGAGCGTTCTATTTATAGAATACACATATTCTCTCTCTCTATACATGTGTCGGATGCGGCGCCGGCAGAGTTTGGTTTGCCAACCACGCGTGGCTGCCTTTTCAAGTTTTGGACATCGCTGCTCTATAACAATAGAACGAACCGTTAAAGCACCCATTCGAAAGTTAAAAGATATTGATCTAAATGAAGTGCCAGTAGCGAGATATCTAAAATAAGAAAACAATTTAAAACAATGTTATGCAACTAATGAAATTTTAATATGTATTTTTTAGCTATGGCTTTGAAAAAAAAATGGAAACAATTGAGGGACACGTTTCGAGCTGAATTAAGAAAATGTCCACCGGACCGTTCTGGCGACGCTGGACCTGATTCAGTCAACGAGATGTGTTCTCAATGGAGTCATTTCAAGTCCATGATGTTTATAAAGGACCAGATAAAGTGCCGCCAGTCTTCAGGAAATTTATGTCGCCAAAAAATACAATGAAGTACAAGATATGAACATTGATATTGGCGAAGATTGTATTGGTGTAGATATAGAGGCGCCTCAATATGAGGAAGAAAGTGAAATGAGTACGTTTGAAGTGCAAACGTCCACCCCACATCATCCTCCTAGAAATGTTAAACGGCGTCATAATAACATAGAAGGTGAAATGCTCAACATCGAAATAAAGAACTTGCAGCTGTTAGAAGAGAAAACAAAAAACAAGATTCAAGCCGACGATGAAGACATGCCTTTTTTTGTAAGTCTATTGCCACACGTTAAAAAAATGGATCCGCAAACGAAGCTTTTGTGCAGAATGGATATGCAAAAATCAGTCTATAATCACGCGTACAACGTGGGACGCTCTTTTAATTTACAAAATATTCAGAACGAAGCTACTTATATATCTGTACCATCACCGGCTCTACTTGAATCTTCATCAAATCAATATTCTGATAATGCTTTATCCCCACAGGAACCGAGCACTTTTGTTACATCCGAAAATATTATTACATTTTCAAATAAAGTTAAGACAGTAAATAAACAAGTAATTAAATGAAACGTAAAAATCAATAAAAATGAATAAAACTAAATATATTTTAAATAATTGTTTACCTTAACGTCACAATTAGCCTTTCAGCAGGCATAATTGGGGTTTTATTAAAATTAGTCCAATTTTTAATAATAAGTGGTTCAATTTTTATTAAAATGTAATCAAATGTGCTGATTTTCATTCTGGTATATAACAGAAATTTTTTCTCATCTTAGCGCAGCTCATCAAACAAATGATGAAATTCGCTAAATGCTTTTCTTCCCAAATTTATCTCATCATATGATGAGAAATCCATTGCGACTAACATAACAAAATCGCAACCAATTCTTCTTGCACTATGCAACCTATTAGATTACTCGCAACGCAAGCAATTTGTCTTCAGCTTCGTCTTCATCTTCGTCTTCGTCTCAGCGCGCACTATGTTTGCAGCCTGAGGCCTTCATTATAGCCCTCTGGAACACAGATAGTGCGTTTTTCAAACCGAACGGCATTGTCAAGAACTCGTATTGACCTTCTGGCGTGACAAATGCAGTTCGTTCGATTGAGTCCTCGTGAACTGGAATTTGATAAAAATCGCTTGCAATATCAATGCACGAAAAATATTTAGCACCACGAAGTCTGGCAATTTGGTCTGAGATGAAGGGCAACGGGTATTTGTCAGCAACTGTATTGTCGTTTAGCATGCGATAGTCTACACACAGTCGATCGGTGCCATTTTTCTTCTTAACTAGCATCATGGGACTAGCGAAAGGTGAACAGCTTGGGCGAATAACTTGAGCTTTTAATAATTCGACAACTTTACCCCACTTCGGGCATTTTATCAGCAAAAATGAGATCCACTGTCGTACACCAAGCTGTGGCATCTGCTCCAGCTCCCTCAGGATTAAATTTTGGCAGAGTTAATCTTTTAATCAGTTGCCGGAGCCCTTGGTGTCTGCATATTTTTAATGATCTCCAAAAGGTTGTGTTTTGCACTTGTAAAGCTGATATTTGTAGGCAAAGCAGATCCCACTTCTGATGTCGCAGAATCGTTTATTTTTGGTTGCTGGTCTGCCATATTGACTCACAAACTTTGAGAGTGTTCGAGAAAGAAGCCCAAAAACTGCTCTTAGACTATAATGAAGAATCATCGGATTCAGATTCCGATAGGGACAATTGACTTCTAAAATTAAATACTATTAATCTAAAAATATATTATTCGCATAAATTAATTAATTTTATTTTTTACAATAATTAAAAATATATTAAAAAAAAACTCCAATTTCGTTGAATTTACAAAAAAAAAAATTCTTTAAAAAAAAATTATTATAAAAAAAAATTATTATAAAAAAAAAATCATTTAACTTTATTCCTTTAAGGGTTCTTAATATATAAAAATTAATATCTTTAATAAATATTTCCTATTTTTCAAGTAATTAATTTCGTTACGCTAGATTGCCCGAATCGCCCACTGTGCGTAGACGGGATACGAACGTACGGGGAGCTGAGCAGCAGATCGACACACAAAGTAGGAGACAGAGACGTACAAACGGTGAGATTCGGGATACGGAAAGGGAGGCCGATAGACTTCGTATATCGAACCGCAGACGGGATACGAACGTACGGGGAGCTGAGCAGCAGATCGACACACAGAGAGACAGAGACGTACAAACAGTGACATTAGGCAGAGGTTGTCCGATAATTTGAGAAGATCCACACGACGTGAAAACAATATACACAGAGTCAATGAACAGATACGCAACACACAACTTCGGGCAATTAGTCGTTCGGATCCTGAGACTCGTCTTTTAGAAAGAGAGAGGGATAGAATTGCTAGATCTCAAGTTAGAGATATTCCTGCAAGGAGGATTGTCGATCAAGCTGTTAACAGTGCACGACGACAAAGTGCTCGATTGTTACAGCGACATGCAATCACTGACGCGATAAGACGTATTAGTCAGAGAGTTAGCCAAAATAGAAGCATTAGTCAAAACAGGGAAGCTGAAATCCCAAGAAATGCTGACCGTATGAGGAAGAATCGTGCAAATAATTCTCAGGACGCCGTCATAACCCAATTGGAGGTTAAAATAAGTGAATTTAATAAACATGTAAAATGGGGGCCAAACCAAGTTTGTCTTTGTTGCAAAGGCCTGTGCTTCCAAATCAAGTTACTGAGATTTCTCGAGCTTTCGTTGAAAGTAAAGCTTCTCTTTTAAGTCATTCTAGTGATCTTCTTTCTGATGACAACAAACTTCAGTTGTGCAGTACATATCTCCGTAGCATTGCACTTGGAAAGAAACCAAAATTTGCCATTATAAATGGCTTAGATTTTCCCGATTTGCCCCCGTGTCTTAAAGGTCTTACTCCTTTAGAAGAAAGACTTATTTCGCCAAGACTTCCATTTATGGTAATAAAATCTTTAGGTGTTGGTCGCCAGAGTGCAATTAAAGGAGCTGTAGTCAACGTTCCTATTCCAGTTAGCAATATCGTGACATCCCTTCCACGAGCTTTCAATGAAGCAGAGGTAATACAGCTCCACCTCAAACGAAGAATGGAATTCAGGCATGATTATATGACTGAAACCATTAGACCCCTAAAGGTTACAGATGCCATAAGGCATTTAATAAATACTGAACTTTATCTGAAGCACAATGTAGTTCTTAATCAGCAGAGGATTTTAACTTATACTTCTGACACTATTCCCTTTGTAGTTTCTCAAGCAGACGTTGAGTTAGTAGAAGAGGATGTTGAAATGGAGGAGCTCAATGCTGAGGGTCAAGAAACTCTGCTTGAGAATAATCATGTTGCCATGCAAAGAATCATAATTGCTCCTGGCAAAGGCCAAAGACCCCTAGATATGATTATGGATGCTGACTCTGAGGAATTGGCATTTCCAACTATATATGCTGGCATTAAAAGAAAAACTTCAGAAACTTTTACAACCATTGTTAGATCTGAGCTTCGGAATATCGATAGGAGAGGTTGTAGAGTTGATAAATTATTCTTCAAATTTAAGAAGTTAGAGCTTATCAGTATAAGAAACAATACTTACAAAACAGGAACTACTTGCGAGTTTAATTTCACCTCACATTCACGGAATGTCTTGGCTGAAAGATGCCCCTCAAGTGGATTTCGAAAATGATGCATATATTTCTCCAGTAATAGACTTCATTGATCGCTTCGTTACTACGTATGTAAAAATAATGACCTATCTGAGTATTTAAAATACCAAAAGCACAAGCACGGGCACTCATGCAGACGTGAAGTGAGAGGAAACTCTATTTGTCGCTTTGGTATTCCTTATTTTCCAATGCCCCAAACAGAAATTTTAAGGCCACTGCCTGAAGAAACTCCTCAAATTTCTCTTCACCGTAAAAGTTTAAAGAAGATTCAGAATTTCTTAAATTTGTCCTTCGATTCGGACACCATAAATTACTTGAGCATATTCGAAAATATTTTATCTCACAATCAAGTGAACCTCACTTACGAGGACTACATATATGCCATTAGGTCTGCTTTGAAAAAGCCACAAATTTTCCTGAAAAGAAGTTTTGCAGCAATAAATGTTAACGCATATAATAAACACATTCTTAAGCCAATATTGATATACAATTCATATTGGATCCGTACGCATGCTGCAGCTATATAATTAATTATATAAACAAATCCCAACGGGGCATTTCTAAACTAATACGTGATGCCATTGATGAGATTAAGAATGGAAATCTATCCAACAGGTAAAAGCTGCAGTATATTGGTCACAAATTCATTACCGGCACTGAGATTTCAGCTCTATTGTTGTTTAGGTATGCGATTGTCTGAGACTAGCAACGCAGAAGTGTATATTAACACTTTACTTCCGGAGCATAGAGTAAGAATACTCAAGTCCAAGGAGCAACTTCAAAATATGTCTCCAGATTCAAATGACATATTTGTAGTGGGGTTGCTCAATCAATTAGGTTTAACTTTACGAAGTATAATGTATTAGAAGATTTAGAAGACGTGCTTAGAAGGGTCATAGAAAGTGAGGGCAACACCGAGGAAGAGCAGTTAGATGGTCAGGTAGACGATGAATTCAGGGTTTCAGCTTTTCCTGAGATTAGCTCTCAATTAAATGTTTTAGATATAAATGGCAATAACAATCAAAATGACCAAAATGAAGATTCGAATGATACTATGCGAATAGTAAAGCTTCCGCCACTAATATCTCCTGAAAGCTTTTCGAACATTGTTCGATCTTTAAATTTAAAGCAAAAAACTTATTTAACTCATGCTCTTCATAATGCCCACCATAATATTGTCTTCCACGAATTTGTGGGAGGCGGAGCAGGTGTTGGCAAAAGTAGGTTAATTTCAGCACTTTTTCAGTCCGTTTTTCAAATATATCTACGCAGACCAGGGTGTAACGCAAATACTGCCAAAAATCTTCTGTGTGCTCCCACAGGAAAAACAGCTTTCGGAATCGGGGGTTCTACCCTTCATTCTATGTTTACACTTCCAGTGAATCAATCTGGGTCCTCCTTTAAAAATCTTGAAGATGACCTTTTGAACACCCTCCGTTCTAGATTTATGGATCTTAAGGTTTTAATAATTACCGAAATTTCGATAATCGGTGCCAAAATGTTTTCCCATTTGGATTCTCGCCTTAAACAAATTTTAAATAACAGAGACCAACGATTTGGAGGGATATCTGTTATCCCACAAAAAAAACCTCTAAACGAGGTAAAAGTCTAGTGACAAAAGCAATTTCCAGCCCCAAAATTTCTGATATCCAATTTTGTTATGAACAAAATTGAGTTTAATATAAAAATTTTAAATAAAAATATAAATTAAAAAAAAAAAAAATTGGCCTTGTGCACTGTGCGCAAAAAGGGTGAGCTTCTTTGTACATAAAAATTACTTTTTGCGCAGTGCCGAATGTCAATTGTTTTTTTTTATTAATTAATATTTTTATTTAAAATTTTTATATTAAACTCAATTTTGTTCGTCACAAAATTGGATATCAGAAATTTTGGGGCTGGAAATTGCTTTCGTCACTAGACTTTTACCTCGTTTAGATGTTTTTTATGTGGGATATCAGAAATTTTTGCAATTGCTTTTGCTTTTGACATTGTAAATTTATCATTGTTGAATATTTTTTCATATTTAAAAAAAAATTTTTTTTAATTATAAAGAAAAGTAGGGGGCTCCGCCCCCTGCTCGCATCGCTTAAGTTGCTACTCTACTGTCGGAAGCCCCGTACCTACTGTGAGAAAAAAAAGTTTCTCATACTAAGACTTAGACTTCGCCCGATCGGTCCTATGACAGTTATATGATATAGTGGTTCGATTAGAACCAACTTTCTTCAGGATCTATAAGTCTAACTTAAATGCATATTCTATTAGTTTTGTTACGATATCTCTTGTAAAAAAAAGTTTTTTATGCTAAGACTTGATTTTCGCCCGATCGGTCCTATGACAGCTATATGATATAGTGGTCCGATTTGAACCAACTTTGGCCAGGATATATAAAACGAAGTTAAATGCATATTTTATCAGTTTGGTTGAGATATCTCATAAAACAAAAAAGTTTTTCGTACTAAGACTCCATTTTCCCCCGATCGGTCCTATGACAGCTATATGTTATAGTGGTCCGATTTGATCCAACTTTGCACAGAATATATAAAACCAAGTTAATTGCGTATTGTGTCAGTTTGTTTGAGATATCTCATACAACCAAAAAGTTTTTCGTACTAAGACCTGATTTTCGACCGATAGAAAAATGTATACATTCAGTTAACAAGCAATATCTTCCAAACCCCTTGGTCAAAGTTTATGTTTCATATACTAAAAAACGCAAAATTCTACGTACTACAACATACTAAAATTTAATAAAAATCGTTAGAGCCGTTTTGTCAGAAATCGCCAAAATGTAAGCTAAAAAACTTTATTTCACCTGTAAAATGTTACCTGAGTACTTTAGAAAAAAAGTTTAAAGGTACGCCTAAAAGCCCTCAAGCATACCTTTCCAATGATACCCAGAACATATCTATAGCTGCTATGGTATGGAAACTGGTAAGGTTTCAAATTTAGCGGGATTTAGCGATTTCCCGCTAAACTAGCGGGAAATTGAAAAAGTCGTAAAACAAACATTTCTAGATTTTCAAAAATGAACAAATCCCCATCATAACATCTACGCTTTTTTAGCGCTTTGATACAAACAGACAAACAGACAAACAAAAAAACTAACTTTTCACTTCATTTTTAGTATTCTACTAAGATTTTCAAATTTATTTATCTTTTGAACCAGTTATCGGATTTGGGTCGTCAAGGTATCAAACGACGCGTATTTTTGATAAGAATTTTTAAAAAATAAAAATTTTACTTAAAAGCCCCAACGGCTCCATAAGCTGCGATCATATACATTTTTCCCTCCCACTTACACCCCCGTATCTCATGACCCAGGTGAATTAGCAAAAGTTTTAGTATTCCATTTTGTAAGCTAGGACTAAACCTTTCGATCGGTATATAACTCGATCTGATCGGACAGTCGTAGCAAATTTTCCAACTTAGCTGTATATATTGTTAGTCGCCTTTTGCACCCTTCGTGCTGCTTTCGTCACTAACGCGAACTGCCGTCCGCAGTGATAATAAAACAAAATAACAGATAAAAATTTACATAAAATAAATATATATTCATTTACAGCTTAAAGATTAAATATAATAAAAATAAAAATGGCAATAAAACAAAATTACAGATAATAATACAAAATAAAAATATATTTTCATAAAATAAAATATAATAAAATTGAAACGCCAAAAATCTATCATCTAAATCTCACTACTTCGGACACTAACTAAAATTCCACTATGGTGACTATATATAGTCTCAAAGGTGCGTGCGTTGGCCCTGTTATCTGAAATATTTGTCATCGCGCAATCAATATGTGTATCACAATTGGTTGTAGACGAATTCAAATCTAAGACGGACTCATATTCTAATCTACATAAAAATTCATAAATTCTATCACTAGATCCTCTGAGAAAGCGTAAGCACAGATTAAAATCTCCTAAAACTATTGAATTGCTATTTAAAAATGAAAACCTCTGAAATAAGTTCTCAATTTCTGCTTTAAATTTAGGCAATGGGTAGGTTGGGGTTTTGTACAATATTCAAAATCCTAAAGACTTGTATTTAAACACGGCAAACTCAAACACTGCAGAAGAAACATTATTAGTATCAGCAAAATGTCGACCACTGGAACAAAGACTAACATTCTTGAATAGTTCATTTTTTATTAAAATAAGATTGCCTCTGCTTGGCCGAGTTCCGTTAGATAATGATTCACAATCTAGACGGACTTCACTATTATACCCAGGAATTTCATATCTCTCGTTTGAAAAAGTAGAGGTCTCGACGAAACATAAGAGAGAAGAATGAAGCATTAATTGATCTGAGCAAATATTATTAATGTGGCACTGCAAGCTCTGGGTATTATGAAAAAATGCATTAAATGTATTGCTGTCGAAAAGACAGTTATAGTGGGTACTTAATAATTTTGTGCTTCTCAGACTTTGAAGCTCTTGCTCTACTGGTGAGTGAGGACTCGACTTTGGAGGAATGAATCCTCCAATAATGAAAAGGCCGGCAGCACTAGTGGCTCTACTGCAAGCTACGTAAAAGGCCTCACGAATCATCCTTGAAGTGGTATGAACTACAACTTTACTCTAAGTTGCTCCTTGGCTCTTATGAATAGTTATACCTTCTGCAGGAATAACTGGAAATTGATTACGGTCGATGTTTATTTGCTGGTTTGAATGAAATTGAAAACTCTTTGTGGTTTTATGAATTGGGGTCCAAGAAGACTCTAGAGAATGGGGACACTTGGCCCGAGCGTTTAAGTTAGACTTATAGATCCTGAAGAAAGTTGGTTCTAATCGAACCACTATATCATATAACTGTCATAGGACCGATCGGGCGAAGTCTAAGTCTTAGTATGAGAAACTTTTTTTTCTCACAGTAGGTACGGGGCTTCCGACAGTAGAGTAGCAACTTAAGCGATGCGAGCAGGGGGCGTGCTGCTTTCGTCACTAACGCGAACTGCCGTCCGCAGTGATAATTAAACAAAATAACAGATAAAAATTTACATATAATATAAATATATATTCATTTACAGCTTAAAGATTAAATATAATAAGAATAAAAATGGCAATAAAACAAAATTACAGATAATAATACAAAATAAAAATATATTTTCATAAAATAAAATATAATAAAATTGAAACGCCAAAAATCTATCATCTAAATCTCACTACTTCGGACACTAACTAAAATTCCACTATGGTGACTATATATAGTCTCAAAGGTGCGTGCGTTGGCCCTGTTATCTGAAATATTTGTCATCGCCCAATCAATATGTGTATCACAATTGGTTGTAGACGAATTCAAATCTAAGAGGGACTCATATTCTAATCTACATAAAAATTCATAAATTCTATCACTAGATCCTCTGAGAGAGCGTAAGCACAGATTAAAATCTCCTAAAACTATTCAATTGCTATTTAAAAATGAAAACCTCTGAAATAAGTTCTCAATTTCTGCTTTAAATTTAGGCAATGGGTAGGTTGGGGTTTTGTACAATATTCAAAATCCTAAAGACTTGTATTTAAACACGGCAAACTCAAACACTGCAGAAGAAACATTATTAGTATCAGCAAAATGTCGACCACTGGAACAAAGACTAACATTCTTGAATAGTTCATTTTTTATTAAAATAAGATTGCCTCTGTTTGGCCGAGTTCCGTTAGATAATGATTCCCAATCTAGACGGACTACACTATTATACCCAGGAATTTCATATCTGTCGTTTGAAAAAGTAGAGGTCTCGACGAAACATAAGAGAGGAGAATGAAGCATTAATTGATCTGAGCAAATATTATTAATGTGGCAATGCAAGCTCTGGGTATTATGAAAAAATGCATTAAATGTAGTGCTGCATTTAACTTCGTTTTAAATATCCTGGCCAAAGTTGGTTCAAATCGGACCACTATATCATATAGCTGTCATAGGACCGATCGGGCGAAAATCAAGTCTTAGCATAAAAAACTTTTTTTTTCAAGAGATATCGTAACAAAACTAATAGAATATGCATTTAAGTTAGACTTATAGATCCCGAAGAAAGTTGGTTGTAATCGAACCACTATATCATATAACTGTCATAGGACCGATCGGGCGAAGTCTAAATCTTAGTATGAGAAACTTTTTTTCTCACAGTAGGTACGGGGCTTCCGACAGTAGAGTAGCAACTTCAGCAACTTAGATCGGTCCTATGACAGTTATATGATATAGTGGTTCGATTAGAACCAACTTTCTTCAGGATCTATAAGTCTAACTTAAACGCTCGGGCCAAGTGTCCCCATTCTCTAGAGTCTTCTTGGACCCCAATTCATAAAACCACAAAGAGTTTTCAATTTCATTCAAACCAGCAAATAAACATCGACCGTAATCAATTTCCAGTTATTCCTGCAGAAGGTATAACTATTCATAAGAGCCAAGGAGCAACTTAGAGTAAGGTTGTAGTTCATACCACTTCAAGGATGATTCGTGAGGCCTTTTACGTAGCTTGCAGTAGAGCCACTAGTGCTGCCGGCCTTTTCATTATTGGAGGATTTATTCCTCCAAAGTCGAGTCCTCACTCACCAGTAGAGCAAGAGCTTCAAAGTCTGAGAAGCACAAAATTATTAAGTACCCACTATAACTGTCTTTTCGACAGCAATACATTTAATGCATTTTTTCATAATACCCAGAGCTTGCATTGCCACATTAATAATATTTGCTCAGATCAATTAATGCTTCATTCTTCTCTCTTATGTTTCGTCGAGACCTCTACTTTTTCAAACGAGAGATATGAAATTCCTGGGTATAATAGTGAAGTCCGTCTAGATTGTGAATCATTATCTAACGGAACTCGGCCAAACAGAGGCAATCTTATTTTAATAAAAAATGAACTATTCAAGAATGTTAGTCTTTGTTCCAGTGGTCGACATTTTGCTGATACTAATAATGTTTCTTCTGCAGTGTTTGAGTTTGCCGTGTTTAAATACAAGTCTTTAGGATTTTGAATATTGTACAAAACCCCAACCTACCCATTGCCTAAATTTAAAGCAGAAATTGAGAACTTATTTCAGAGGTTTTCATTTTTAAATAGCAATTCAATAGTTTTAGGAGATTTTAATCTGTGCTTACGCTCTCTCAGAGGATCTAGTGATAGAATTTATGAATTTTTATGTAGATTAGAATATGAGTCCGTCTTAGATTTGAATTCGTCTACAACCAATTGTGATACACATATTGATTGCGCGATGACAAATATTTCAGATAACAGGGCCAACGCACGCACCTTTGAGACTATATATAGTCACCATAGTGGAATTTTAGTTAGTGTCCGAAGTAGTGAGATTTAGATGATAGATTTTTGGCGTTTCAATTTTATTATATTTTATTTTATGAAAATATATTTTTATTTTGTATTATTATCTGTAATTTTGTTTTATTGCCATTTTTATTTTTATTATATTTAATCTTTAAGCTGTAAATGAATATATATTTATTTTATGTAAATTTTTATCTGTTATTTTGTTTTATTATCACTGCGGACGGCAGTTCGCGTTAGTGACGAAAGCAGCACGAAGGGTGCGAAAGGCGACTAACAATATATACAGCTAAGTTGGAAAATCTACTACGACTGTCCGATCAGATCGAGTTATATACCGATCGAAAGGTTTAGTCCTAACTTACAAAATGGAATACTAAAACTTTTGCTAATTCACCTGGGTCATGAGATACGGGGTGTAAGTGGGAGGGGAAAAATGTATATGATCGCAGCTTATGGAGCCGTTGGGGCTTTTAAGTAAAATTTTTATTTTTTAAAAATTCTTATCAAAAATACGCGTCGTTTGATACCTTGACGACCCAAATCCGATAACTGGTTCAAAAGATAAATAAATTTGAAAATTTTAGTAGAATACTAAAAATGAAGTGAAAAGTTAGTTTCTTTGTTTGTCTGTTTGTATCAAAGCGCTAAAAAAGCGTAGATGTTATGATGGGGATTTGTTCATTTTTGAAAATCTAGAAATGTTTGTTTTACGACTTTTTCAATTTCCCGCTAGTTTAGCGGGAAATCGCTAAATCCCGCTAAATTTATGTTCCAGCTATAGATATGTTCTGGATATCATTGGAAAGGTGTGCTTGAGGGCTTTTAGGCGTGCCTTTAAACTTTTTTTCTAAAGTACTCAGGTAACATTTTACAGGTGAAATAAAGTTTTTTAGCTTACATTTTGGCGATTTCTGACAAAACGGCTCTAACGATTTTTATTAAATTTTAGTATGTTGTAGTACGTAGAATTTTGCGTTTTTTAGAATATAAAACATAAATTTTGAAGATTTGGTTTTGGAAGATATGGGTTTGGAAGATATTGCCTGTTAACTGAATGTATACATTTTTCTATCGGTCGAAAATCAGGTTTTAGTACGAAAAACTATTTGGTTGAATGAGATATCTCAAACAAACTGACACAATACGCATTTAACTTGGTTTTATATATTCTGTGCAAAGTTGGTTCAAATCGGACCACTATAACATATAGCTGTCATAGGACCGATCGGGGGAAAATGAAGTCTTAGTACGAAAAACTTTTTTGTTTTATGAGATATCTCAACCAAACTGATAAAATATGCATTTAACTTCGTTTTATATATCCTGGCCAAAGTTGGTTCAAATCGGACCACTATATCATATAGCTGCCATAGGACCGATCGGTACAAAACCAAGTTTTAGTAGAAAAACTTTTTATTTTTGGAGATATCTCAATCAAATTCATGAATTGGGTATTTTTAGTTGCTATTCACATCCCTACCAAATTTGGTTGAAATCGGAGCACTATATCATATAGCCGCCTTAGGAACAATCGATACGAACGGTCGATAAGCAACCTTTAGTATGAAAAACTTTTGTATTTTTTAAGTGATCTCTACCAAACCAAATTTAGAATCTCGTAACGTCTTATACAACCTGTCCAAATTTGGCTGGAATCGGAGCACTATAACAATAGACTGCCATGGGACCGATCAGTCAAAAATCAACCTTAGCGAAAAACTTGTTTCATTGCTTATATGCTTATAACTCCGTCGTCTTTCCATAGATGTTAATGGTAAACATTCTAAACGATGGGTAATTAATATAGCTAAATATATAATAACAAATTAATGACCTTTTTAAATACATATTCTGTCAGTTTAGTTAAAATATCTCAAAATACAAACAAGTTTTTCATACTAAGACTTGATTTTCGACCGATCGTTCCTATGGCATCTATATGATATAGTGGTTCGATTTGAACCAACTTTGGTCACAATGTGTAAAACAATAACAAATTCAAATTCTGTGAGTTTGGTTGGGATATCTCAAAAAACACAAAAAATTTTCATACTAAAGGTCATGCCACACCACAACGAAGTCAAAAAAGTCGACAAAAACATGCCTCGGTTCAACATAATATCATATCGCCGTCTCACCATAGATTTTAATGAATCATATCTTAAACAACGCGAAATTACAACAGCTACGCAAATAAAATAGTTAATAAAATGTAAAAAAATGGTTTCGAATTTTCCTCGAATTTTTTAGTGAAAAAAGCTAAGAAAAAAGGCAAGAAAAAATCATAATTTTCTTAATTCAAAAATTGATATCTCTTAAACTACTGGTTTAAATCTAAGACAGTGTATAAATGAAATATAGATATGATCATTAGCTTTTAGAAAAAGTTTTGGCAGTTTCGTGTTATGATGACAAATGTGGGCGCACCTCTGAAAAAAAGTATTAAAAAAAAAAGCCAAATTTTGAAAAATTCTAAAAAAAAAATCTCACCATAAAAAAAAAAAAAGTTTTTCGTCGGTTTTGGCCCCAAATCTATCCAAAAAAGTGGGTTTGGTTTCTGTAACTCGCAAAAAGTGCGATTTTGTTGCCTAGTGTTATCACTGCGGACGGCAGTTCGCGTTAGTGACGAAAGCAGCACGAAGGGTGCGAAAGGCGACTAACAATATATACAGCTAAGTTGGAAAATTTGCTACGACTGTCCGATCAGATCGAGTTATATACCGATCGAAAGGTTTAGTCCTAACTTACAAAATGGAATACTAAAACTTTTGCTAATTCACCTGGGTCATGAGATACGGGGGTGTAAGTGGGAGGGGAAAAATGTATATGATCGCAGCTTATGGAGCCGTTGGGGCTTTTATCAAAAATACGCGTCGTTTGATACCTTGACGACCCAAATCCGATAACTGGTTCAAAAGATAAATAAATTTGAAAATTTTAGTAGAATACTAAAAATGAAGTAAAAAGTTAGTTTCTTTGTTTGTCTGTTTGTATCAAAGCGCTAAAAAAGCGTAGATGTTATGATGGGGATTTGTTCATTTTTGAAAATCTAGAAATGTTTGTTTGACAGTTATATGATATAGTGGTTCGATTAGAACCAACTTTCTTCAGGATCTATAAGTCTAACTTAAATGCATATTCTATTAGTTTTGTTACGATATCTCTTGTAAAAAAAGTTTTTTATGCTAAGACTTGATTTTCGCCCGATCGGTCCTATGACAGCTATATGATATAGTGGTCCGATTTGAACCAACTTTGGCCAGGATATATAAAACGAAGTTAAATGCAGCAATACATTTAATGCATTTTTTCATAATACCCAGAGCTTGCATTGCCACATTAATAATATTTGCTCAGATCAATTAATGCTTCATTCTTCTCTCTACTTTTTCAAACGAGAGATATGAAATTCCTGGGTATAATAGTGTAGTCCGTCTAGATTGTGAATCATTATCTAACGGAACTCGGCCAAACAGAGGCATTCTTATTTTAATAAAAAATGAACTATTCAAGAATGTTAGTCTTTGTTCCAGTGGTCGACATTTTGCTGATACTAATAATGTTTCTTCTGCAGTGTTTGAGTTTGCCGTGTTTAAATACAAGTCTTTAGGATTTTGAATATTGTACAAAACCCCAACCTACCCATTGCCTAAATTTAAAGCAAAATTGAGAACTTATTTCAGAGGTTTTCATTTTTAAATAGCAATTGAATAGTTTTAGGAGATTTTAATCTGTGCTAACGCTCTCTCAGAGGATCTAGTGATAGAATTTATGAATTTTTATGTAGCTTAGAATATGAGTCCCTCTTAGATTTGAATTCGTCTACAACCAATTGTGATACACATATTGATTGGGCGATGACAAATATTTCAGATAACAGGGCCAACGCACGCACCTTTGAGACTATATATAGTCACCATAGTGGAATTTTAGTTAGTGTCCGAAGTAGTGAGATTTAGATGATAGATTTTTGGCGTTTCAATTTTATTATATTTTATTTTATGAAAATATATTTTTATTTTGTATTATTATCTGTAATTTTGTTTTATTGCCATTTTTATTTTTATTATATTTAATCTTTAAGCTGTAAATGAATATATATTTATATTATATGTAATTTTTTATCTGTTATTTTGTTTTATTATCACTGCGGACGGCAGTTCGCGTTAGTGACGAAAGCAGCACGAAGGGTGCGAAAGGCGACTAACAATATATACAGCTAAGTTGGAAAATTTGCTACGACTGTCCGATCAGATCGAGTTATATACCGATCGAAAGGTTTAGTCCTAACTTACAAAATGGAATACTAAAACTTTTGCTAATTCACCTGGGTCATGAGATACGGGGGTGTAAGTGGGAGGGGAAAAATTTATATGATCGCAGCTTATGGAGCCGTTGGGGCTTTTAAGTAAAATTTTTTATTTTTTAAAAATTCTTTGATACCTTGACGACCCAAATCCGATAACTGGTTCAAAAGATAAATAAATTTGAAAATTTTAGTAGAATACTAAAAATGAAGTGAAAAGTTGGTTTTTTTGTATGTCTGTTTGTCTGTTTGTATCAAAGCGCTAAAAAAGCGTAGATGTTATGATGGGGATTTGTTCATTTTTGAAAATCTAGAAATGTTTGTTTTACGACTTTTTCAATTTCCCGCTAGTTTAGCGGGAGTTATATACCGATCCTTTCGATCGGTATATAACTCGATCTGATCGGACAGTCGTAGCAAATTTTCCAACTTAGCTGTATATATTGTTAGTCGCCTTTCGCACCCTTCGTGCTGCTTTCGTCACTAACGCGAACTGCCGTCCGCAGTGATAGTTTTCGGTGATCCTAGACAGCTAAGTCCTGTTGGAGATCGATGGATTTTCGAGCCCAATTCAGCGTTGCATGACTCATACAGTGCAATATATGGTCGACTCTGTGGGACTCTTAAGTTTTTTGAACTCACAGAGATAATGCGACAGCGAGATGACCAAGATTTTGTAATAGCATTAAATAACATGGCATCCGGTCACATGTCATCTGATGTTATCTCTTTGTTAAGATCTCGATCTTGCGAAGAAAGTCAGTTACCAAGTGATGCAATTCATTTGTTTTATAGTAATCAAGATACTTCTATTTTTAACGCGGCAAAATTAAACTGCTCAACACATTTCCACTGCTCTTGATTGTATAAAGGCTTCACATCTTTCAACAGAAGTGAAAAATAGGCACCTGGAGGCAGTCAAAAATGTTCAGACGTCCAAGACTCAAGGGTTATGTACGTCTCTTATTTTGAAAACCACTGGCAAGTATATGATTACGGTCAACATAGATACGGCAGATGGTTTAGTAAATGGAGCCTCCAGAATTCTTATGGACATAAGTTTTAATTCATCCAATTCTCCTCAAGTTCTTTGGGTACAATTCATAGATGAAAGCGTGGGAATTAACGCTTGGGCCAAGTGTCCCCATTCTCTAGAGTCTTCTTGGACCCCAATTCATAAAACCACAAAGAGTTTTCAATTTCATTCAAACCAGCAAATAAACATCGACCGTAATCAATTTCCAGTTATTCCTGCAGAAGGTATAACTATTCATAAGAGCCAAGGAGCAACTTACAGTAAGGTTATAGTTCATACCACTTCAAGGATGATTCGTGAGGCCTTTTACGTAGCTTGCAGTAGAGCCACTAGTGCTGCCGGCCTTTTCATTATTGGAGGATTCATTCCTCCAAAGTCGAGTCCTCACTCACCAGTAGAGCAAGAGCTTCAAAGTCTGAGAAGCACAAAATTATTAAGTACCCACTATAACTGTCTTTTTGACAGCAATACATTTAATGCATTTTTTCATAATACCCAGAGCTTGCATTGCCACATTAATAATATTTGCTCAGATCAATTAATGCTTCATTCTTCTCTCTTATGTTTCGTCGAGCCCTCTACTTTTTCAAACGAGAGATATGAAATTCCTGGGTATAATAGTGTAGTCCGTCTAGATTGTGAATCATTATCTAACGGAACTCGGCCAAACAGAGGCATTCTTATTTTAATAAAAAATGAACTATTCAAGAATGTTAGTCTTTGTTCCAGTGGTCGACATTTTGCTGATACTAATAATGTTTCTTCTGCAGTGTTTGAGTTTGCCGTGTTTAAATACAAGTCTTTAGGATTTTGAATATTGTACAAAACCCCAACCTACCCATTGCCTAAATTTAAAGCAGAAATTGAGAACTTATTTCAGAGGTTTTCATTTTTAAATAGCAATTCAATAGTTTTAGGAGATTTTAATCTGTGCTTACGCTCTCTCAGAGGATCTAGTGATAGAATTTATGAATTTTTATGTAGATTAGAATATGAGTCCCTCTTAGATTTGAATTCGTCTACAACCAATTGTGATACACATATTGATTGGGCGATGACAAATATTTCAGATAACAGGACCAACGCACGCACCTTTGAGACTATATATAGTCACCATAGTTGAATTTTAGTTAGTGTCCGAAGTAGTGAGATTTAGATGATAGATTTTTGGCGTTTCAATTTTATTATATTTTAACTTATGAAAATATATATTTTTATTTATTAAATATTTATTATTATATGTATAAGGTATTATTTCGAACCTAGTCAACTTATTTTCTGGATCTGATTCACTGTTTATAATTCTTAACTTTTCATTAACGGTTTTATGAAATCTTTCAACATCAGAAATGCCATTTTTACTTGTGGTAATATTAATGTCCACTTCTTCGGATCTTAACCAGATTTGTAACGCTAAGCACATAAATGCTGAATCTTTGTCCGCTTTTATTTCTTTTGGATTACCCATTTCGTAAAATATTTTAAGTAATGCTCATTTTGCTTCTAGCCAATCTCTACTATTTACTTCGATAAGGGAATCGAATTTAGAATATAATCTATTCAAGACAAGAATTGTTTGTTGTCCACCATATAAAAATCTATAACATATTTTTCGCTAGGGTAGAATTTTTTTGGAGTTAGTTCAAATGCTAGCTTTGTGTCTCTATGTTCTGTTTTGGCAATGTTACAAGTCTCACATTCGTTAATAATGTTTTGTATTAAATTCTGATAATCTGGATAGTAGTATTTTTCTTTGAAAAGTACGGTTAGTTTTTCAATACCTGGGTGCAATAATTCCTTATGTTTTTTAACAATAAATTCTGCATATGGGACTTATTATTTCTATACAAGCGGTTTGAAATGTTAGGAGATCTACCTCGTTTTGAAAGTATATAACGCTTTTCTTTGTACATAGATATTCTTTAATTAATTATTTAGCGTGGGTGTTTGTCATTTCTTTGTACTTGATTTGTGTTCTAGTCTTATAAAAATAATGCAATACATTTACTTCATTATTGTTACTTTTAATGAATTCTATTTGTCTGTTGTAATAGTTAGTTGTTCTTTCTGTTATTGAAATATAATTTTGATTATCTTCTTGTGCGCTTTGCACTGTTGCTGTTGTACTGTTGGAAATTTCTCCTAATACATTCTCTTCTAGATTAATTCTTGATAAAGCATCTGCGACATAGTTTTCTTTTCCTGGGACACATTTAATGTGATAATCTAATTCATTAAGTCTTATTTTCATATTTGGTTTTTTAACATTGTTTAACCAAACTAGAGGTTTGTGGTCAGTAAGAATTTCGAATTTTCTCCCAAAAGATCTGACCTGAAATATTTGGTGACCCAAACAATTGCTAAAAGTTCTTTCTCAATTGCTGAGTAGTTTATTTCATGTTCGTTAAGTGTTCGGCTTGCGTAGCATATAGGTTTATGGTCTTGAGATGGTACTGCTCCTATAGCAATGTTGCTTGCATCTGTAGTTAATGAGAACGGCTTTTCAAAGTTGGGGTAAATTAATATTGAATCTTAAGTAATAAGTATTTTTAATTTTTCAAAAGCTGAAATGTAATCTTTATTCTTTACGTCAAAAACTTCGTTTTTCTTTAATTTTAATGTCATGGGTTTTACAATGTTTGCAAAGTTTGGAATAAATTTTCTATAGTAACCGCAAAGTCCTAAGAATGATTTGATTTCATTTGTTGTTTTTGGTATTGGATATTTTTGAATGGCATCAACTTTTATTGGGTTCGGTTTTATACCTTCAGTTGTTACAATATGCCCGAGGAATTCGGTTTCCTTTTTCATGAATTCACATTTGTCTAGCTGTAATTTTAAATTGGCTTCTCTGAGCTTTTTGAAAACTCTTTTTTAATGACAAGATGTGTTCTTCCAATGAAGTGGAATACACTATAATATCGTCCATATAGACCAACCAATCTTTATAGATTAAATCTTCTAAAAGATTATTTATGCAACGTTGAAAAGTTGCAGGAGCATTTTTAAGTCCAAAACGCATACGAGTATACTCATAATGGCCGTTTTTTGTTGAAAACGGCGTCTTTGGAATTGCATCAGAATTCATTTGAATCTGATGGAAGCCTTTTGCTAGGTCAATGGTAGTGAAATATTGACATCTTTCCAGTTTGTCTAATATATCATCTATTAACGGGATGATTGTGATTTCATTAAGGTTTCGATAGTCAATGACTATTCTAAACTTTTGTGTGGTACAATCCAAATGGGTGAGCAGTAAGGGGAATTTGATTTGCGTATTATTCCTTGATCTATCATGTCTTTAATTTGTTTTTCTACTTCTTCGTCATATGCTTGAGGGTACTTGTATGGTCGTTTGTAAATGGAAACTTCTTGTTTAGTTTGAATGTAACTTGTAACTTGTGCTCGCTATTTTGAATATCGGTTTAAAAAATTATTTAAGCTTATGAAGATGCGGGGATCGGAGAATATTTTGTTTTTATGCACTACTGGCGAGTTGAATTTCAACAGAGAGGTTCCACCTCACATTCACGGAATGTCTTGGCTGAAAGATGCCCCTCAAGTGGATTTCGAAAATGATGCATCTATTTCTCCTGTAATAGACTTCATTGATCGCTTCGTTACTACGGATGTAACAAATAATCACCTGTCTGAGTATTTAAAATACCAAAAGCACAAGCACGGGCACTCATGCAGACGTAAAGTGAGAGGAAACTCTATTTGTCGCTTTGGTATTCCTTATTTTCCAATGCCCCAAACAGAAATTTTAAGGCCACTGCCTGAAGAAACTCCTCAAATTTCTCTTCACCGTAAAAGTTTAAATAAGATTCAGAATTTCTTAAATTTTTCCTTCGATTCGGACCACCATAAATTACTTGAGCATATTCGAAAATATTTTATCTCACAATCAAGTGAACCTCACTTACGAGGACTACATATATGCCATTAGGTCTGCTTTGAAATAGCCACAAATTTTCCTGAAAAGAAGTTTTGCAGCAATAAATGTTAACGCATATAATAAACACATTCTTAAGCCAATATTGATATACAATTCATATTGATAATGTTGAAGAAAAACTTAGGTGGTTTACCGCTTCCTCTTCTCGATGGAAGTGGTTTTGTCAGGCAGAGAACCAAGTCCAAAATAATTAGATTTAGGAGTTTTAATTTAAATACCGATAGGCAAAATTACTTTAAGGAACTAGTAAGCCTCTATTTTTCATGGAGAAATGAAAAGATAGAGTTTGTTCAGAAAAATTGTGAGGAAGTTTATATAGAAAATGAGGAGGCAATTAGGTTTAACTTTAGGAAGTATAATGTATTAGAAGATTTAGAAGACGTGCTTAGAAGGGTCATAGAAAGTGAGGGCAACACCGAGGATGAGCAGTTAGATGGACAGGTAGAAGATGAATTCAGGGTTTTAGCTTTTTCTGATATTAGCTCTCAATTACATCTTTTAAATGTAAATGACAATTATAATCGAAATGACCAAAATGAAGATTTGGACGATACTATGCGAATAGTAAGGCTTCCGCCACTAATATCTCCTGAGAGCTTGTCGAACATTGTTCGATCTTTAAATTTAAAGCAAAAAACTTATCTAACTCACGCTCTTCATAATGCCCACCATAATATTGTCTTCCACGAATATGTCGGAGGCGGAGCACTCTTTCAGTCCCTTTTTCAAATATATCTACGCAGACCAGGGTGTAGCGCAAATACTGCCAAAAATCTTCTGTGTGCTCCCACAGGAAAAACAGCTTTCGGAATCGGGGGTTCTACCCTTCATTCTATGTTTACACTTCCAGTGAATCAATCTGGGTCCTTCTTTAAAAATCTTGAAGATGACCTTTTGAACACCCTCCGTTCCAGATTTATGGATCTTAAAGTTTTAATAATTGACGAAATTTCGATGGTCGGTGCCAAAATGTTTTCCCATTTGGATTTTCGCCTTAAACAAATTTTAAATAACAAAGACCAACGATTTGGACGGATATCTGTTATAGTTTTCGGTGATCTTAGACAGCTAAGTCCTGTTGGAGATCGATGGATTTTCGTCCTGTTGGAGATCGATGGATTTTCGAGCCCAATTCAGCGTTGCATGACCCATACAGTGCAATATATGGTAGACTCTGTGGGACTCTTTTAAGTTTTTTGAACTCACAGAGATAATGCGACAGCGAGATGCCCAAGCTTTTGCAATAGCATTAAATAACATGGCATCCGGTCACATGTCATCTGATGTTATCTCTTTGTTAAGATCTCGATCTTGCGAAGAAAATCAGTTACCAAGTAATGCAATTCATTTGTTTTATAGTAATCAAGGCACCTGGAGGCAGTCAAAAATGTTCAGACGTCCAAAACTCATGGGTTATGTACGTCTTTTGTTTTGAAAGCCACTGGCAAGTATTTGATTACGGTCAACATAGATACGGCAGATGGTTTAGTAAATGGAGCCTCCAGAATTCTTATGGATATAAGTTTTAATTCATCCAATTCTCCTCAAGTTCTTTGGGTACAATTCATAGATGAAAGCGTGGGAATTAACGCTCGGGCCAAGTGTCCCCATTCTCTAGAGTCTTCTTGGACCCCAATTCATAAAACCACAAAGAGTTTTCAATTTCATTCAAACCAGCAAATAAACATCGACCGTAATCAATTTCCAGTTATTCCTGCAGAAGGTATAACTATTCATAAGAGCCAAGGAGCAACTTACAGTAAGGTTATAGTTCATACCACTTCAAGGATGATTCGTGAGGCCTTTTACGTAGCTTGCAGTAGAGCCACTAGTGCTGCCGGCCTTTTTCATTATTGGAGGATTCATTCCTCCAAAGTCGAGTCCTCACTCACCAGTAGAGCAAGAGCTTCAAAGTCTGAGAAGCACAAAATTATTAAGTACCCACTATAACTGTCTTTTTGACAGCAATACATTTAATGCATTTTTTCATAATACGGTTAGTTTTTCAATACCTGGGTGCAATAATTCCTTATGTTTTTTAACAATAAATTCTGCATATGGGACTTATTATTTCTATACAAGCGGTTTTGAAATGTTAGGAGATCTACCTCGTTTTGAAAGTATATAACGCTTTTCTTTGTACATAGATATTCTTTAATTAATTATTTAGCGTGGGTGTTTGTCATTTCTTTGTACTTGATTTGTGTTCTAGTCTTATAAAAATAATGCAATACATTTACTTCATTATTGTTACTTTTAATGAATTCTATTTGTCTGTTGTAATAGTTAGTTGTTCTTTCTGTTATTGAAATATAATTTTGATTATCTTCTTGTGCGCTTTGCACTGTTGCTGTTGTACTGTTGGAAATTTCTCCTAATACATTCTCTTCTAGATTAATTCTTGATAAAGCATCTGCGACATAGTTTTCTTTTCCTGGGACATATTTAATGTGATAATCTAATTCATTAAGTCTTATTTTCATATTTGGTTCTTTAATATTGTTTAACCAAACTAGAGGTTTGTGGTCAGTAAGAATTTCGAATTTTCTCCCAAAAAGATCTGACCTGAAATATTTGGTGACCCAAACAATTGCTAAAAGTTCTTTCTCAATTGCTGAGTAGTTTATTTCATGTTCGTTAAGTGTTCGGCTTGCGTAGCATATAGGTTTATGGTCTTGAGATAGTACTGCCCCTATAGCAATGTTGCTTGCATCTGTAGTTAATGAGAACGGCCTTTCAAAGTTGGGGTAAATTAATATTGAATCTTAAGTAATAAGTATTTTTAATTTTTCAAAAGCTGAAATGTATTCTTTATTCTTTAAGTCAATAACTGCGTTTTTCTTTAATTTCAAAGTCATGGGTTTTACAATGTTTGCAAAGTTTGGAATAAATTTTCTATAGTAACCGCAAAGTCCTAAGAATGATTTGATTTCATTTGTTGTTTTTGGTATTGGATATTTTTGAATGGCATCAACTTTTATTGGGTTCGGTTTTATACCTTCAGTTGTTACAATATGCCCAAGGAATTCGGTTTCCTTTTTCATGAATTCACATTTGTCTAGCTGTAATTTTAAATTGGCTTCTCTGAGCTTTTTGAAAACTCTTTTTTTAATGACAAGATGTGTTCTTCCAATGAAGTGGAATACACTATAATATCGTCCATATAGACCAACCAATCTTTATAGATTAAATCTTCTAAAAGATTATTCATGCAACGTTGAAAAGTTGCAGGAGCATTTTTAAGTCCAAAACGCATACGAGTATACTCATAATGGCCGTTTTTGTTGAAAACGGCGTCTTTGGAATTGCATCAGAATTCATTTGAATCTGATGGAAGCCTTTTGCTAGGTCAATGGTAGTGAAATATTGACATCTTTCCAGTTTGTCTAATATATCATCTATTATCGGGATGATTGTGATTTCATTAAGGTTTCGATAGTCAATGACTATTCTAAACTTTTGTGTGGTACAATCCAAATGGGTGAGCAGTAAGGGGAATTTGATTTGCGTATTATTCCTTGATCTATCATTTCTTTAATTTGTTTTTCTACTTCTTCGTCATATGCTTGAGGGTACTTGTATGGTCGTTTGTAAATGGAAACTTCTTGTTTAGTTTGAATGTAACTTGTAACTTGTGCTCGCTATTTTGAATATCGGTTTAAAAAATTATTTAAGCTTATGAAGATGCGGGGGATCGGAGAATATTTTGTTTTTATGCACTACTGGCGAGTTGAATTTCAACAGAGAGGTTCACCTCACATTCACGGAATGTCTTGGCTGAAAGATGCCCCTCAAGTGGATTTCGAAAATGATGCATCTATTTCTCCTGTAATAGACTTCATTGATCGCTTCGTTACTACGGATGTAACATATAATGACCTGTCTGAGTATTTAAAATACCAAAAGCACAAGCACGGGCACTCATGCAGACGTAAAGTGAGAGGGAACTCTATTTGTCGCTTTGGTATTCCTTATTTTCCAATGCCCCAAACAGAAATTTTAAGGCCACTGCCTGAAGAAACTCCTCAAATTTATCTTCACCGTAAAAGTTTAAAGAAGATTCAGAACTTCTTAAATTTGTCCTTCGATTCGGACACCATAAATTACTTGAGCATATTCGAAAATATTTTATCTCACAATCAAGTGAACCTCACTTACGAGGACTACATATATGCCATTAGGTCTGCTTTGAAATAGCCACAAATTTTCCTGAAAAGAAGTTTTTGCAGCAATAAATGTTAACGCATATAATAAACACATTCTTAAGTCAATATTGATATACAATTCATATTGATAATGTTGAAGAAAAACTTAGGTGGTTTACCGCTTCCTCTTCTCGATGGAAGTGGTTTTGTCAGGCAGAGAACCAAGTCCAAAATAATTAGATTTAGGAGTTTTAATTTAAATACCGATAGGCAAAATTACTTTAGGGAACTAGTAAACCTCTATTTTTCATGGAGAAATGAAAAGATAGAGTTTGTTCAGAAAAATTGTGAGGAAGTTTATATAGAAAATGAGGAGGCAATTAGGTTTAACTTTAGGAAGTATAATGTATTAGAAGATTTAGAAGACGTGCTTAGAAGGGTCATAGAAAGGGAGGGCAACACCGAGGATGAGCAGTTAGATGGACAGGTAGAAGATGAATTCAGGGTTTTAGCTTTTTCTGAGATTAGCTCTCAATTAAATCTTTTAAATGTAAATGACAATAATAATCGAAATGACCTAAATGAAGATTTGGACGATACTATGCGAATAGTAAGGCTTCCGCCACTAATATCTCCTGAGAGCTTGTCGAACATTGTTCGATCTTTAAATTTTTAAGCAAAAATCTTATTTAACTCACGCTCTTCATAATGCCCACCATAATATTGTCTTCCACGAATATGTCGGAGGCGGAGCACTCTTTCAGTCCCTTTTTCAAATATATCTACGCAGACCAGGGTGTAACGCAAATACTGCCAAAAATCTTCTGTGTGCTCCCACAGGAAAAACAGCTTTCGGAATCGGGGGTTCTACCCTTCATTCTATGTTTACACTTCCAGTGAATCAATCTGGGTCCTTCTTTAAAAATCTTGAAGATGACCTTTTGAACACCCTCCGTTCCAGATTTATGGATCTTAAAGTTTTAATAATTGACGAAATTTCGATGGTCGGTGCCAAAATGTTTTCCCATTTGGATTTTCGCCTTAAACAAATTTTAAATAACAAAGACCAACGATTTGGACGGATATCTGTTATAGTTTTCGGTGATCTTAGACAGCTAAGTCCTGTTGGAGATCGATGGATTTTCGTCCTGTTGGAGATCGATGGATTTTCGAGCCCAATTCAGCGTTGCATGACCCATACAGTGCAATATATGGTAGACTCTGTGGGACTCTTTAAGTTTTTTGAACTCACAGAGATAATGCGACAGCGAGATGCCCAAGCTTTTGCAATAGCATTAAATAACATGGCATCCGGTCACATGTCATCTGATGTTATCTCTTTGTTAAGATCTCGATCTTGCGAAGAAAGTCAGTTACCAAGTAATGCAATTCATTTGTTTTATAGTCATCAAGGCACCTGGAGGCAGTCAAAAATGTTCAGACGTCCAAAACTCAAGGGTTATGTACGTCTCTTGTTTTGAAAGCCACTGGCAAGTATTTGATTACGGTCAACATAGATACGGCAGATGGTTTAGTAAATGGAGCCTCCAGAATTCTTATGGATATAAGTTTTAATTCATCCAATTCTCCTCAAGTTCTTTGGGTACAATTCATAGATGAAAGCGTGGGAATTAACGCTCGGGCCAAGTGTCCCCATTCTCTAGAGTCTTCTTGGACCCCAATTCATAAAACCACAAAGAGTTTTCAATTTCATTCAAACCAGCAAATAAACATCGACCGTAATCAATTTCCAGTTATTCCTGCAGAAGGTATAACTATTCATAAGAGCCAAGGAGCAACTTAGAGTATGGTTGTAGTTCATACCACTTCAAGGATGATTCGTGAGGCCTTTTACGTAGCTTGCAGTAGAGCCACTAGTGCTGCCGGCCTTTTCATTATTGGAGGATTCATTCCTCCAAAGTCGAGTCCTCACTCACCAGTAGAGCAAGAGCTTCAAAGTCTGAGAAGCACAAAATTATTAAGTACCCACTATAACTGTCTTTTCGACAGCAATACATTTAATGCATTTTTTCATAATACCCAGAGCTTGCATTGCCACATTAATAATATTTGCTCAGATCAATTAATGCTTCATTCTTCTCTCTTATGTTTCGTCGAGACCTCTACTTTTTCAAACGAGAGATATGAAATACCTGGGTATAATAGTGTAGTCCGTCTAGATTGTGAATCATTATCTAACGGAACTCGGCCAAACAGAGGCATTCTTATTTTCATAAAAAATGAACTATTCAAGAATGTTAGTCTTTGTTCCAGTGGTCGACGTTTTGCAGATACTAATAATGTTTCTTCTGCAGTGTTTGAGTTTGCCGTGTTTAAATACAAGTCTTTAGGATTTTGAATATTGTACAAAACCCCATCCTATCCATTGCCTAAATTTAAAGCAGAAATTGAGGACGTATTTCAGAGGCTTTCATTTTTAAATACAATAGCAATTCAATAGTTTTAGGAGATTTTAATCTGTGCTTACGCTCTCTCAGAGGATCTAGTAATAGAATTTATGATTTTTATGTAGATTAGGTAATGAGTCCCTCTTAGATTTGAATTCGTCTACAACCAATTGTGATACACATATTGATTGGGCGATGACAAATAATTCAGATAACAGGGCCAATGCACGCACCTTTGAGACTATATATAGTCACCATAGTGGAATTTTAGTTAGTGTCCGAAGTAGTGAGATTTAGATGATAGATTTTTGGCGTTTCAATTCTATTATATTTTATGTTATGAAAATATATTTTTATTTTTATTATATTTAAGCTATAAATGAATATATATTGTTATTATATTTAAATTATTATCTGTTATTTTGTTTTATTATTAGATATATATATATATAGATATATATGCATATACTTTTATCTGCGTAGATAGCAGATATCCCACAAAAAACCTCTAAACGAGATAAAAGTCTAGTGACGAAAGCAATTTCCAGCCCCAAATTTCTGATATCCAATTTTGTGATGAACAAAATTGAGTTTAATATAAAAATTTTAGATAAAAATATAAATTAATAAAAAAACAAAATTGGCCTTGTGCACTGTGCGCAAAAAGGGTGAGCTTCTTTGTACATAAAAATTACTTTTTGCGCAGTGCCGAATGCCAATTGTTTTTAAAAAATAAAAAATTTTACCAAAAGGCCCCAACAGCTCCATTACCTGAAATCATTTAAATTTTTCCCCTCCCACTTACACCCCCATATCTCATGACCCAGGTTGGTTAGAAAAAGTTTTAGTATGCCATTTTGTAAGTTAGGACTAAACCTTTCGATCGGTATATAACTCGATCTGATCGGACAGTCGTTGCAAATTTTCCAACTTAGCTGTATATATTGTTAGTCGCCTTTCGCACCCTTCGTGCTGCTTTCGTTACTAACGCGAACTGCCGTCCGCAGTGATAAACCATTTTTGGGGAACTTTGGGTTGGGTCCCCAACAGTTTATTTTAGATAAAAGGACCCCATTACAAGTGTAATGGCCTCCCTGGGTGCCGATAAAATTTTTAATATTATCGGAAGCAAATTCGAGCGGCGACAAATTTAATATATAAGAGTTTATGGTTATCTTAAATATTATTTAATTTTTATAAGTGACTGCTTTTGGATAGTAAAAACGGGGTCTCCGACAGTCGAGTATGCTCGACTGTAGCACCGGCCGACTAGTTTCACCTGTAAAATGTTACCTGATTACTTTAAAGGTACGCCTAAAAGCCCTTAAGCACACCTTTAAAATGACATACACAACATATCTATAGCTTCTATGGTTTGGAATCTGTTGAGGTTAATTTGACCGGGATTTAGCGTTTTCCCGCTAAACTAGCGGTTTATTCAAAAAGTCGTAGAATAAACATTTCTAGATTTTCGAAAAGGCATAAATCCCCATCATTACATATAAGCTTCTGTAGCGCTTTGATGCAAACAGACAAACACACAAACAGACAAACAAACTGACTTTTCATTTCATTTTGAGAAGTCCACTTAAATTTTCAAATTTATTTATTTTTTGAACCAGTTGTCGGATTTGGGTGATTGAGGTATCAATCGACGCGTATTTTTAAGTAAAATTTAAAAAAAAAATAAAATTGTTACCAAATGGCCCCAACAGTCCCATTAGCTGCAATCATGTACATTTTTCACCTCCCACTTTCACTCTCATGACCCAGGTGGGTTAGAAAAAGTTTTAGGTTTCCATTTTGTAAGTTGGGACTAGACCTTTCGATCGGTATATAACTCCATCTGATCTGGTCGTAGCAAATTTTCCAACTTAGCTGTATATATATAGTTAGTCGCCTTTTGCACCCTTCGTGCTGCTTTCGTCACTAAAGCGAACTGCCATCCGCAGTGATATCCATTTTTTGATTGAATCGGGTTAACTTCTAAGCTTTGGCCATTAGCTTGTTGAATCAAAAATATTATTAAGAATAGTATTGGGAATAGTATGGTTTTATGTAGTGTTGCAGTATTGCAGATAACGAAACAAAAAAGTGGCACTTTATTTATTTACCATATGGGTAGTTACAAATTGTAGACCCTTTAAATTCGCCAGTGACTCTGGCTTGAAGGAAATTGCCACATTTTTTGAAAATGTTGATGTTAGCACATATATACCAGATCCAACAACAATTTCACGAAATATAGAAACTCAATACAAAACTAATGCATGGAAAATAGTAACTAGCTGCAGAGTGCTTGCAGTTCCTGCCTCAAGCGCTGCGTCTGAGCGTGTATTTTCGGCTGCTCGAAGCCTTTTAACGGACAAAAGGTGTTTACTAGGTGGAAACACCGACATAGTCAATCATATTATGTTCTTAAACCAAAATTCCGATACATAATAAAATAGAAAATGGAAAAGTCATCACTGTCTTTCTTTCAATGTTCTGAATATATTCTTATTAAAAAGTCGGTAGAGTGCGCCACAAAGTTGCCACCAAAAGCACCAAAGTTTTGACAAACACTCCATCTTTGGCAATTTGTTTTGGGTTTATTTGTGCCAACGAATAAGCGCCATCTGTTGATGGCTACGATTATCTCATAAAAAAAAAGTTTTTAATACTAAGACTTGATTTTCGCACGATCGGTCCCATGACAGCTATATTTTATAGTTGTCCGATTTGAACCAACTTTAGACAGAATATATAAAGCCAAGTTTTATGTATATTCTATAAGTTTGGTTTTGATATCTCTTAAAGCAAAAAAATTTTTTTCTTACTAAGGCTTGATTTTCGCCCGATCGGACCTATGACAGCTATATGTTATAGTGGTCCGATTTAAGCCAACTTTGGTGAGGATGTATAAGACTAACATTAATACATATTCAATAAGTTTGATAACGATATTTCATAAAACAAAAAAGTTTTTTATACAAAAACTTGTTTTTCGACCGATTGTTCCTATGGGCGCTATATGATATAGTGGTCCGATTTAAAAAAGAAACAAACTTAACCTGCCTGCAATATAGAGGAATCTACATACCAAATTTGGCGTCACTAGCTTTTCAATTGCTCTTATATTTTGGATATGAAATTTTTTTTTTGATTTGTGGGCGATATAGGGGACGTGGCCGAATTTTGAAACAAACTTGATCTGCATGCAGACAGACAGACAGACGGACATTGCTATATCAACTCGGCTATTGATGCTGATTAACAATATATATACTTTATAGGGTCTGCCACGCCTCCTTCTACCTGTTACGCACATATTCGGTAGAACTAACCCAATAGACCCCTGTACTTTTTTTAAGTACGGGGTCTAAAAATTAATCTTGATAAAAAAAAATTAAAGATCATAATCTTAAGCACTACAAGATTAACTAGTGGGCCGGTGCTACAGTCGAGCATACTCGACAGTCGGAGACTCCGTACTTACTATAGAAAAAACTTATAATGGAAAAAAATTAAGTTAACCTAAATGCATATTCTATCAGGTTGTTTACGATGTCTTATGAAACAAAATAATTTTCATACACAGACTTGATTTTCGCCCGATCGCCCGTTCGATGAGAGCTATACGATATAGTGCTCCGATTTGAACCAACTTTAGACGGAATATATAAAACCAAGCATTATGCATACTCAATTAGTTTGGTTACGATATCTCATAAAACAAAAAAGTTTTTTATACTAAGACTCGATTTTCGCCCGATCGGTCCTATGACAGCTATATGATATAGTGCTCCGATTTTAACCAACTTTAGACAGAATATATAAAACCAAGTATTATGCATACTCAATTAGTTTGGTAACGATATCTCATTGCTTTTGACATTGTAAATTTATCATTGTTGATTTTTTGTTCGTATTTAAAAAAAAATTTTTTTTTAATTATAAAGAAAAGTAGGGGGCTCCGCCCCCTGCTCGCTAAGACTCGATTTTCGCACGATCGGTCCTATGACAGCTATATGTTATAGTTTTCTGATTTGAACCAACTTTAGACAGAATATATAAAGCCAAGTTTTATGTATATTCTATAAGTTTGGTTTTGATATCTCTTAAAACAAACAAATTTTTTTTCTTACTAAGGCTTGATTTTCGCCCGATCGGACCTATGACAGCTATATGTTATAGTGGTCCGATTTAAACCAACTTTGGTAAGGATGTATAAGACTAACCTTAATAGATATTCAATAAGTTTGATAACGATATTTCATAAAACAAAAATGTTTTTTATACAAAAACTTTTTTTTTCGACCGATTGTTCCTATGGGCGCTATATGATATAGTGGTCCGAATCTGAAAAGAAACAAACTTAACCTGCCTGCAATATAGAGGAATATACATACCAAATTTGGTGTCACTAGCTTATCAATTGCTCTTATATTTTGGATATGAAATTGTTTTTAATATATGATTATTTTCCGATGAAACGTTATTTTACAGAACTTTGTTATGCATTGAAATTGTGCAAAATACCAAATTTAATTATGACCAAATGAATTGCAATTTCAATCGCCAACAAAATATATATTGACTAAGTCTATCGATTTGTGAATTAGACTGCTAGTAGGTAATACTATTCTCTTATGATTTGTAGAAAAATAAATACAAAAATACATCGAGAAGTATGATAATTCCGATGCATTTCTTCAAGATTTAAGCCTTTCATTCAATGCTTCCCAAGACACTCAGGCAACAGTTACACCTACAGTGAGAAAAGAGCTAAATCACTGCATTATGGCAGGATGCTGAATATATATAGAAATCATGCTATATATAGAAATCAGTTGCCTGCCAATAGATGAGGAATACAATAATCACATTTGAAGGAGTCCCTTTGATTGACGGCCTTAGTTAAATTCCAAGGACGAAGATAGGAAACATAAGGAAAGCTATTCTACTATATGTTGAGTGGCTTATCTATCATTTCGTTAACATGAACAACAATAGTGCAAACATATTATACAAGTGGGTTCTTGAATAGAAAGTTTCCGATTCAGAAAATGGGAGAACAGCTAAAGCATGCAGAGTTCCTTACAAAAACAGCAGCAGGACTTGTTTCCTTCAAGGAATGGAATGAAATGCCTTGGTCGGCTTAGCAATCACTGGAAAAGAGTAGTTCATCTGATATCAGATAAAGATATGATAATGTAAAACATTTTTCAATTTGGCTGTATAAAAAATAAAAATATGCATATATTTAGTATTTTGGTAGAAGTGAATGCTCAATTTATACAAATCAGTCACCCAAAATTTTTTTTGAGACAACCATTACAAAAATAATTAGATTTTAAGACATCTAACTTAACTTGGGATTTTGAACATATTACATAGTAATGATCAACTAAAGCAATTGTTCGTTAAAAACTGCTAATAAATTTTATAATAATTATTTAAATTTAAGTAAATTGCATATTATTATAATTATATTTGTGATTACTAACTCAAAAAAAGCTTTAGAAGCAATAAA
This sequence comes from Drosophila falleni, assembly GCA_035045575.1. Lineage (NCBI taxonomy): Eukaryota > Metazoa > Arthropoda > Insecta > Diptera > Drosophilidae > Drosophila > Drosophila falleni. Next base: position 237,714 of record JAWNOV010000186.1, read on the forward strand.
TAGCTAAAGCTATCGCCAAAAGTCGCGAGCGATATTCCCTTGGGATGTAAGCGAACGGCCATATTTTTTTACGCTCAAACCGACAAGACGGTCTTCAGTATTTTGCACCTGACGGTCGTTCCAACTAACGAAAAATTATGAAATTTTAAACTTAAGCTTATTTAACCAATATCTACTTATAAAATAAATATCAGCTGGATTGAATGACTATTTCGATTTAAAGATTTTCATACTGTCTTGACTTTCCATGACAGCTATATGATATAGTGGTCCGATCTGAACCAACTTTGACAGGTTATATAAAACCAAGTTTTATTCATACTCAATCAGTTTGGTTACGATATCTCATTGAAAAAAAGTTTTTCATACTAAGACTAATTTTTCGCACGATAGCTCATATGACAGATGTATCATATAGTAGTTCGATTTGAACCAAGTTATATGCTTATTGTATCAGTTTGGTTAAAACCAAAAATTTTTTCATGCAAAAACTTGATTTTCGATCGATTGTTCCTATGGCGCTTTATGATATAGTAGGCCGATCTAAAAAAGAAACAAATTTAATATACATGCAAAACAGAGGAATCTACATACCAAATTGGGTGTTTCCTTGGCAGAGAACCTACTTACCAAGTTTGGTGTCTCTGACGTTTTTAGTCTCTAAGATTTGTTTGTTTATACAGACGTCAGGACGTCAGGACAGACGGACATTGCTATATCGACCCGGTTATTGATGCTGATAAAGAATATATATAGTAACATATGTTATGCACATAGCCACCTAAATATTCACATATTCCCCCTATCAAGTAATAAGATATCAATAAGATTAACAAGCTGATGAAAATAACAATTCAAGCGCTCCCACGATCGAAACAGTTAATATAAACATTCGCTAGAATCGTCATTCCCACCAAGGGTCAAATCTGCCGACGCGGCACAAATCCAGGCTGTTGCTTAGCACCCAAATATTCATCTTCTCAAAAAAGACCGATCCCTAAGATCTCTCGGTTTATATTAGAGCGCAAAGCTCACTCTCCAAAAACTCACAGCCGAGGTTTGATAAGCGACGACAAATCATTAAATATTTAGTCTTGAATTATTCCCAAACTCCGATCTTCATTTCGCTCTAAGTTAATTTACATTTTTTTTAGCTAAGCATATGTGGGAACTCCTTATTGGCGCAGCCGGTAGGGTAAGTGTTTTTAATCAACAAATCTAAAAAGATTATTAAGGATAAGCATAACCAAAGTCAAGTGAAAAGTTTAACTTTAATAAGTCAAAATACATATCCGCCAAAGAACATCCGTGCGTGTACAAGGAAAAAGTGTTAACCACTAAAGGACAACTGAAGTCCTAGGTTAAATAGAAGTAAGTGCTTGTGCTTAGACGTGACAAACTTTGTTAAGTGTGCTTTGTGACCGTTAAAGGATAATTAGAATCCTAGGCCACAGCAATACAAATAAAACTCAAGTATTGAAAAAAAAAATTTTACATCAATCATGGCAACTCCACCAAGTCCATGAACACTACCAATGATTTTGCCAGAACCTCTCTTGAAACAAGCTCTTGGACAAATAAAACAAGTGCCCATTTTTGATGCCCAGACTGAAGAGCTCACGGCGTTCGTTAGAAAAGTTGGCTACTTAATGCAGCTTTACCCTACCCAAGATCTGAGACAACACAACGTCCTATTCGGATCCATTGAACTACAGACTTCTGGAGCAGCACAGCGGGTCGCACAGCTATCAGGAGCTATAAGTTGGACACAACTGAGGGACTCGCTCATCGAGGAATTTAAAACACAGATACAATATGAAGAACTCCTTCGACGACCTTATAACACTAACTATAACGGAAGTATGCGTAAGTTTGTTGAAGATATTGAATACAACTCATTTATAATTTCAAATAAATTAATGTTGAAAGGCATAGCTTCAAATTCACTTCTATACACTAACGCTATGAACAATACAATTAAAGACGTTATTACAAACAAGTGGGCGGTTACAGTCGAGCACGCTCGACAGTAGGATTCCCTGAGTCCAGGTACTCTTCAATAAAAGTTTATTTTCGACCAGAATGTACAAAACCAACATTAATGCATATTCTATTAGTTTGGTTAAGATTTCTCAAAAAACAAAAAACTTTTTCATACTAAAACTTCATTTTCGATGCATCGTTCCTATGGCAGTTTTGTGATATAGTTATCCGATTTTAACCAAATTTGGTCAGGATGTATAATACCACCTCCGATACATAATCTATCAGTTTGGTACTGATATCTCAACAACATTTTTTTGACACTAGCTAGATACTATGTAACAAGTGTAACTAAATTAAAATAAATAGCTCAGCTAAGGGGAAAGTACGAAAATACTTTCTCTAAATCGAACACTTCAAACACGCAAAACAGTAATGACACTCGCAGGGATATGGGAAATTCTCCTAATGTCTATCCCGTAGCAAGCCTACCAAACGCAAGTAATGCGAATCAAAACTTTCAAACCCCAAACCAAAACAACGAACAGTTGCTCAATGAACTACCAACAAAACAAAATAAAACATCAACTCACACATCAAATCCGCCTGTCAAAAGACAACGCGAAAGTTCTAGTAGTCAATCTAAAATGGATACTGCCGAAAATTTTCTTCACGCAGCCTCGGACCAAGAACAAAAAGAAACCCTTTCATTCGATTAATTATGAACAACATTCACCTCAAATGCGTAATCGATACAGGTTCCTCTATAAATCTAACGAAACAGAATTTTTTGAATTTTCCAATTAAAGCTGTCAATTAGAAGTTCGGAAGATACAAGAAAAAATTTTATTAAATCAATGCATTTCCTTAGCCCCCAGTTAACTTTGCCACAACACCAAAGATTCTACATATACGAATTTTCAGAAAATTACGATGTATTATTAGGCAGGGCATATCTGGAAGCTTGTGAAGCAAACATAAATTATAGAGAGGAAACTGTTATTCTAAGCGATTACCATTTACCATGAGATATAATCATGAAAAAATTTTAGGTCCTATCTTTTTGACAGGAAATTCGAAATCCTCAGTGATCACAAACCCCTAGTTTAGTTAAACAATGTTATAGAGCTAAACATGAAACTTCAAATTGAATGAATATGACTATCACATTAAGGAAATTATGTTGCCGATGCCTTGTTCAGAAGCAGCAACTGTACACAGTGCAAGAGAAGATAATCAAAATTACATCTCGATTACAGAAAGACCACTCAACTACTACAATAGACAGATCGAATTAATTGAACATAATGCAACAGACCTTGCAAAAAAAGGTCGACACTTTCATTCTGTCTGAAAAAACCTAAAAAAATCATAAAATGGTTGAGACAAAACACACTCAATTGTGTTTTCTGTCATCTTGGGAAATGCTCAAGCAATACCACTCGATTTGATTTTATTTCGGACTTGATTTTCGCCCGATCGGTCCTATGACACCTTTATGTTATAGTGGTCCCATTTGAACCAACTTTGAACAGAATATATAAAACCAAGTTTTATGTATTTTATATACGTTTGGTTACGATATCTCATAAAACAAAAAAGTTGTTCATCCTTAGACTTAATTTTCGCCGCATCGGTCCTATGACAGCAATATGATATAGTGGACCGATTTGAACCAACTTTAGTAAGGATGTATAGGACTAACTTAAATGCATATTCTATTAGTTTTGTTACGATATCTCTTGTAAAAAAAAGTTTTTTATGCTAAGACTTGATTTTCGCCCGATCGGTCCTATGACAGTTATATGATATAGTGGTCCGATTTGAACCAACTTTGGCCAGGATATATAAAACGAAGTTAAATGCAGCAATACATTTAATGCATTTTTTCATAATACCCAGAGCTTGCATTGCCACATTAATAATATTTGCTCAGATCAATTAATGCTTCATTCTTCTCTCTACTTTTTCAAACGAGAGATATGAAATTCCTGGGTATAATAGTGTAGTCCGTCTAGATTGTGAATCATTATCTAACGGAACTCGGCCAAACAGAGGCATTCTTATTTTAATAAAAAACAAGTAGGCGGTTACAGTCGAGCACGCTCGACAGTAGGATACCCTGAGCCCAAGTCCTCTACACCTAGGTTGAATTTCGACCAATTGTTCCTATGGCAGCTATATGATATAGTAGACCGATTTTAACTAAATTTGGTCAGGATGTAAAACAACAGCCCAGATGCACACTCTGTCTGTTTGGTTGTGGTATCTTAACAAACAAAAAACTTTTCAATACTAAAACTTCATTTTTGATGTACAGTTCCTATGGCAGCTATATGATATAGTTAACCGATTCTACCGAAATTTGGTCAAGATGTATAATACCAGCCCAGATGTACATTTTATCAGTTTGGTTCTGATATCTCAACAAACAAAATACTTTTCCATACTAAAACTTCATTTTCGATCTACCGTTTCTATGGCAGCTATATGATATAGTTAACCGATTCTAACCAAATTTGGTCAGGATGTGTAATACCAGCCCAGATGCATATTGTATGAGTTTGGTTCTGATATCTCAACAAACACAAAACTTTTTCATACTAAAACTTCATTTTCTATGTATCGTTCCTATGGCAGCTATATGATATAGTGCACCGAGCCAAAAATTAAAACAAACTTGATCTGCCTATGGTATCCAGGAACCTACATACCAAGTTTGAAGTCTCTAGCTTTTATGGTTTCTGAGATCGACGCGTTCAAACAGACGGACGGACGGACGGACGGACGGACGGACGGACAGACAGACGGACATGGCTCAATCGACTCGGCTGTTGATCCTGATCAAGAATATATATAGTTTTGGGGGTCTGCCACGCCCCCTTCTGCCTGTTACATACATTCTGCCAAACACATAATACCCTTTTTTTGCCCATTTTTAATGGGCTCAGGGTATAATGAACTATTCAAGAATGTTAGTCGTTGTTCCAGTGGTCGACATTTTGCTGATACTAATAATGTTTCTTCTGCAGTGTTTGAGTTTGCCGTGTTTAAATACAAGTCTTTAGGATTTTGAATATTGTACAAAACCCCAACCTACCCATTGCCTAAATTTAAAGCAGAAATTGAGAACTTATTTCAGAGGTTTTCATTTTTAAATAGCAATTCAATAGTTTTAGGAGATTTTAATCTGTGCTTACGCTCTCTCAGAGGATCTAGTGATAGAATTTATGAATTTTTATGTAGATTAGAATATGAGTCCCTCTTAGATTTGAATTCGTCTACAACCAATTGTGATACACATATTGATTGGGCGATGACAAATATTTCAGATAACAGGACCAACGCACGCACCTTTGAGACTATATATAGTCACCATAGTTGAATTTTAGTTAGTGTCCGAAGTAGTGAGATTTAGATGATAGATTTTTGGCGTTTCAATTTTATTATATTTTAACTTATGAAAATATATATTTTTATTTATTAAATATTTATTATTATATGTATAAGGTATTATTTCGAACCTAGTCAACTTATTTTCTGGATCTGAATCACTGTTTATAATTCTTAACTTTTCATTAACGGTTTTATGAAATCTTTCAACATCAGAAATGCCATTTTTACTTGTGGTAATATTAATGTCCACTTCTTCGGATCTTAACCAGATTTGTAACGCTAAGCACATAAACGCTACATCTTTGTCCGCTTTTATTTCTTTTGGTTTACCCATTTCGTAAAATATTTTAAGTAATGCTCATTTTGCTTCTAGCCAATCTCTACTATTTACTTCGATAAGGGAATCGAATTTAGAATATAATCTATTCAAGACAAGAATTGTTTGTTGTCCACCATATAAAAATCTATAACATATTTTTCGCTAGGGTAGAATTTTTTTGGAGTTAGTTCAAATGCTAGCTTTGTGTCTCTATGTTCTGTTTTGGCAATGTTACAAGTCTCACATTCGTTAATAATGTTTTGTATTAAATTCTGATAATCTGGATAGTAGTATTTTTCTTTGAAAAGTACGGTTAGTTTTTCAATACCTGGGTGCAATAATTCCTTATGTTTTTTAACAATAAATTCTGCATATGGGACTTATTATTTCTATACAAGTGGTTTGAAATGTTAGGAGATCTACCTCGTTTTGAAAGTATATAACGCTTTTCTTTGTACATAGATATTCTAAAATTAATTATTTAGCTTGGGTGTTTGTCATTTCTTTGTACTTGATTTGTGTTCTAGTCTTATAAAAATAATGCAATACATTTACTTCATTATTGTTACTTTTAATGAATTCTATTTGTCTGTTGTAATAGTTAGTTGTTCTTTCTGTTATTGAAATATAATTTTGATTATCTTCTTGTGCGCTTTGCACTGTTGCTGTTGTACTGTTGGAAATTTCTCCTAATACATTCTCTTCTAGATTAATTCTTGATAAAGCATCTGCGACATAGTTTTCTTTTCCTGGGACATATTTAATGTGATAATCTAATTCATTAAGTCTTATTTTCATATTTGGTTCTTTAACATTGTTTAACCAAACTAGAGGTTTGTGGTCAGTAAGAATTTCGAATTTTCTCCCGAAAAGATCTGACCTGAAATATTTGGTGACCCAAACAATTGCTAAAAGTTCTTTCTCAATTGCTGAGTAGTTTATTTCATGTTCGTTTAGTGTTCGGCTTGCGTAGCATATAGGTTTATGGTCTTGAGATAGTACTGCTCCTATAGCAATGTTGCTTGCATCTGTAGTTAATGAGAACGGCCTTTCAAAGTTGGGGTAAATTAATATTGAATCTTAAGTAATAAGTATTTTTAATTTTTCAAAAGCTGAAATGTATTCTTTATTCTTTAAGTCAATAACTGCGTTTTTCTTTAATTTCAAAGTCATGATTTTTTGGTCGTATTTAAAAAAATTTTTTTTTTTTAATTATAAAGAAAAGTAGGGGGCTCCGCCCCCTGCTCGCTAAGACTCGATTTTCGCCCGATCGGTCCTATGACAGCTATATGTTATAGTGCTCAGATTTGAACGAACTTTGGACAGAATATATAAAACCAAGTTTTATGTATATTCTATAAGTTTGGTTACGATATCTAATAAAACTATAAAGTTTTTCATACTAAGATTCGATTTTCGCCCGATCGATCCTATGACAGCTATATGTTTTAGTGGTCCGATTAGAACCAACTTTGGACAGAATATAAAAAACCAAGTTTTATGTATATTCTATACGTTTCGTTACGATATCTCATAAAACAAAAAAAGTTCTTCATACTAAAACTTGATTTTCGACCGATTGTTTCTATGGGCACTATATGATATAGTGGTCCGATTCAAAAAAGAAACAAACAGCCTGGAATCTACATACCAAATTTGGTGTCACTAGCTTTTAAATTGCTCTTATAATTTGGATATGAAATTTTTGTTTCCGATTTGTGGGCGATATAGGGGCCGTGGCCGAATTTTGAAACAAACTTGATTTGCCTGCAGTATTGACAAACCTACATACCAAGTTTGGTGTCTCTAGCTCTTATAGTCTCTAAGATCTAGGTGTTCATACAGACAGACGGACAGACAGACAGACGGACAGAAAGACAGACGGACAGACGGACATTGACGCTGATCAAGAATATATATACTTTATGGGGTCTGCCACGCCTCCTTCCGCCTGTTAAGCACATATTTGGTAAAACAAACCCAATAGACCCCTGTACTTTTTTTAGGTACGGGGTCTAAAAATCAACCACTAGGAAAAGTTCAATTTTTGTTTTGAATGTACCAACATTTTTGTTATTTGTATATCTCTGCTAACAGCTTATAAACTTTTATTTGATTTATAAAATAAAAAATCAAAATTAACAATTATTTAAAGACTTGATTTTGTAAATCATATTTAATAATTATTTGTGATCAAAAAAATTAAGAATAATAATTATAATTGATTTTTGTTTTATTATTTTTTTATAAGAGCCTTTGATTTTTTTTTTTTTGAATAAAAGTCTTTAAGGACTTTCAAAACTTTTAAATTGATAAATAAAATAAATGTCTTTAAAGACTTTTATGATTTGAAAACTTTTGAATAAAAGTCTTTGTCTTAAGGAATAAAGCGTCATTATCCGAGTAAGCAACCACCCGACATCCTGCACCGTTTAAGTCATGAAGCAATTAGCTAACTAATTTATAAAGGTTTCTTTTAAAATATGTTTATTTTGTTTTTTTTTATTTAATTGTAAAAACAATATTTTTTTCACAGACTCCTCTGATAAGTTGCACCTGTTTTCGTCTAGCACCAAACGAAGTGCAGAAAATGCCCGCTCAACGCTCACTTGAGTTGCAGGCACGCTTTAAATAACCTGAGCCAATTGATACAGATTCGGAAACTTAAAATTTTTTTTCTTTTCAGTAGTTCATCACATCCTCCTCAATGCAAAGTGCCTTAGGATCGTAGCATGTTATTGCAGAGAATGCTGTGTTCAGATCGTCATCTGCTGCGGACTCCGCATCGTCTATTTCGATTGCGCTTAAAAATGCAGGGAATCCTGAGATCCAGGTATACTGCGGAAACCAATATTTCGTTGTCCAAGGCATGTAGCCAACAAATCACTAGTTTCGGAGCCTTTCGCCATTATTGAAAGTTTCATTTCCAACCAGATTTTACAAAAGTCTGCGAAATACAGTTGCCTGCAGCTTCAGCGTAGTGTAATTGACAGATTTTAGTGCGGGAACCACAGACTCTATTTGCATCCAAACAGATCCCGACAAATTCTTTGACTCGAAAAAATTCTCACAAACTTCCTTTAAGTCTAGTAATTTTTTTAACATGTTATATGTTGAGTTCGAACGCGTTTGTACGTCAATTATTGGTATAGATAGATTTTTTCTGCTTAAAATATATCTGCAATAAGCACAATGATAAAACATAACTGATAAAAGAGTTAAGAGAATATTATTGCTTGGATGAACTTACCTATTAGACGGGCACCTTAATGTTTTTGCCAAAGATCTGGCATTATTAATTGAAGACTGGCAACTAATAGATTTTAAAAAATTATTGACAGCCAGTTGCTGAGTCTGTGCCGCACATCTTAGTGAATATATATATTGTGCACTTTAACATCATTAACCATGTCTTCATATGCCAAATCAGATTCCAACTCAAAAGTATTCGGCTCGTCACTTAAAATTTTCATGGCTTTTATCATGTTACGTCCATCATCCGAATTGACGGATTGAATTTGTTCTTTTGTTTTTTTTTTTTTACTTTGCCTTTATTTATTGAATCTTCTCCAATGGAGACTTACAATAAGTTTATTAAATCTTATATTTAAAGCTTAACTAACAGTCATGTTGACTTAATATGATCTACGGTGCCCCAAGGGTTTATTGCTGGGCTGGAAGGTCGTTTCCTTTAAGGCGACTGCAAACCCGAGTTAACCGAGCAAGAGGATTTGGGTGTGAAGATAGTTTAATGTTGTAGCTCGCCTTTTGTCTTGCTATCTCATCTTTGACGTATATAACGTTCAAATCTCTATGAATGTTCTCGTTTCGAACATACCATGGTGCCCCAGTGATAGTCGTCAAGATTTTTGATTGTGCTCGCTGGATAACAGTATTGGTACTGCTCGCGTTTCCCCACAGCCGTAGGTCCACACTGGTATTATGGTGGAATTGTAAAGTAGGACCTTGTAGTCTAAGCTGAGAGAAAATCGGGGATTCAAAAGCCAATAGAGGTTATTGGCTTTCAGTTTAATCTGCGTTTTTTTTGCTTCAAGGTGACGACGCCAGGTGAGCCGCCTATCAAGATGAACGCCAAGGTACGTTACATCTTTGGCTTGTGGGAGTTGCGTATTGGACAGTGCTAACGGAGGACATGTTTGCTTGTTGAGAGTAAACGTGATATGTTTACACTTTTTGTTTATTTATTTTAATACCGCCAAATGTTCAGATAGACGTGCTGTTGCTTCAATGGGGCATCTGGAACGACTAAGAATTGCGGTGTCGTCAGCAAACGTAGATGTCGTTAACCGCTCGTTTATGGGGATGTCCGCTGTGTAGATTACGTATAGTGTTGGTCCCAATACACTTCCCTGGGGAACTCCAGCTTCTATAATGGTGTTGCATCTCACTGCGAAGACTCTATTGTAGAGGTACGACTCGAGAAGCCTATGAGTGTACACAGGGAGCGTCGATTTGATTTTATGCATGAGACCTTCAAGCCACACTCGATCGAAGGCCAGGGAGACGTCGAGGAATATTGCGCTGCAGTATTCCCGATGTTCGTATGCTATACGTATTTCTGATGTTATTCGGTTAACTTGCTCGATGGTTCCATGCTTTTCTCTGAAGCCAAATTGATGTGTTGGGATTGTGTTGTGTGTTCTCAGGTGAGGAATTATGCGCGTCAAGAGGCATTTTTCGAAAAGCTTAGACAAGCACGGTAGTAGGCTAATTGGTCTGTACGATGATGGTATTGTATGGTCTTCTCCTGGTTTGGGAATCATTATAATGACCGATTTTTTCCATTTTTTTGGGAAGTAGCCGATGGTTGTAATCGCGTTGAAAAGTTTACAGATGAGGGAAATAGCACAGTTTGGAAGTTCAATGATCATTTCTTGAGTTATTAGATCGCAGCCTGGAGCTTTCTTTGGTTTCATCTGTTCTTTTATGACTTTTACAATTTCATTTGGACGAAATTCAGGTGGTTCAGGCTCGCCAGGACTATCAGATACACAGGATGATAGTAGAAACGAATTTGTTGCGGGGTTTGGTTGGAATACATGACGTAGGTGAGAAGCAAATGTGTTAGCTCTGTCTTTGTCGCTACGGGCCCAACAGCCTGAGGAGTTTCTTATAGGCGTTACCGTTTCGATCGGCGCACTTAGTGTAGGGTGAGCCCTCCACAAAGGATGCTTGGTACTGGTTGGTGATAATTGCTCTATGTAGCGGCGTTGGGCATCTGCTTCTTCATGCTTAAGAGCTTTGCTGAGCCTGCGTGAAGCATATTTAAAGCGTTGTTTTGTAGATGGCGACCGGTGAGACTGCCATTCACGTCGCAATCGTCGCTTTTCCAGAACAAGTTGTTCTATTTGAAGATTAGTTTTACGTTTATTCGTCTGCACATGCGCGCGTTGTGGAGTAAAAATCTTAGCTGCTGCAACAAGTACTGATTCTAATAAGTCAGCAGAGCAGTCGATGTCCGCTTCGATGTTGAACTGCGAAGCAAGATCGAGGTGAGAGCTAACGTATTTCTTGTACTTGAGCCAATTGGTTCTGTGTGTTGTGAGTCTATTATAATATTCCACATATTCCGGGGATTGGAGTAGATTTAATAACACGGGGGAGTGGTCGGATGAAAGATCCGAAAGTGCTACGGCGCTTATCAATTGCGTGGGATGTTTTTTGTCACAGCAAAATCTATTAAGTCTGGTTGTTTGCTGGGGTCTGCTGGCCAGTATGTAGGACTACCCGGGGAAACATAGTTGAGTTTGTTGCTTGGCTTTATGATTGCGTTGTATAGCTGCCTTCCTTTTGCGGTCACAAGGCGAGAACCCCAGCGCGGGTGTTTCGCATTATAGTCTACTGCTGCTATAAATCGCTGTCCCAGTGAATTGTAGAATTGCATGAATTGATCTTCTGAGATTGTAAAGCGTCTTGGTATGCCCACATTCCTGGCAGTTTGAGCATTGAACTGGACCATTCCGTTTGTGTGGTTCCTCAACAGTGATCCGGCGATGCAGCAGGAGCTGTAGCTTGTAGATCGGGTGAACTTCATTTTTCTTTGGAGCTTTACTATTTGGCTCCAGCTCAACTTTGAAGAGAGGTTGCGGAATTTTGTTTTTGTTTAAAATATTTGTAACTCTCTTAGCGAGAAAACCCTTCTCTTTTACCGCACATGCGACCTCGGAAGGGGTTACATACGGTTCAATACCTTTAAGTACAACCTGCAGGCCCTTGCTGCTTTTTAGTTGATAAGTGTAGAAGTTTTTCTTAGCTTCATTTAGATATTTGGAGATTTTTCGGAAATGCTCCTCGTCTTTTGATTGAAGCTTGATTTCGTGAATATTTCCTTTAATTAAAGGAACGACATGAAAATTGTTGTTTCCAACTAGGTCAACGATCTTGTTCACCAATGCGTTGGATATCTTTTCCCGAATGTATATAGGTGGGGGTTTTAGTTTTTTTGGTCCATTTCCAGCTTCGGTAGGCTGGTCGTTGACAGTATCAGCCAGCGGTGCAAACCTATTGTTGGTGTTTACTGGGTCCCCACCAGTTTGGTTTGAGTTAAAGCTAAAGTATGCGTTGTTTTTGGCCAAGAGAGTCGGCGCTCATCTTGCTCGTGCTGCCGTTGGGCACGGGTGTCGTAGTGACTCATCGAAGTTAACACTTCCTCTATTCAAATTATATTTTATTTGCTATTAGTTTATATATTTGTTTAATTACACTCTCAAAACTAAATGGATGATCGTGCGCATCGCACTATGGGGCTCTTGGCCACTTGAGTACTATTTAATTTTGAATAATTCGGAGCGCTTTAAAGAAACACGTCTGCACGGTCCGAAGGTTTGTACGAGGTTTGTTAAATCGAAATCTTCCAAGACTGATTGTATTTCGCTACGTAAGTTGATGGCCGTGAACCTATTGTGAAGCTCAATCATGCCGAGGGTGCACTTTAACGTCATTAACCATTTCGTACTATGCCAAATCAGATTCTAGCTTAAAAGAATTCGGCTCGTCACTTAAAATTTCTATGGCTTTTATCATGTTATGTCCGATGGGATGGAGTGAACTTTGACAGATTGTATTTACATAGGTTGATGGCTGTGTGCCTATTGTGCAGCTCAATCATCATTAAATGTTCAGTTTATTTTCTTCATAGTTTTGCACATTTATTCCAAGGACACTACGGCACCTGGTTCCTTAATCAATTTTTAAGCAAACAATTTTCTTTTTGAGTATTTTTCGAATATTTTCTTTTAAATACTCATATTCATTTGCAATAATCTCTTTTATGTTGCATGAATTGATTGGATTCATTTTTTACCCTTTGAAAAGTTGATCGGTCAAATACTTAAATTGGGCTGAGTCCAGAAACGAAAACGGCAATTTTCGTTCAGTGATAGGTTCCACACATGCTTTTTTAAGGTCGCTTTCGTTCACGTATACCACAACTTTTTGTTTTTTTTTTCAAATCTCCATTATTACATTTTAGCTTCTTTAGCGCTTTGATGCAAACAGACAAGCAAAGAAACTTTTTATTTCATTTTAAGAAGTCCACTAAAATTTTAAAATTTATTTATCTTTTGAACCAGTTATTGGATTTCGGTGATCGAGGTATCTTTTTAATATTTAATTAGAATCTTTAAAAAATAATAAATTTTACCAAAAGACTCCAACAGCCCCATTAGCTGCAATCATTTCAATTTTTCCCCTCTCACTTACACCCTCATATTTCATGACCCAGGTGAGTTAGAACAAGTTTTAGTGTGCCATTTTGTAAGTTTGGGTTAAACCTTTCGATCAATATATAACTCGATCTAATCGGACAGTCATAGCAAATTTTCCAAATTAGCTGTATATAATGCTAGTCGCCTTTCGCACCCTTCGTGCTGCTTTTGTCACTAGCGCGAACTAGATAAAAGCATTTAATTGTTCAATTCAATTAGAGGAGATATTGATCACAAGTAATATTTTAGATTACACACAAACTATTTATGTAAAACAATAATGTAACTAAACTAGTACCACTTCGATGTTGAACTGCGGAGCAAGATCGAGGCGAGAGCTAACGTATTTCTTGTATCTTGAGTCTATTAGAATATTCCACATATTCCGGGGATTGGAGTAGATTTAATAACACGGGGGAGTGGTCGGATGAAAGATCCGAAAGTGCTATGGCGCTATTAAGTCTGGTTGTTTGCTGGGGCCAGTATGTAGGACTACCCGGGGAAACATAGTTGAGTTTGTTGCTTGGCTTTATGATTGCGTTGTTTAGCTGCCTTCCTTTTGCGGTCACAAGGCGAGATTGTAAAGCGGGAAGGACAATATACAGCGGCAGTAGTAAGATTGCTGATGTCCGATTGTACTATTTTAGATGTGGCTTGTAGATGGTTTGCCGCAAACCTTTTGTGGAATTCGTGTTTGATGCGGTTTCTTATTAGAATACCGGTTCCGCCGTGTGCTTTGCCATCCGGATGATCTGTGCCGTAGAATATGTAACCACGTATTTGAAAGTTATAGTTGTTAGTAAGGTGCGTCTCAGAAAGCAGCATTACATCAATGTGATTGTCGAATAGAAATTGGGTAAGTTCAAGTTTATGCCGTAAAACATTGTTGGCGTTCCACAGAGATATTCGTAGAGGCGCCATTGATTATTTGGATTGTTGAGATGCAAGCATCTGTATCAAGTCTTAGTATGAACAACTTTTTTGTTTTTTCAGATATCGTAACCAATCTGATACAACCTGTATCTAACTTTGTCGAAAATATAATACAGCGCTCTGCAAAGGCATCAAGTGCGCAGAATATTTTTGGACTTGAGTAGTTATATCTTTTTCCATAGTAAGTACGAGGTCTTCGACAGTCGAGATTGCTCGACTGTAGCTTCGTCCATCTAGTTTTGGAAAGCATTTGAAATTGAAGGTCATTATTACAATTGAAGTTTGAGATTTGAATGTAACAATAATTTGAAATGAAAACTGCGCTGAAGACAACATACTACAACTTCTTCATTTAATGTATTTATTTTTACTTAGTTTTTTTTCTTTATTTTAAAAAAATTTTAAATATTTTTAAAATTTGCTGCATTATTGAAAATTTTTAAATTATTTTGAAATTTGCTTGGCTATCAGCCACTTTGGATGTTTGGCTAGCCATTTTATTTATTTATTCAATAAGGAAAATAATTAATTTTTTCATTTTTATTTTTATATTTGTTGTTTTTTTGATATGTTGTTATATTTATATATATATATATTTTTTTTTTTTTTAACAAATCGTGTGTCTAAACCCACGAGCCTAATTCACCATGCTGGTGTCGAGAACTGTTTAACCGTACTTGACGGTGTACATTTACCACCCATATTTTGTATGGCTTTATGGGCCATACGCTACCAGGCTGGTTTGAGCATGGTTTTTACAAATTTTGCAATTTTTAACCTATTTAAACATATATAAAATATTTTTTTTTATTGATGTTGGGCGCTCTTAATTTTCATCGTTGGTGCCAGCGACGGTCCTATGCCTCCCACACTTTATTCCCTCGATGGTGTAAAAGGCGATCATGTGCCATTTACACTTGTTTGCCGACAAGTGGCGGTCCTATAACTCTCGTGCTAGACGGCAAGTTCACTTGCAGAACGTGGCTTTTAACGGTTGTCAGCTGTTGTTGTTGCACCATTTAGATACACATATATATAATTTTTTTTTTAGGTTTAGTTTTTGTTTTTTGTATTTATGCTTTTGTTGTTGCACTACTTAAGATACACATTTTTTTTTTCAAAAAAGTCACGGTCGCCATGTATTAAGGAAAGACCGTAGTATAAAAGGACCGATTTGTCACGGTCCTGTCTCGGTCGCAATGTATTAAGGAAAAGACCGACGTTTCATGTTTGTGAAACATTTATTAATTGAATTCGTTTTACATTAAAAACATGTCTTAATCAAGCTAAGTGCTGCGCAACTGCGCCGCCAGGTACGCCGGGTACGCCGACAGCGCAGCAGCCGCTTTGGGTTTTATATATAAAAAAGAGAATGCCATGCGCGGCAAGCAAGACGCCGACTTGGCACTTATGCTGCCCATTACATTTTTGTGCGATCATTTTACTTTGCACTTTGAATATGCTTGGGACTTAAGTTTATGAAATCACTGCAACAAAGTGTTACAGTGTGTACTCGATATGTGTGCATACTACATCTCCCTCCTTTTGAAAAATAACGTAATCTTATGAAGTTATTTTAAAAATAGTATCTATATTAATATTAATAGTATATATATTAATGTTAAAATTAAAAATATTTTCATTATTAAACTTTTTTTTATATATATAATTATATGTAATAATGGTCAAAAACTTGTTTTTTTTTTGTTTAAAATTTTGTTCATGTTTGATTTTTTTTAAATATCTATACATATATATGAATATTTTGTTTTAAACAATGTTAAAGAAGACTTAATGAATTTGATTATCATATTAACTGAGTCCCAAGAAAAGAAAACTATGTCGAAGATGCTTAATTAAGAATTAAACTAGAAGAGAATTTATTAGGCGAAATTTCCAACAGTACAGCAGCAACAGTGAATAGCGCACAAATTTATATTTCAATTACAGAAAAACATATTAACTATACAACAGACAAATAGAATTTATTAAAAGAAACTAAAACAATGTATTGCACTATTTTCATAAGACTAGAACACAAATTAAGAATTTATAAGAATTAATTCAAGAATATCTATGTACAAAGACATAGGGGACAAGGATACAGTGAACAAGGCAAAGCTCCAATTTAGTCAAGATGGAGTGATTATTCCTTGCCCCCTGAGCATCAAGTCGACTCATAGGTGAAAAGTCCACTAATGTTCCGTACACCCCTTTCCTTCGGGATTGGACCTCCTCGTGGAGTCCCTGGTAACGTACAGTTGAATGGCTAATTTTGAGCGGCGACAGCAATCCCCGGTTTATCCAAAAACCCATTATCCTGTCTACAATCTAGTCTACGGGCCGTAGCTCGCCTTGCCAAGGTATGGGGCGCTGCCTTGGTCCCCCGTCTCCTTATCACCTTTCCGGCCCGCTGCGCTTAACCTGTCGAGCAATACGGACGTTTATAAACATGCAATGAACTCCCCAACACCCGCCTCGGATAAACCGAGACACCAGGAGGATGTCGATACTAGTGATATCAAAGAGGAGGCACTACTCGGCTTTAGCCAGGAGACGTTAGTGCAACAACCAGGGGGTGCTGCTCAGACGAGCACGCCCCAAACCGACAACACAACCAACGATTGCTGCTGCTGCAAAGGCCAGTCGTTGCCGTTTCGTTCTGCGTAATATCGCAGATTTTATACGTTTCAAAGCGATATTGTCAATAGTGTAAGAAGCTAAATATGGCCTAGAACGACTAAATGTCATGACGTACACTTTGAACAATTTAGATGCAACTTATTGGCCGGGCACCATAGTTACATACCGTTCAAATTGTCTTGCAGACGATTATGAAGAAGGGAATCAGTGTATGAAAAGATAAGTTTTACATAATCCGCAAACATTAAAATATATGAGTGGGACAGAAAAAAAAATGTTTTTGAGAATTAACTTTTATTATTAAAATTAATTATTATAGGCCCAAAGTCCCCATTGGTGCATGTCTTGTCGCTCAATTTGCCTTGTCCTCCTAATTTTGAGACTCGAAAAGGAAGGGTTATTTCCAAATTTGAAAATTAGCAGCATCATCAGGTTAAAAACTGATTTTGGTTATCAACTGCTTCATGTTCACAATTGTTTCAACATCCTCAGGTTATCAACTGCTTTAATTGTCTTTTGTTGGTTTATTGTCGATATGACATATTCAGCAAGCAACACAACACTTGCATAAATGCAAGGAGCATAAATTCAAGATTTGTTAATTTCCATCTTCAGTATGCGTGACTAGAGCTAGTTTAGAATTTTAAGGCGCAAGAATGATAATAAGGTTTGAATGCTATATTGTGTTGCTGTTGTGACTTAGTTTACCAGGGAGGTAAATTCAAGCAAGTTGGTTGTAGTGGACCGACCCTTAATAAAGCCGTGTTGAGTAGGGGAAATTATCGATTTACAGAGGTGCTGCAAAGACGAAACAAGGATTTTTTAAAATAATTTAGGAATGGATGATAGTTTTGCAATGCCTCTGTAGTTCGAAATATCAGACTTACCACCTTTTTTGTGGAGAGGAATGATATAAGAATCTTTCCAAAGATATGGAAAGGTTGAAGATTCAAGGGATAGATTAAAAAGCTTATTCAACGGAGCAGCTAAGGATGAGCAGCATTCCTTAAGAAGACAACTAGGAATGTTGTCTGGCCCAGGAATGAAAGAAAATTTTAAAGAAATAAGAGAAGAGATTATAGTGTTATAAGAAATAGAGGGAGCAAACATAGTGTTTGATTGAAAAATAGAATAAGGATAAGATGAATTAGAAGTGGAGATTGTAGAGTAGGTGAATTGAAAAAAGTTAGCAAATAGTTCAGCGGCTGCAGAATCGTTGCTGGCATTATCTCTCCCATATAAAAAAGAGGAAGGTAAACCGTGAGACTTACGCTTCAAGTTAACAAATTAGTAAAATTGTTTAGGGTCACGGGAAAACTGTCTTTTGCATCGAGTTAGATAGTTCTCGTAGCATAGTGAGTTTAAATTGGCGAAGTCTGACTTGGCTACTGTGTACTTAGACCAGTCAAGTTTTGAAGCAGAGTTCTTTTTTTTTTTTAAATATTTAGATTTAATATTTTTTAAATAAGAAAGTCTAGGTGTAAACCAAAGAGGGTTTATAGAACCAGACGGTGGAACATAATTTGGAATGCACACATCTAAGAGTGCATTTAGGGTCTCATAGAACAAACTAAGGGTAATATCGATGTCAGTCGCTTTTTTTAAAAAGCACCAGTCGGTAGCAAGGATAAGTTCATTAAGCAATGAATAATTTCCCTTGCGAAAACAACGACGAGGCAATTGCTGACATAATAGAGGTGAACTAAAGGGTTTGGAGATTGAGATAGAAATTTCTATAGTGGGATGATGTAAATCTTCAGGGATACTTAATGGTGATGCCCAAGAGACGGCAGTATTTGCGACGTCATTAATAAAAACAAGATGAAGAATTCGTTCATTATGATTTCTTATTGAATTCATTTGAAACAATGAGAGATCAAGTAGGTTATCTAAAAAATTATCTTGGTTTAAGGGAACAAGGTAATTAGTGCTACTAAAAAATGACCAAGAAATTTTAGGCAAATTTAAATCACCCAGCACAATAAATAAGTCATTATCTTTGACTTGAAGATTAATTTCATCAATACAGGCAAAATGCTGCAAGTAAATTGCAGGAAATGCTTTTGGAGGGATATAAGAGCAGGTGATAAAGATTGATCGAGTTGAAACAGTTACTTTGACGGCAACAATTTCAACATCAGAAGTCACATTAAAGGTAATGCGTTCTGACTGAAGTGTCGATTTAGTGGCAATAAGTACGCCACCACTTCCAGTCGGTCGATCATTTCTATATAAAAGATAATTATTTGACATAACTTCAGAATCAGATACTGTAGGATTTAACCAAGTTTCTGACAAAGCAATAATATCAGAATCAAAGGACATACTACTCAAATTAGATTTTTGAGCTTAGTAAGGAGGCCTCTAACATTTTGATAATAAATACAGGCAAAATCGGGCCGCAGGTCTAGTTTTTTGAAGCCGTACTAGCGGGCTCCTGTACATTGGAACTGCCGGCTGTACGAGAAACAGGAGAGGATTCACTTCGTCTTTTGGGCTTAAACTCATGAACAATCATATGTGGTGGCCAAAATTTTGGATCACAAATGACATTAAAAACATCGTGAGGGACACTTATTTTAAAAGATGCTATTTCCCGGGCAATAGCAAAATTAAATTTACTGACTGAGACGTTAGCAGAGACTTTGCTATAAATGTATGCCGCTACAGATTCACAAGTAGTGTCCGAGGATAACCTAGACACAAATAGTTGCTTACGAGGAGCAACAACATTTAAAATAGGGAGCTCAGGTGAAGGGGCAGCTACGTTGTCAGTCCTATTGTTAGGCACTGCAGTGCGAGGAGGTCTACCCTTCCGACCAGATCCTGCCCGCATTGAAGGCACGATGACTTGGGCTGATTCAGTTGTCTGAGTGGTAGAATAACCTGCAGAAGGTGAATGAAAATTGAATAGGTTATCAATACCCGGAGAGGCTGATAAAGACAAAGTTGGCGAAGTGTCTTTATAGTGATGAGATGCCAATGGAGTCACGGGAGGCTGAGTAACTGGTATATTAGGGGGAACTGCTAAAAATTGAGAATCGGGAGGTGAGTTATAATTATATTGGCTAAGCAACTCGAGACTAGAATCAAAATCCCTCGAAAGAAGCTTAGCCATTTTATTTAGTTTAGATAATTGGTTGAAATTGAGAAAGCAATTTGGTTGTCGATGCAAATTGGACAAGACCATTTCACTGCACCACATTCCTTTTTAGAAACGGCAATGATCTTATCACATTCTCGACCTGTAAGACCTGCACACTTAGCATGCATGATATTCTCACACAACCAACAATAAATAAATCTCGGTTGCTCAGAATCATCCGCACACTTAATAGTGCAGTTTTTCTTGCAGCACGACATTATTCCAACAGGGGTTAACAAATAGTTAATAGGCCGAATAGGCAGAAATTGCGCACGTAAAGAGAGCGGGAGGCACACAAATAAAGCTCTAAATAACAGAGCAAAAACACAAAAACAATTTGCCGGTGAGAGCTCGCTGCTAAACAAAAACGAAATGCAACAGCGAACACACACACAAACAACTGTATTGGAATGTGCAAAGCGCAAAAACTGAGATAAGGAGATGTAAACACAAACAAAATCGATCGCTATGTTTACAATAACAACAAACTTATGTGAGCGAGGTGTAAAGAAAAAGCCGAAATACACAAACAAACACACGCACAAGAATGTAATTATTTAAGGGAAACTGCAAGACTAAGTTAGCAAAAATAAAATGCTTTATTTTAGGGACACAATGCACAAATGATCACAACTTACACAGCAAGTCGATAGCTTGTTCACTTATGCACAATTTTAGATCAAACAAGTAGGCGGTTACAGTCGAGCACGCTCGACAGTAGGATACCCTGAACCCAGGTACTCTGTACTGAGAGTTGATTTTCGATCGATTGTTCCTATGGCAGCTATATGATATTTTAGACCGAATCTAACCAAATTTGGTCAAGATGTATACTACCAGCCTAGATGCATATTCTATCAGTTTGGTTTTGATATCTCAACAAATAAAAAACTTTTCCATACTAAAACTTCATTTTCGGTGTACCGTTCCTATGGCAGCCATATGATATAGTTATCTGATTTTAACCAAATTTGGTCAAGATGTATACTACCAGCCTAGATGCATATTCTATCAGATTGGGTTTGATATCTCAACAAACACAAAACTTTTCCATACTAAAACTTCATTTTCGATGTACCGTTCCTATGGCAGCTATATGATATAGTTATCCGATTTTAACCAAATTTGGTCAAGATGTATACTACCAGCCTAGATGCATATTCTATCAGTTTGGGTTTGATATCTCAACAAACACAAAACTTTTCCATACTAAAACTTCATTTTCGATGTACCGTTCCTATGGCAGCTATATGATATAGTGGATCGATCCAAAAATAAAAACAAACTTGATCTGCCTATGGTATTCAGGAACCTACATACCAAATTTGATGTCTCTAGCTCTTATGGTTTCTGAGATCGACGCGTTCAAACATCCGGACGGACGGACGGACGGACGGACGGACGGGCGGACGGACGGACGGGCGGACGGACGGACAGACAGACGGACATGGCTCAATCGACTCGGCTGTTGATCCTGATCAAGAATATATATACTTTTGGGGGTCGGCCACGCCCCCTTCTGCCTGTTACATACATCCTGCCAAACACATTATACCCTTTTTTGCCCATTTTTAATGGGCTCAGGGTATAAAAATATATTATCGGTGTGTTATAAATCACATAAGCAAATGAAAATGTACGAGCCAAATAAAACACGTCTGATTCACTCAAACAAGGAACTCTCTCTGTATATATATTCAAGATAAAAATTTTAAAATGACTACACCAGTAAAACTTAGAAGGCAGGAGTTAGTTATCTTCCAAACCAAGTGTGTAATTTTATAAAATAAAAGTCTTAAAATAACGATTAAAAGTGATTTTTATCGATTTTTCTGTCTGGTAGTTTTCTTGAAATTACGTGATTGTGCTGATTTATCATTCTTTTTTAATAAAAAACATATTGTTGAATGCCAGGAATGGCTTAAAAAACATTATTCGAACTCTGCTCCATCAAAAAGAAGCATTTGTTGTTGGAATGCCGAATTCAAACGTAATCGTACAGACACCGATGACATTCCATCTACTGGAAGGCCAAATGACGCTGTTATTCCGAAAAGCGCCCAAAGCGACGCAGCAGTTGCCTGGCAAGGTTATGGCGTCTTTATTTTGGGATGCGCATGGAGAAATATTTATGTCACACATCAATGAAAACGATGGCAAAATTGAACAAATTTGGCCCCAGCGACTACTGGCTCTTCTCAGACCTCGAAAAGATGCTCCGTAGTAAGAGATTTCGCTCAAATGATGAAGTGTAGTATGCATATATATTGAGTATCCACTGTACCAAGAGTACTTAAAGCGTACACACTGTAACACTATGATGCAATGTTTACATAAACAAAACCCAGGTCATTAAACCAAGTGGTCGAATATTGAACCGATCAGCGCGCTCACAGAAAGTGCAAGTGTCAGCATTCTGTTAGACGCGCCGACCACTTGACCAAACTCAAGTGTATGCATATACCCTCGCGCTCCAGCTTAAGAGAGCATATTTACATATATATATAATACATAATATACATAACCGTCTCTCTGCTGTCCAACTGTGGGCAGCGCAGCAACGAGACCTAGGTTTAATTAGACCTTAAGGAACTATGT
Organism: Drosophila falleni; assembly: GCA_035045575.1. NCBI lineage: Eukaryota > Metazoa > Arthropoda > Insecta > Diptera > Drosophilidae > Drosophila > Drosophila falleni. The sequence goes on from JAWNOV010000186.1 coordinate 260,458, forward strand.
AAGAACAGATTCAACTGAACGTTGGAAGCGGCACCTTCGCTGCTTCCTAATAAATAAAGAACTATAAAAACCAAGCGTTGTGCTTATTATACTACATGGCGACCGTGACAGTTTCACTGTGTCACTAAAAAAAAGTGAAGTGAAGTGACAGGAAGACCAGGGATCAACAAGGATCATCGAATAAATGCAATAATAAATGCAAGAGGGCAACGACAACAACAACAACAAGCAACAAGCGCCAGCACGGATTGGATGGAAACCGAAAAGTCTGAGTGAGTAGAGTGCAGTAATGGGCAAACGCGGAGGTCAGAAAAATAAGATAAATAAAAGAATAGCACACATTAAGTGGCTATTATATACAAATAAGCCGCCGCCCGCATGGGCAACAGCGCAAAAACTGACCGAACAACTTGATTTTCTGAAAGAAAGCCTCCAGCAACGAAAGCCAAATACTGCCACTCACTCAGCAAATATTAAAGTTATCAATAACCACATAACTAATAAACCACCATCTCCAAAGCCGTTGCCGAAGAAGCCCAACCTCTGCCCAAACGACTGCGAGGGACCACTAGACGCCCCAGCATGCAAATCCACATGCAGGAAGCCAAAGACCAGTGCGAAGACCGGCACCGGCCCCGCCTGAGCCAATAGGCCCCGGACATCAGCAGCAGTAAAGTCAACAGCGAGAGGGGCACTCCGCCACTTTCGCCTACGAAGGAGCGTCAGCGTAGCCAAACCGGCGACGACCAGCTGACGCGGAGGACATCCGGAACATCTATAACGCCAGAAGCAACTGGAGCAACATTACTTCTAAATTAACATTAAAATTATTTAATAAGATTTGTAAAATTGCGCGGAACCATTTCCGTTCAATTAGAAGTGTAGCCTGTGAAGCTATACGAAAAAATAGGCAGGAAATTGTAAACGTAGATGCAAAATAATGCAATAGACAAATGTTCGGATGACATAAACAATAATTTCAAACACAATTTTAAAATATATATGCCCAAAATGGGAATAGTAGATGTTAAGTCAGTGGATTCCACTGCTAATGTTATCAATAAAGTAGAGTCAAATAGCAATGATTTAAAGCTTATACATACATTGTTAATAATAATTGTTGTAATAATGTGCGCAAACTGTTTTTATAAATTGTATAAATTGCACAACAAATGTTTAAAGAAAAGATATCAGAGCCAGGCAAATGATCTGGACAAAATTTAAAAAAAAAAAAAGGCACAAACAACATTAAAATTAAAAATATAATTAACTTTTATAATTCTAAGAAAATAAAATGAAATAAATAAAATTAATTAAAAAAATATATATATATATTTTTGAATAAAGTATGGCTAAACTAAAGACGATTAGAAAAAGATATGATAGAATTCAGTTTAGCCTCATTTTAAAGAAAGAGTTCATATCCATAATAAAATGGAATGGAATGAACTATATAAAGAATTAAATAATATAAAAGCTGACTTTGATAAATCATACAAGTCACTTACACAGAATAGGCAAATTCAAAAGAATACAGTTAAAAAACATGTAGAAATACTAGTAGAATGCTTTAATGAAGCACGTTTACTAATACATGGCCAGAGAGACAAATTAAATCAAGAACATTGGTCACAGGTATCAAAATTTTTAATCAGATTACGATCAAACTTAGTATCAATAAAGTTAAAGTTCAATTTAGATATAACAGTACCGACCATACTGAACACTTCTCTAACAGTTGAAACTACTGATGAACCAGAATCAATAGAAGAAACTGACCAAATAGAATCAGAAGAATTTGCGAAGCCAAACCCTAAAGTAGAAGAACAAGACTTAAATAATCTTACAATTCCAGCTGTTTTGATGTCAGATCTGGATAATTCCACAGATTCTGATACTTGTTCAAGCATAATTGAAAACAAATCAAGCGATATCACAATGGCACAAACCAATATTGATTTTATTAATACAGCAACCAAGCTTGTACCAATTTTTGATGGTAAAGCTGAAAACTTAACAAGTTTTGTTGATGCATTAAAAATATTGGAATTGATAAAAGGCGATCACGAACAATTAGCAGTTTCTATAATAAAAACAAAGCTAAAAGGTGTCGCCAGAAATCTAGTCGGAAATGAAACAACAATAACTGAAGTAATTTCCAGACTAAGAAGCAATGTCAAAGGCGAAACTGTAGAAGTATTGTCAGCAAAACTGATGAACCTACAGCAACGCAATAAAACTGCTAACCAGTATATACTAGAGGTCGAGCAGTTGACAAAAACTTTAGAAGGTGCATATATAACGGACGGCTTACCTCTAGAGTTAGCTAGAAGTTATTCCACCCAAAATGCTGTAAAAGCAATTACTAAAAATTGCACAATCGATAAGGTAAAACTTATCATGCAAGCCGGCACATTCAATACTATGAATGATGCCGTATCTAAATTTGTAAATAGTTGCACAGAAGCAACCGGGCAGCCAAACACTGTCCTATATTACAAAAATTACTCACAGCGAGGAGGAAACCGCGGCCGTGGAAGTCACAGAGGTAACTTTCGCAGTCGCAATAATAATTATAACAATAATAGCCAATACAATAATGGACGAGGCCAATATAGAGGAAACTCAAGAGGCCATGGCAACTCGAGTCGAGGCCATAACAATAATAATCAAAGTAATGTGAGAGTAACCCAAAATACATCGGAAAACTCACAAAACCCTTTAGATACTCGACAGTAGAAAATGCAAGGGTTCGTACAATTAATCTCAGTCAGAATATATTTGTATCATTCAACCATGTGGCTACAGGAAAAGAACTTGTCTTTCTAGTAGACACAGGTGCAGACATTTCAATAGTTAAAGAAAATTCTGATGTCTTTCATGACATACAAGAAAATTACATAATAGACATTAAAGGAATAAGTCAAGAGGTAACCAAATCCAAGGGGTTAACTTCTATTGAGATACAGACCACTAAATACATAATCCCACACGATTTTCATATCGTGGATTTACAATTCGCTATTCCTTGTGATGGCATATTAGGAATCGATTTTATAAAAAAATACAACTGTCAATTAATCTTCAATCCATCTGAAGAAGATTGGCTTATAATTAGACCTAATAACTTAAAATTTCCAATTCATGTTCCAATGACATACAGTTCTGGCAACAACTCAATACTTCTGCCAGCAAGATCCCAAGTTGTTAGAAAAATCCAACTAAATTCAGAAGAAGACAGTGTATTGATTCCAAATCAAGAAATCCAGCATGGTATTTACATAGCAAGTACTATAGCAACATCTAAAAACGCTTTTATAAGACTACTCAATACAACAAATAAAGATCAAGTAGTCAGTACAAATAATTTAGCGTATGAATCACTTTCGAACTACGAAGTAGTCAAAACCAATCTAGAAAATAGAGAAGAATCTGTATTATCTCAACTTTCGAAAAACTTTCCTCCACAATTCAAATCACAGCTTTCAAGCTTATGCACCCAATATAGTGATATATTCGGATTAGACACTGAGCCAATAAGCACAAATAATTTTTACAAACAAAAACTGAGATTAAAAGATGATGAACCAGTGTATATAAAAAATTATAGAAGCCCACACAGTCAGGTGAACGAAATACAGAAACAAGTCGGAAAATTGATCACCGACGGAATTGTTGAACCATCTGTATCTGAATACAATAGCCCATTATTACTTGTCCCTAAAAAACCATCTCCAGGTTCAGAACAAAAGAAATGGCGATTAGTGATTGACTATCGTCAAATTAATAAAAAATTACTGTCTGATAAATTTCCACTCCCAAGAATTGATGACATTTTGGATCAACTTGGACGAGCAAAATATTTTTCATGCCTTGACTTAATGTCAGGATTTCATCAAATTGAACTCGAAAAAGTTCAAGAGATATAACGTCATTTTCAACGAGCAATGGCTCGTATCGCTTCACGCGATTACCTTTTGGACTAAAAATAGCGCCTAATTCATTTCAGAGAATGATGACTATAGCATTCTCTGGATTAGAACCTTCACAAGCATTCCTTTATATGGATGACTTAATAGTTATAGGTTGTTCCGAAAAACATATGCTTAAAAACTTAACAGACGTTTTTGAGAAATGTAGGAAATACAATCTAAAGTTACATCCAGAAAAATGTAATTTTTTTATGCATGAGGTGACTTTTCTCGGTCATAAATGCACAGATAAAGGAATACTTCCTGATGACAAGAAATATGATGTCATTATGAATTACCCCACGCCGCACAATGCGGACAGCGCTAGACGTTTCATAGCATTTTGCAATTATTATAGACGTTTCATAAAAAATTTCGCCGAATATTCACGGCACATAACAAGATTATGTAAAAAGAATGTTCCTTTTGAATGGACAGATGAATGCCAAAACGCATTCGATTATTTAAAAACAAAACTCATGGAACCTACTTTGCTACAATATCCTGATTTCAGCAAAGAATTTTGTATAATTACTGATGCAAGTAAGCAAGCGTGCGGAGCGGTTTTAACTCAAAACCATAACGGACTCCAACTTCCCATTGCATACGCATCAAGAGCTTTCACTAAAGGAGAAAGTAATAAGTGTACAACTGAGCAGGAATTAGCTGCTATTCACTGGGCAATATTACATTTTCGACCATATATTTATGGAAAACATTTTACAATCAAAACAGATCACAGACCATTAATATATTTATTTTCAATGATCAATCCGAGTTCTAAACTGACACGTATGAGGTTAGAATTAGAAGAGTATGATTTCACAGTCGAATACCTAAAGGGAAAAGATAATTATGTAGCTGATGCGTTATCAAGAATAACCATTAAAGATCTACAAAACATAACTGGAAATATAATGAAAGTCACTACAAGATATCAAAATAGACAGAAAATCCGCGCGGATAACAAAGAAATAGAATTGCCTACGCAATCTATAGAAAAAGCTTCTAAGCCCAACGTATATGTAGTCATAAACAATGATGAGGTACGTAAAGTAGTGACCTTGCATGTAAAAGATACGCTATGTTTATTTAAGCATGGTAGAAAAATTACTGCAAGATATGATGTTAGCGATTTATATACCAATGGAATCCTAGACTTAGGTCAATTTTTCCAAAGGCTTGAAATGCAAGCCGGTATAAACAAAATCAGCCAACTCAAAATGGCACCGTGGGAAAATATCTTTGAACATGTTTCAATTGATAATTTTAAAGAAATGGGCAATAAAATATTGAATACATTAAGAGTAGCGCTACTCAACCCGGTGACCCTTATAGAAAAACAAAAAGAAAAAGAAGCTATACTGTCTAAATTCCATGACGATCCAATACAAGGAGGTCATAGCGGCATTGCAAAAACCTTGGCCAAGGTCAAAAGACATTATTTTTGGAAAGGTATGACTCGAGATATTACTGATTACATACGAAAATGTCAAAAATGCCAAAAAGCTAAAATAACCAAGCATAGTAAGACCCCATTAATAATAACTGATACACCAATAAATGCTTTCGACAGAGTGATAGTGGACACTATTGGTCCACTACCAAAATCAGAAAATGACAATGAATATGCAGTCACTCTTATATGTGACCTAACTAAATATTTAGTTGCCATACCAGTTCCAAATAAAAATGCGAACACTGTCGCTAAAGCAATTTTTGAATCATTTATTCTGAAGTACGGTCCAATGAAGACGTTCATTACGGACATGGGAACAGAATATAAGAATTCAATTATAAATGATTTGTGCAAATACCTAAAAATTGAAAATATAACATCAACTGCACACCACCACCAGACAGTTGGAACAATAGAACGTAGTCATAGAACTTTCAATGAATACATACGCTCATATATATCGGTTGATAAAACTGATTGGGACGTATGGCTTCAATATTTCGTTTTCTGTTTCAACACGACCCCCTCAATGGCACATAATTATTGTCCATATGAGTTAGTATTTGGTAAAACAAATAATTTACCAAAAGAATTTAATAGTATAGAAAATATTGAACCAATATATAATATAGATGACTATGCTAAGGAAAGTAAATATAGACTAGAAGTAGCATACAAAAGAGCAAGAATAATGATAGAAGAAAATAAGAAAAATAATAAGATACTATACGATCAGAAAATAAATAACATAGATATATCAGTAGGTGATAAAGTCTTATTAAGAAATGAAACAGGTCATAAGTTAGATTATAAATATACAGGTCCGTATAAAGTAACGGAAATAGGAGATAGAAATAACATTATAATAACAGATAATAAAAACAAAAAACAAACAGTACATAAGGATAGGTTAAAAATGTTTATTTCATAATTGTATTTAGTATGGCCATGCTATATAACGAAAGAAAATCTTCTTTATATACGAATATTATTTGTAATTTCATTTTCTTGGAATATAAAAAAAATAAATAAAAAAAAAAAAAATTTCTATTAAGAAAATTTTCCATTGTTAATTAAAAATTAATCTTTTAAGTAAAATATACTTTTAAAATAACTTCATAATATTACGTTATTTTTCAAAAGGAGGGAGATGTAGTATGCATATATATTGAGTATCCACTGTACCAAGAGTACTTAAAGCGTACACACTGTAACACTATGATGCAATGTTTACATAAACAAAACCCAGGTCATTAAACCAAGTGGTCGAATATTGAACCGATCAGCGCGCTCACAGAAAGTGCAAGTGTCAGCATTCTGTTAGACGCGCCGACCACATGACCAAACTCAAGTGTATGCATATACCCTCGCGCTCCAGCTTAAGAGAGCATATTTACATATATATATAATACATAATATACATAACCGTCTCTCTGCTGTGTCCAACTGTCCAACTGTGGGCAGCGCAGCAACGAGACCTAGGTTTAATTAGACCTTAAGGAACTATGTAAGAACAGATTCAACTGAACGTTGGAAGCGGCACCTTCGCTGCTTCCTAATAAATAAAGAACTATAAAAACCAAGCGTTGTGCTTATTATACTACAGAAGTAATCGCCGAAACTAACGCCTATTTTGAAGGCAAAGAAAAATCGTTTTACAAAGGCGGTATCGAAAGATTGGAAAGCGTTGGAAAGATTGTATTTTCCTAAAAGGGGCCTATGTTGATGAATAAAAACGAATCTTTGGCAAAAAAAATGTGTTTTAATTAATTAGTCACACACATTATTGAACGAAGTGTTAATATTATGTGTAGTTTTGTGACTATATTTATAAAGTATTATTTAGAACCTAGTCAACTTATTTTCTAGATCTGATTCACTGTTTATAATTTTTAACTTTTCGTTAACGGTTTTATGAAATCTTTCAACATCAGAAATGCCATTTTTACTTGTGGTAATATTAATGTCTACTCCTTCGGATCTTAACCAGATTTTTAACGCTGAACACATAAATGCTGAATATTTGTCTGCTTTTATTTCTTTTGGTTTACCCATTTTGTTAAATATTTTAGGTAACGCTCTTTTTGCTTCTAGCCAATTTCTACCATTTACTTCGATAAGGGAAGCGAATTTAGAATATATGTTTATTCAAAACAAGAATCGTTTGTTGTCTACCATATAAAAATCTATAACATATTTTTCTCTAGGGTTGAATGTTTCTGGAGTTAGTTCAAATGTTAGCTTAGTGTCTCTATGTTCTGTTTTGGCAATGTTACAGGTTTTAAATTCGTTAATAATGTATTGTATTAAATTCTGATATTTTTCTTTGCAAAGAACGGTTAATTTTGCAATACCTGGGTGCAATAATTTCTTATGTGCTTTAACGATAAATTCCTTAAATTCTGCATATGTTTGAATGTCTGTTAACATTTTATTTGATCTTCTTACTTTTCTTAAATTATTTGGACTTATTATTTCTATGACAGCGGTTTGAAATGTTAGGAAATCTACCTCGTTATGAAAGTATATAACGCTTTTCTTTGTACATAGATATTCTATTATTAGCTTTAGTGTTTGTCATTTCTTTGTACTTGATTTGTGTTCTAGTCTTACGAAAATAGTGCAATACATTTCCTTCATTACTGTTACTTTTAATGAATTCTATTTGTCTGTTGTAATAGTTAATTGGTCTTTCTGTTATTGAAATATAATTTTGATTATCTTCTTGTGCGCTATGAACTGATGCTGCTGTACTGTTGGAAATCTCTCCTAATAAATTCTCTTCTAGTTTAATTCTTGATTAAGAATCTGCGACATAGTTTTTTTTCCTCAAATCAATCATAATCAAATTCATTAAGTCTTATTTTCCATCGTTGTAATTTCATATTTGGTTCTTTAACATTGTTTAATCAAACTAGAGGTTTGTGGTCACTGAGAATTTCTTTTTTACCTGTTGTGTGTTGTTGGTTGTAATGTGGCCTGTTACTCAGTAGAGGGGTCGGTAACCAAAAAGATTTAAAAGTTGGGCTAAAATCTTATGTATTAGGTTAAAAATAAGTCACAACAGCAACACAATATAGCATTCAAACCTTTTTATCATTCTTGCGCCTTAAAATTCTAAACTAGTTATAGTCACGCATACTGAGGGTAGAAAATTAACATCTCTTGAATCTTGATTATGTCATATCGACAGTAAACCAACAAATGACACAATTTTTGTTTTTGCCTAAATTATCTCATACAATATTTTGTAAACCATATAAGTTTGAATAGATTTCAAAATATGCCGAATTTTTTTTAGACCTGAAGCAATTTCTACTTGAACTAAACCCTAAGCAGTAGCTGACATAAAGCAGTTGATAACCTGAGGATGTTGAAACAATTGTGAACATAAAGCAGTTAATAACTAAAATCAGTTTTTAACCTGATGATGCTGCTAATTTTCAAATTTGGAAATAACCCTTCCTTTTCGAGTCTCAAAATTAGGAGGACAAGGCAAATTGAGCGACAAGACATGCACCAATGGGGACTTTGGGCCTATAATAATTAATTTTAATAATAAAAGTTAATTCTCAAAAACATTTTTTTTTCTGTCCCACTCATATATTTTAATGTTTGCGGATTATGTAAAACTTATCTTTTCATACACTGATTCCCTTCTTCATAATCGTCTGCAAGACAATTTGAACGGTATGTAACTATGGTGCCCGGCCAATAAGTTGCATCTAAATTGTTCAAAGTGTACGTCATGATATTTAGTCGTTCTAGGCAATATTTAGCTTCTTACACTATTGACAATATCGCTTTGAAACGTATAAAATCTGCGATATTACGCAGAACGAAACGGCAACGACTGGCCTTTGCAGCAGCAGCAATCGTTGGTTGTGTTGTCGGTTTGGGGCGTGCTCGTCTGAGCAGCACCTGGTTGTTGCACTAACGTCTCTTGGCTGAAGTCGAGTTGTGCCTCCTCGTCGATATCGCTTGTATCGACATCCTCCTGGTGTATTGCTCGACAGGTTAAGCGCAGCGGGCCGGAAAGGTGATAAGAAGACGGGGGACCAAGGCAGTGCCCCATACCTTGGCAAGGCGAGCTACGGCCCGTAGACTAGATTGTAGACAGGATAATGGGTTTTTGGATAAGACGGGGATTGCTGTCGCCGCTCAAAATTAGCCGTACAACTGTACGCTACCAAGGGACACCACGAGGAGGTCCAAGCCAGAAGGAAAGGGGTGTACGGAACTGGACTTTCCACCTATGAGTCGACTTGATGCTCAGAGGGCAAGGAATAATCGCTCCATCTTGACTAAATTGGAGCTTTGCCTTGTTCACTGTATCCTTGTCCCCTATGTCTTTGTACATAGATATTCTTGAATTAATTCTTATAAATTCTTAATTTGTGTTCTAGTCTTATGAAAATAGTGCAATACATTGTTTTAGTTTCTTTTAATAAATTCTATTTGTCTGTTGTATAGTTAATATGTCTTTCTGTAATTGAAATATAAATTTGTGCGCTATTCACTGTTGCTGCAGTACTGTTGGAAATTTCGCCTAATAAATTCTCTTCTAGTTTAATTCTTAATTAAGCATCTTCGACATAGTTTTCTTTTCTTGGGACTCAGTTAATATGATAATCAAATTCATTAAGTCTTCTTTAACATTGTTTAACCAAACTCGAGGTTTGTGGTAATTGAGAATTTCGAATTTTCTCCCGAAAAGATATGATCTGAAATATTTGGTGGCCCAAACAATTGCTAAGAGTTCTATCTCAATTGCTGAGTAGTTTATTTCATGTTCGTTTAGTGTTCGGCTTGCGTAGCATATAGGTTTATGGTATTGACATAGTACTGCTCCTATACCAATGTTGCTTGCAATGAGAACGGCTTTCCAAAGTTGGGGTAAATTAATATTGGATCTGAAGCAGAGCTCGTAAAATATGCTCAACCAAATTTTTGCGCGAACACAATCGTTCGTCGCTCATCTACTAGGTTGTTCAAAAAAATATTGGGGCTCGATAGGAAAAACATATTTAAATGGCTTAAAAAATTTTTTATTATTCAGTAGGTCAATACATTTGTTTATTTGAAGGTCAATACATTTGTTCCAACGGGATTCCAACTTGTAGATTCTATCCCTGAAGTGAGAATCTGGAAGGGCTGCAAAATACGCTTCTACTGCAGTTATGACGTCATCATTTGATGAAAAACGCTTTCCCCGCATTCTTTTTTCAAAATCTGAAAACAGATGGAAGTCGCTATGGGCCAAATCCAGTGAATACGGGGGATGCTTCAATAATTCAAACTTTAGTTCGTTGATTTTAGCCATTGTCAAAATGCTCTTTTAACATGGTGCATTGTCTTGATGAAAAATAACTTTTTTCTTCTGCAATCCGGGCCTTTTTTCATTAATTTTTCTTTTCGCTTGTCAAAAAGGCTACAATAATATTCAGAATTTATTGTTTTACCAAAACTCCTTTTGCATCCCAAAAACTGATGCTAACACCTTCTTCGCCGATTTATGGACACGAACTCGTTTCGGAACCGAATAACCAGGTTCACACCACTCTTTAGCTTCTTGTTTTGATTCAGAATCATGGTGATAGACCCAAGTCTCATCCATAGTAATCAATCTCCGCACAAAAAGCTTCAAATGTTGCCGAGAAAGTCGTGCTCGAGTGTGTTTTTGCTCCATTATTAGCGAATGCGGCACCCACTTTGCACACAGCTTTCTGTAACCCAATACTTCGGTCAAAATATTGTTAACTTTCCTCAATGAGATGCCTACGACTTCTACTAAATCTCTTTCAGTCACTCGACGATTTTCCAATACGATATCCATTTTTTTTTAACAATTTCTGGTGTTGTTGCTGTTTTTGGACGTCCTGGACGTAAATCATCTTCTAGGCTCATACGACCACGCTTAAATTCAGAAACCCATCTTTCAACAGTGCTTATCGAAGGCGAAGAATCCTTATACACTTTTAACATTCGTTCATAAATATCCTTTGCTTTTAAACCTTCCAAAAAAAAAATTAAATCACTACTTGAAATTTTTCATTGTAAAAACTTTCGCGATACGATAAAACAAAATGGCGTACAAAAATTGAATGTTTGCAATGAAACTTCACGTACGTTCTTAAAAATAGTGTACCAACGTATAAAAATTAATTTAAGCTTGCAGCAATACCCTTTGGTACCGAACCGCAAAAAAACACATTTTATCTACTCAACAATTTCAAAAATGAAATATGTAACAGTTTTGCTTAAATTATATATACTCCAAATTGTTTTGTAAATCTCCTAAATAAACAATTTACAACTTGTAAGAAATTCTCTGAAAAAAATAAGCCATTTAAAATTCTAACGGATGGCGCTATTTTAGTGTCAGGCACAAATTGTATTAATGAAACCTGGCTTACAGGAACTTATCTTGTTACTTTAAAACCATAGTAATTATAAACAACATCACCTACACAAATGAGAAAGAAAAAATATTAACCTATGTTTGTTGCCTTAAATATTTCGTTGAACGAGAAATTCTGTAAATCAGACATCAGACATCTAATGACCAAACAAAAATCTTATTGTATTTAAAAATAATGAAATATATTGAAATGAAATAATAAAAAAACTTATAACTTGTAGGGATGAGCATGTCGCGCAACTCAATTTTTGCTATTTGCACATTTGTTTGTTGTTAGTACATTATTTTGGACTCTCCTGTAAAGATAATTAACAGCTGTAAAAAACAAAGAATGTTAATCCTCAGCATGTTAGCATAACATTTGCAATGCGTTGGCAGGACTTGCAATTGCCATTCACAATGTGCGATATATCGATAAATTCGACAAATCGTTCAAACGCATGCATTTTCTATCGGTAATTACGCCTAGCATTTCCGTCGATCTGTCTCTTTCCTGATGAACAAGTGGACAAGTGCAGTTTGCATCAGACTGATACGTTGTACATAAAGTGGTTGTCTTGTGTCTAATAAGTTTTCGTATAGGCTTTGGAGTCTGTGCTACGTTTGGCGGGAAAATATTTAACATCGTTCTGCAGCAATCCTTAGTTGGAACACAGTTGCAACGACGCTACTAAGACGCCAGCACAGAGACGCTGCGATCAGTTTCTCGTTGCCAATACGCCACCAATTGTACAGACACGCCCACACACACACACACACGCGCGTGCTCAAACACGCTGCAGCCGACACACACTGTCAACGACGACGTGGTATACAACCTGCTATACCCGCCGTTGTTGTACCTGTGGCCTCGTGGCTCTTGTTGTTCTGACAACAAGGAAGTGGAACTAACCTCGTGGAAGACCTAACCTGAAAAGATGACCCTGATGATATAATATCGCTTTGGAAGCGAGTATGCTGATTTTGATTTTGCTTTTGATTTTGCGTGTCTATTGAATTTCACCCAATGGCACTTAATGTAACGTAAATGATATATATTATTCAATTTAAATTACTTTAAGCCTTTTATTTGAAATATTTAAATACTGATGACATAAATTGTCACAACAAAAAAAAAGAAACAATTTTGTAGCCAAGTAAGATAAATATATTCTGGTATGGTATGTATATAATGCAGAAACATTAGCTGTTATATATTCTAATCCGATTCGAAGTTCACACAGCAAACCCTTCGTCTTCAGGCCTGTCGACATCGTGGGAATTGAGATGCTGAATTAAAGTATGTGAGTACGGCATGGCCGAAAAATAACATTAAGTCTATATAACAGCGAATTTTTGAGTATTATCGTAACATATACCTACCAATCAGAATCAAATTAGGAGCATTCACGTATCTCAGTATTGTTTGTGAAGATACTTATATAATTCTGGAATTGTAATAATATCCTCAAATGGGGGTAAAAATATGAAATGTATTAATATCGAACAAGAAAATGAATTAAACTAAATTGTTAAATGGGCACCTGAAATAAGTTTTGTTGCATTGATTTAGGGTAAAGGCAAAGAATTAAGAGTCTTTACATGGTTGGGTGGGTAAAGAAGAAGAGCTGTAACATCTGAGTTCTTCACATGTAGATATATATCATTTTTGTTTTCTCTTTTCTTGCTTGTTCGGTTGTTATCCATTCCAAGTATAACTCTGTCCTACAAGTTTTAGTTATGTGACACTGTGGCTTTCTAGGTGGCAAAAGAACCCCCCCATTTTCCCTGAGCTCAAGTCGGCACCTGAGACAGAGTACGCCTCCAGATTGCTGCACACACCACGTGTTCGTTATATAATAAAATGGCGCCCAAACGTGTGGGGCCCGAGATCATTGAAATTAAAACAAGTAACACTTACGTTGAGTTACCCCGCGTTTCCGGTTACCTTCCTCTAATTCCCACTTCCTTCCACAACCACCATCCAAATTTTGTATTAGATCAGAGCGTATGTTTGATTATAAGGAACTGCAGGTTTTCTGTTAGATTTACGCGGAGCCTGACCTATAAACAAACATATCGCAAGAATTTTAGCTGACAACCGTTAGCCAAACATTATTTTGATTTCACTTCATTTTGGAATTTAGTATTGGCTTTACGTTGACCTAAACCAGATGATAGACTTCTAATATCTGCATATCCTTATTTTGTTTTTATGAAAATGAGATTGCTCTTGGTGGATGTCTTCGTCAAGTTTCTCTTTTCCGAAAACAATTCATCACCTTATTTTTATTGGATTCATTTTAAACAGTGAGAGAAGCTCAAATGATATATCTTTACACTATGTAACAATCTTATGAATGGATAAGTCCCAAATTAACTTAAATAATCTGCTCGGATTTCAATTTTTTTTTCAAATCCTTAAAAGCATTTTCGTTAAGTATACTCAAAACCAGTAGCGATGGTTGTAGTGCGCAAGACAGAAGATCTATCTGCGTTAGCAAATGTTGCAGATAACTCAGTGTCCTGTACAATTTTCAATGATTCCACTTCAGAAACCGTCTTCACTGAAACAGGATGTAGGCATAAGTTCCACAGGGCCTGTTTATCTGAGTGGTTAAACAATAATACCACATGTCCAAATTGTCGACAACCGTGCAGTCTTGCACAGAGTTCTGAGAACTTGGCAAGTGCAGCCACGACCAATATTAGAAATAAAATAGGTAGACCTCGGGGTGCCGCTGGAAATAATTCCACAGGAACTATCCCAAGAACTCGACCAGCAACTAGGTCTAATAATCGAAATAATATCCAAAACATGCGTCCGCCAGCCAGTGTTGCCACCAGACGTGACTCAGGAAGAAGTGCTTCCGATAATTATATCGGCAATTCTGATGATCGCATTCAGCAAATAATAGCAAGTTCTTTGGAAAGCTATAGAGCAAGTATCGCCGCGACAGTATCTGATCAGATCTGTACTGCCTTACGAAATTTAAGTTTGTCCGCTTTGCGACGAGAGTCCCGAGACGAGTCACAACTCGAATGGGATAATGAAATTCATTTGAATGTGCCGCGAGTGAACGTCGAGCATGACTCCAATCAGAGACGTAGACCCTCTGGTGCTCGGGCTAACACGATCGATTATTCCACTGATCGTCCTGATAGAATCTGTAACGTTATTTCCAACTGGAAGGTTAAATTCTCTGGTTCTGCTAGTGACCTTCCAATAGAAGACTTTATATATCGTGTTAATTGTCTTACTTCTCAATATTTTCACAGCAATTTCGACTTATTGTATCAGTTTGCGAATTTACTCTTCTCTGGTTCCGCTCTTACATTTCATTGGCGAGTTCATAGAACCACCGGTCATATGAATTGGTTTGAATTGTGCAACAAGCTGCGTGAGCGATATCAAGATCAACGAACTGATCGAGATATCAAACAGGTCATGAGACATCGTAAGCAAGGAAGCAATGAATATTTCGATGAATTCTTAGACGCCATTGTAGCGATCGCCGATTCTCTCAGAGATCCCATGTCAGAAGCTGACATTATCACAGAAGTTAGACATAACCTGAAATCCAAAATAAGACATGAACTACTTCACGTAGATATTCCAAGTCTGGCAATATTGCGTAAAGAGTGTCATAGACACGAAGAATTCTTTCGTAATTCGCGAACGAAACTTCGTGAAAATGTTTCTAAACGAATAATTAATGCAATTCGTCACGAAGAGGAATCTGATGAAAAATCTGAATCAGAGACCGAAGTAACCGACGAAGTTTGTGCAGTGCGCCTAAGTGATAAATTAAAGTGCTGGAACTGCGACGAACAAGGTCATAGGTACCATGATTGCTTGAAACCCCGCCGAATTTTCTGCTATGGCTGCGGTTTGCCGGATATATATAAGCCAAATTGTGTTAAATGCAAACCAACTGCGGAAACTCAGCGCAGGATGTCCTCAGAGTTCAGAGAGGGGATGTCCGACGATAGCCTTGGATCTTAATTCAGCTACTTCTCCATTACCAGACTTACCATATCATTTACCTGACGTATCAATTCACTCCTCAGATTTGACAAATCCCCAATCTATCAAACCCTATCATGAACGATTGCGAGAGTATAGATTGCGCAGAGCTGCAATTTTCAATGCCGACTCTTTGAAAATCAAGAAAAGTCGTTCATCTTTGGTATGCAAAAATTTTGGAAAGAAAAACGTCGCTTGAATTGCTTTACTATGTCTGCTATAGTGCAGAAAGGCAATGATATTCGTCCATTTACACAAATTGAGATCCTCAATGAGTCCTATTTGGCACTCTTGGATAGTGGAGCCAATAAAAGTGTAATTGGATCAGCACTTGCTAAACGTATAATATCAGAACAGATAAATCTAAGCAAAGTAAACGGCGTTGTTCATACTGCAGATGGTTTCAAACAAACTGTGGCAGGTACTGTGTGCTTACCAATAAAGTACAATTCTCAATATATAGACTTCGAATTTCTTTTAGTACCATCAATTAAACAAAATGTGATTTGTGGAATAGATTTTTGGAAAGCTTTTGGTATTTCTATTTTATCATCCTCTTTCTCGATCAATGAAGTAAAAGCTGACACCGTTAGTGACTCTTCGGAGCTAAAGCTATCTGGAGCTCAGAAAGCGAAATTAAATTCTGTAATTGACTATTTTCCATCCTCAGAACGTAACGGTCTAGGAGAAACATCTCTCGTAAACATAATATCGATACGGCCGATTCCAAGCCAATAAAGCAAAGATTTTATCCTTTGTCCCCAGCCAGAGAAAAGCTGCTATGCGAAGAGGTGGATCGAATGATTAAACTAGGCGTGATTGAAGAAGCTCCAACATCGCCATGGTCGTCACCAGTGACGTTAGTGGTCAAGCGAGGAAAGGTCAGGTTCTGTCTCGATGCACGCAAACTCAATGCTGTCACAGTCAAGGATGCATATCCTATGCCGATCTTAGATGGTTCTTTAAGTCGTCTTCCTACAGTGCATTGCATTTCGAAAATCGATTTAAAAGATGCCTTCTGGCAAATTCGATAAAAGTCCGATTCTCGTCCTAAAACCGCTTTTACAATTCCGAATCGACCATTATACCAGTTTAAACGAATGCCATTCGGCTTGACTAATGCACCTCAGACCATGTGTAGTTTGATGGATCAGGTCATTCCGTATCAGCTAAAATCTCTTGTATTCGTATATCTTGATGATTTGTTAGTTATGTCTTCTAGCTTTGAGGAGCATCTAGAGCATATTGGCACTGTTGCTACCCAATTGCGCAAAGCTGGACTTACAATAAACGTCAGCAAGAGTCAGTTTGGCTTAAGCAAAGTCGATTATCTCGGTTATGTTGTAGGAGAAGGTACTCTGCAAATCAACCCCAGCAAGATTCAAGCTGTGGATGAGTTTCCAGCGCCAAAGTCGCGCAAGCAACTAAGAAGATTTTTAGGCATGACTGGATGGTACCAGAGGTTCCTTTCTCAGTACTCCACAGTCATATTCGCGCTCACAGAACTATTGCGAGGCAAGTCGTTCGAGTGGAACGATTCGGCGCAAGTTGCTTTTGAAGAAATTAAACGTAGGCTATGTACAGCTTCATTTCTTGTCCATCGGAACTATGAAAAGCCTTTCGTGGTGCAATGCGATGCTTCTTCATATGGTGTTGGTGCAGTGCTAGCTCAAGTTGATGATTCTGGATGCGAGAGACCTATTGCATATATGTCTAAAAAGCTAAATAAAGCGCAAAGGAATTACACCGTAACAGAGCATAAATGCTTAGCAGTCGTTCTAGCGATTATAAAGTTTAGGATGTATATCGAAGGACATTCTTTTAAAGTCGTGACTGATCACGCAAGTCTTCGCTTGTTAATGAATCAGGCAGATTTAAGTGGCAGGTTAGCTCGATGGGCAATTAAGTTGCAGGGCTTTTCTTTTCACATAGAACATAGAAAAGGAAGCGAAAATGTGGTAGCTGATGCTTTTTCGAGGTCATTTGCAGAAGTTGATGAAGTTGCTGCAATAGAAGTAGAATTGTTCCCAGAAGTTGATCTAGATTCAGAAGCATTTCAATCAGAAGAATATTGTAAGCTTAGAGATAACTATCAAGCCGCAGATTTACCAGATTTTAAAGTTCTTGACAAATATATCTATCGTCGTTGTAATTTTAATGAGGACTCTGATGATTGTTGGAAATTGTTTATTCCAGAGGCGTTACGCATACCAGTCATCAAAGCCGCTCATGATCAGCCGATTTCCAGCCATTGCGGCATCGCTAAATGCTTAGAAATATTAAGACGACGATTCTTCTGGCCTAAAATGGTTATCGACGTGCGTAACTATATAAGGGATTGTGATACTTGTAAGACAACGAAATATCCTACATGCGCATTAAAACCACCCATGCGAAGCAAGGTGTCGAGTGATAGAACTTTTCAGAGATTTTATATTTTTATTTTATTTGTCCCTTTCCTCGCACGAAGCAAGGCAACGTTGGAATTTTTTTTGTACTGGATCATTTTTCAAAGTTTATATTTCTTAAAGCTGTGAAGAAATTCACGTCGCAGATTGTCATTAAGTACTTGAGGGATGAGGTCTTTGCATGCTTTGGAGTACCGGAAATTGTTGTTAGTGACAATGGCACTCAGTTTAAAAGCCATGAGTTCGCTAATTTAATTTCCAAATATGGTATCAATCATATGTGCACAGGTGCGTATGCTCCTCAGTCCAACGCAGCCGAAAGAGTTAATCGATATATTAACGCAGCTTTAAGAGCATATGTTCGTAGCGATCAGCGTCTATGGGACATCTATTTGCCAAGTATAAATTCTGCAATACGAAATTGTATTCATCAATCCGTAGGAATGTCACCATACTTTATTGTATTTGGTCAACACATGATTACGCACGATCATGATTACAAACTGTTGCGAAATCTTAACCTGCTCAGCGATGGTACTGAAGGGTTATTCAGGATCGATGAATTTCATAAGCTTCGCTCAAATATTGAAAAACACCTCACGAAAGCATATGAGAAAAATCAGCAGACGTACAATTTGCGTACTAGGCATCGTTCATTTGAGTTTGGCCAAGAAGTTGTTAAGCGAAACTTTGTATTAAGCAATGCAGCTGCAAGTTTTAATTCAAAGCTTGCGCCAGTCGGAATAAGAGCCCGAATCAAGAAAAGGTGTGGTAATACGTTGTATCTTTTAGAAGATCTCAATGGCAAAGAATTGGGAACCTTTCATGCGAAGGATATATGGTAAATCCATGCTCACCGTCTTTTTTTCAGCTCTAAACTTCGCCGTAGAGGCTTAGTTTAAATCTGATGGGTGTAGGGATGAGCATGTCGCGCAACTAAATTTTTGCTATTTGCACATTTGTTTGTTGTTAGTACATTATTTTGGACGCTACTGTTAAGATAATTATCAGCTGTAAGAAACAAAGAATGTTAATCCTCAGCATGTTAACATAACATTTGCAATGCGTTGGCAGGACTTGCAATTGCCATTCACAATGTGCGATATATCGATAAATTCGACAAATCGTTCAAGCGCATGCATTTTCTATCGGTAATGACGCCTAGCATTTCCGTCGATCTGTCTCTTTCCTGATGAACAAGTGGACAAGTGCAGTTGGCATCAGACTGATTTATAAATCTTGAAGCATCCACCTGAGTGAACATACTTTTTGCGGCACTAAAAGTGCATTCTATTTGTGTATCGTGCATACGTGCACATAGTGTATGATTATAGTTTAATAAAGGTACTTGTAATAAAGTGGTTGTCTTGTGTCTAATAAGTTTTCGTATAGGCTTTGGAGTCTGTGCTACGTTTGGCGGGAAAATATTTAACATTGTTCTGCAGCAATCCTTAGTTGGAACACAGTTGCAACGACGCTACTAAGACGCCAGCGCAGCGACGCTGCGATCAGTTTCTCGTTGCCAATACGCCACTAATTGTACAGACACGCCCACAAACACACACACACATTCCTTTGTGGTATTGCGAAGCTGTTGCTTGCTCGCAGACGCGCTTCCATTTGGATAAGTGGTATTGCGAGAACTCACTGCTGTTGGGACGACGCGCTGTTTTTGTTGTCAACACGGTGTGCACTCTCTCGCGCACACCCATATTTGAGTCGATGCCGCTGTAGCGTGCTCAAACACGCTGCAGCCGACACACACAGTCAACGACGACGTGGCATACAACCTGCTATACCCGCCGTTGTTGTACCTGTGGCCTCGTGGCTCTTGTTGTTCTGACAACAAGGAAGTGGAACTTACCTCGTGGAAGACCTAGCCTGAAAAGCTGACCCTGATGATATAATATCGCTTTGGAAGCGAGTATGCTGATTTTGATTTTGCTTTTGATTTTGCGTGTCTATTGAATTTCACCCAATGGAACTTAACGTAACGTAAATGATATATATTATTCAATTTAAATTACTTTAAACCTTTTATTTGAAATATTTAAATACTGATGACATAAATTGTCCCAACAAAAAAAAAAAAAGAAACAATTTTGTAGCCAAGTAAGATAAATATATTCTGGTATGGTATGTATATAGTGCAGAAACATTAGCTGTTATATATTCTAATCCGCTTTGAAGTTCACACAGCAAACCCTTCGTCTTCAGGCCTGTCGACATCGTGGGAATATTGAGATGCTGAATTAAAGTATGTAAGTACGGCATGGCCAAAAAATAACATTTAGTAAGTCTATATAACAGCGAATTTTTGAGTATTATCGTGACATATACCTACCAATCAGAATCAAATTAGGAGCATTCACGTATCTCAGTATTATTTGTGAAGATACTTATATAATTCTGGAATTGTAATAAAATCCTCAAATGGGGGTAAAAATATGAAATGTATTAATATCGAACAAAAAAATGAATTAAACTAAATTGTTAAATGGGCACCTGAAATAAGTTTTGTTGCATTGATTTAGGGTAAAGGCAAAGAATTAAGTCTTTACATGGTTGGGTGGGTAAAGAAGAAGAGCTGTAACATCTGAGTTCTTCACATGTAGATATATATCATTTTTGCTTTCTCTTTTCTTGCTTATTCGGTTGTTATCCATTCCAAGTATAACTCTGTCCTACAAGTTTTAGTTATGTGACACTGTGGCTTTCTAGGTGGCAAAAGAACCCCCCCATTTTCCCTGAGCTCAAGTCGGCACCCGTAGGCAGAGTACGCCTCCAGATTGCTGCACACTCCACGTGTTCGTTACAAACTATAAAATTAGGAATTAAGTTTAACAATTAATAATGAATTAATACTCTCGGCACTTAAGGAGTTGCGTCTTTCATTTAAAATGAAATTAAGTGCAGAGAACGACCTTTCCACCGATACTTGCGTTGCTGGTGTGGCTAGCACCACCTTAGCAACTTCAGTCAAATGGGGTGACTTAAATTTCATGTCCCGGTAAAAATCTTTGATATTTGCCGTTAATGGTAGCCGACCATGAACTAAATTAAAATTTTCTATTTTCATATAACGTTTGGATAGCTTATCAGAAACTTCTTCTCCCACCACCTCTTGCACTGTCTAAATTCCATCTAAAAGGCTCGAGAAAAGTGATGTCCCCAGAGAGTCGTTACTGGTGCTTGTTGAGGAAGATGGAAGGGAAACGGCATCCGCTTCATGGCTTACATTGGCATTAATCTTAATAAACTAACTATTTTAGAACTATTTTAGTAGCTAAATACACAAATATACAAACACATAATTCCTTCTAGTAGACGAGTCTTGTTTGATTCCATACTATTTTAGATCGGAGATAATAGTCTTACATGATTTAAAATAAAATAACGGCTAGCGATTGATTTTAAATTTTTTTTCGCCAGAATTTTCTGTTGCTCGGTCAATATCAAATTAATTGCGGACAACAAAGCTTCGTTTTCAAGCAATTTAGTTTCGCGCAATTTTAGTTGAGTTAATAACTGCTTTGATATCATGTTTTTGCTGTTTTGACATTTTAGCCTTAGTTCCATTCATGCAATAAAAAAATCACTATAAGTTAGATGCAATTTCAGAGTTGTATCGTAAACATCTTTAAATGTATTAAGATACAGCTCAACCCAGTCAAAGTCAGCGACTATAAAAAATGTGCTTTTCGTCTAAATAAAGCTCTTCAAATCAAAAAGTTTAGCCAACATCAAATTTGTTATATTCTACCTTGTAGAAACATCCAGAGTGAATATGTTTTTCTGATTCTCGATCAAAGTACGTCTGAAATAAAATCAGTTACATTTTCATAAATAATATTACTTTGGAAACCAGACAAAAAAAATACCTATATTTTCCTGCACGCAGAGTTTTGCAAATCAGAAAATTTGCAATTGCTTTTGCTTATGACATTGTAACGTTATCATTAATGTAGGCAGATATAAAAATAAAAATTGTCTAAAAACAAAACTAAACGGCCTGGCAACACTTGATATTTCAGCAAGCCAAAATAAAACAAAACTGTATGGCAGCACTGGTTATTTGTGCAACTCAAAGCAGTCAGCTATAAAAAAAATCGTTAGAACCGTTTAGTCAGAAATCGTCAAAATGTAAGCTAAAAAAACCTTATTTCACCTGTAAAATATTACCCGAGTGTTTAAGAAAAAAGCTTAAAGGCACGTCTGAAAGCCCTTAATCGAACCTTTCCAACGATATATAAAACATAACTATAGCTTAAATGGTTTGGAAACTGTTGAGGTTTCAGTTTTAGCGGGAAATAGCGTTTTCCTGCTAAACTAGCGGGAAATTGAAAAAGTCGTAAGACAAACATTTCTAGATTTGCAAAGAGGAATAAATCCCCAGCGTAATATTTTAGCTTCTTTAGCGCTTTGATGCAAACAAACAGACAACAAACTGACTTTTTACTTCATTTTTAGGAGTCTACTAAAATTTTCAAATTTATTTATCTTTTGTACCAGTTATCGGATTTGGGTGATTGAGGTATCAATCGACGCGTATTTTTAAATAAAATTTTTAAAAAATAAAAAATTTTACCAAAAGGCCCCAACAGCTCCATTAGCTGCAATCATTTAATTTTTCAATTTCCCCTCTAGCTTAGCAGGAAAGCGCTACATCCCGCTAAACTTGAAACCTCATTAGTTTCCATTTCATAGAAGCTATAGATATGTTCTGTACCTTTAAACTTTTTTCTAAAGTACTCAGGTAACATATAACAGGTGAAATAAAGTTTTTTAGCTTACATTTTGGCAATTTTTGACAAAACGGCTCTAACGATTTTTATTAAATTTTAGTATGTTGCGTTTTTTGGTATATGAAATATAAACTTTGACCAAGGGGTTTGGAAGATATTGCCTGTTAACTGAATGTATACATTTTTCTATCGGTCGAAAATCAGGTTTTAGTACGAAAAACTTTTTGGTTTTATGAGATATCTCAACCAAACTGACACAATATGCATTTAACTTGATTTTATATATTCTGTGCAAAGTTGGTTCATATCGGACCACTATAACATATAGCTGTCATAGGACCGATCGGGGGAAAATCGAGTCTTAGTATGAAAAACTTTTTTGTTTTATGAGATATCTCAACCAAACTGATAAAATATGCATTTAACTTGGTTTTATATATCCTGGCCAAAGTTGGTTCAAATCGAACCACTATATCATATAGCTGTCATAGGACCGATCGGGCGAAAATCAAGTCTTAGTATGAGAAACTTTTGTTTTTCATAGTAAGTACGGGACCTCCGACAGTACAGTAGCAACTCAAGCGATGCGAGCGGGGGCGGGGCCTCCTACTTTTCTTTATAATTAAAAAAAAATTATTTTTTTTAATACGAAAAAAATTCAACAATGATAAATTTACAATGTCAAAAGCAAAAGCAATTGCAAAAATTTCTGATATCCAACAGAAAAACCTCTACACGAGGTAAAAGTCTAGTGACGAAAGCAATTTCCAGCCCCAAAATTTCTGATATCCAATTTTGTGACGAACAAAATTGAGTTTAATACAAGGTGGCGCAAAAGAAATCACCCTATTGGAAGATGCTCTCATTTTTGCAAATGGCCGCCAATGTCAAATCTTTTTTGACATTTGTGGACTAGACAGATACAGAATACAAGTGAACAAGCCATGGAGCGATACACTCCCCAAGAACGCGGAATAATTGTGTCTATTTTTTTGCGTAACAATTCGTCGGTGAACATGTTCCCCTACAAAGTTCAGTCAAACGCCAAACGCGCGTAACTTATGCTCAAGCTATCCTCAATCTCGACACCGAAGTGAACGATTTTTCGACCAAAATCATAATGAGCGATGAGGCTCATTTTCACCTCAGCGGGTACGTGAGCAAGCAAAATTATCGCTTCTAGGGAACCAAAAATCCGCGAGTGATGCACGAGGAGCCATTACACCCGCTCAAAGTGACTGCGTGGTGCGCTGTTCACGCTGGAGGAGTCATCGGGCCATTTTTTTTCGAGAACGCCGCGGGTCGAACGACAACAGTGGACGGTGCGCGCTATAGGGCAAGCCCTTATCGAACCTTTCCAACGATATATAGAACATAACTATAGCTTAAATGGTTTGGAAACTGTTGAGGTTTCAGTTTTAGCGGGAAATAGCGTTTTCCTGCTAAACTAGCGGGAAATTGAAAAAGTCGTAAAACAAACATTTCTAGATTTTCAAAAAGGAACAAATCCCCATCATAACATTTTAGCTTTGATGCAAACAGACAAACAAACTGACTTTTCATTTCATTTTTAGGAGTCTACTAAAATTTTCCAATTTATTTATTTTTTGAACCAGTGATCGGATTTGGGTGATTGCGGTATCAATCGACGCGTATTTTTAAGTAAAATTTAAAAATTAGCTGCAATCATTTAAATTTTTCCCCTCCCACTTACACCCCCATATCTCATGATCCAGGTTGGTTATGCCATTTTGTAAGTTAGGACTAAACCTTTCGATCGGTATATAACTCGATCTGATCGGACAGTCGTAGCAAATTTTCCAACTTAGCTGTATATATAGTTATTCGACTTTTGCACCCTTCGTGCTGCTTTCGTCACTAGCGCGAACTGCCGTCCGCAGTGATTTGACGGCATGCATGTATCTTCTGGCTTATGTCGTCCTTCTTGTTCACGTCATACACGCATAATTGCAAAGTGTGGGCACAACGCACAAGCTGCACATTGTTCAACGCCATAGTGTCCAAAATATCCATTATTTCGTTGCCCTTGTCGTTATCATCTAATTGATCCTGGATAGCATCTTCATTAAGTAGCTCAATGGCCTTTACCATGTTTCTGCCATTGTCAGATGTAATGCTAAGCACCAAATGCATGGTATATTTTGAAATATGTGATTAAATATTAAAACTACTAATTCGCGATTCATTTTGAAAAACTTGCACAGCTTACGTTTAGTCAACAGAATGCAGGCTATGTTAGTGTTTGCCTTTTGACACACACAACACACATACATGCTCAAAAGACCGTTTGCCGAATTTTTACGAAGTAAACGGTCTCGAATGAGAACTGACCCGAGCGAGGGAACAAAAAAGCTCGTCGGTTGAGCACAGAGCAAGCCATAGGAAAACAAAGTTTTAGTGTTTTCTAGTGACAGTTCCTATCGGGTCACTAGACGAGAGGTTTTTTTCTGACAACATGCTCGAAAGGGAGCAATTCTTACGAGCTCTGATCTGAAGTAATAAGTATTTTTAATTTTTCAAAAGCTGAAGCCTAATCTTTATTCTTTATGGGTTTTACATGTTTGCAAAGTTTGGAATAAATTTTCTATAGTAAACGCAAAGTCCTAAGAATGATTTGATTTCCTTCGTTGTTTTGCCGAATATGTGCGTAACAGGCAGAAGGAGGCGTGGCAGACCCCATGAGGTATATATATTCTTGATCAGCATCAATAGCCGAGTCGATATAGCAATGTCCGTCTGTCCGTCTGTCTGTATGAACACCTAGATCTCAGAGACTATAAGAGCAAGAGACACCAAACTTGGTAGGTAGGTTCCTAGATACTGCAGACAAATCAAGTTTGTTTTAAAATTCGGCCACGCCCCCTATATCGCCCACAAATCGGAAACAAAAATTTCATATCCAAATTATAAGAGCAATTTAAAAGCTAGTGACACCAAATTTGGTATGTATATTCCCCTATAATGCAGACAGATGAGTTCTGTTTTTTTTTTGTGGATCGGACCACTATATCATATGGCGCCCATAGGAATTATCGGTTGGAAATCAAGTTTAAGTACGAAAAACTTTTTTTTGATGAGATATCGTAACCAAACTTGTAGAATATGCATCTAAGTTAGTCTTATACATCCTTACCAAAGTTGGTTCAAATCGGTCCACTATATCATATAGCTGTCATAGGACCGATCCGGCGAGAATCAAATCTAAGGATGAACAACTTTTTTGTTTTATGAGATATCGTAACCAAACATATAGAATATACATAAAACTTGGCTTTATATATCTTGTCCAAAGTTCGTTCAAATCGTTGCTCTATAACATATAGCTGTCATAGGATTATGAATATTAGTATGAAAAACTTTTTTGTTTTATGAGATATCTCAACCAAACTGATAAAATATGCATTTAACTTGGTTTTATATATCCTGGCCAAAGTTGGTTCAAATTGAACCACTATATCATATAGCTGTCATAGGACCGATCGGGCGAAAATCAAGTCTTAGTATGAGAAACTTTTGTTTTTCATAGTAAGTACGGGACCTCCGACAGTACAGTAGCAACTTAAGCGATGCGAGCGGGGGCGGGGCCTCCTACTTTTCTTTATAATTAAAAAAAAATTATTTTTTTTAATACGAAAAAAATTCAACAATGATAAATTTACAATGTCAAAAGCAAAAGCAATTGCAAAAATTTCTGATATCCAACAGAAAAACCTCTACACGAGGTAAAAGTCTAGTGACGAAAGCAATTTCCAGCCCCAAAATTTCTGATATCCAATTTTGTGACGAACAAAATTGAGTTTAATACAAGGTGGCGCAAAAGAAATCACCCTATTGGAAGATGCTCTCATTTTTGCAAATGGCCGCCAATGTCAAATCTTTTTTGACATTTGTGGACTAGACAGATACAGAATACAAGTGAACAAGCCATGGAGCGATACACTCCCCAAGAACGCGGAATAATTGTGTCTATTTTTTTGCGTAACAATTCGTCGGTGAACATGTTCCCCTACAAAGTTCAGTCAAACGCCAAACGCGCGTAACTTATGCTCAAGCTATCCTCAATCTCGACACCGAAGTGAACGATATTTCGACCAAAATCATAATGAGCGATGAGGCTCATTTTCACCTCAGCGGGTACGTGAGCAAGCAAAATTATCGCTTCTAGGGAACCGAAAATCCGCGAGTGATGCACGAGGAGCCATTACACCCGCTCAAAGTGACTGCGTGGTGCGCTGTTCACGATGGAGGAGTCATCGGGCCATTTTTTTTCGAGAACGCCGCGGGTCGAACGACAACAGTGGACGGTGCGCGCTATAGGGCAAGCCCTTATCGAACCTTTCCAACGATATATTGAACATAACTATAGCTTAAATGGTTTGGAAACTGTTGAGGTTTCAGTTTTAGCGGGAAATAGCGTTTTCCTGCTAAACTAGCGGGAAATTGAAAAAGTCGTAAAACAAACATTTCTAGATTTTCAAAAAGGAACAAATCCCCATTATAACATTTTAGCTTTGATGCAAACAGACAAACAAACTGACTTTTCATTTCATTTTTAGGAGTCTACTAAAATTTTCCAATTTATTTATTTTTTGAACCAGTGATCGGATTTGGGTGATTGCGGTATCAATCGACGCGTATTTTTAAGTAAAATTTAAAAATTAGCTGCAATCATTTAAAGTTTTCCCCTCCCACTTACACCCCCATATCTCATGATCCAGGTTGGTTATGCCATTTTGTAAGTTAGGACTAAACCTTTCGATCGGTATATAACTCGATCTGATCGGACAGTCGTAGCAAATTTTCCAACTTAGCTGTATATTAGTTATTCGACTTTTGCACCCTTCGTGCTGCTTTCGTCACTAGCGCGAACTGCCGTCCGCAGTGATTTGACGGCATGCATGTATCTTCTGGCTTATGTCGTCCTTCTTGTTCACGTCATACACGCATAATTGCAAAGTGTGGGCACAACGCACAAGCTGCACATTGTTCAACGCCATAGTGTCCAAAATATCCATTATTTCGTTGCCCTTGTCGTTATCATCTAATTGATCCTGGATAGCATCTTCATTAAGTAGCTCAATGGCCTTTACCATGTTTCTGCCATTGTCAGATGTAATGCTAAGCACCAAATGCATGGTATATTTTGAAATATGTGATTAAATATTAAAACTACTAATTCGCGATTCATTTTGAAAAACTTGCACAGCTTACGTTTAGTCAACAGAATGCAGGCTATGTTAGTGTTTGCCTTTTGACACACACAACACACATACATGCTCAAAAGACCGTTTGCCGAATTTTTACGAAGTAAACGGTCTCGAATGAGAACTGACCCGAGCGAGGGAACAAAAAAGCTCGTCGGTTGAGCACAGAGCAAGCCATAGGAAAACAAAGTTTTAGTGTTTTCTAGTGACAGTTCCTATCGGGTCACTAGACGAGAGGTTTTTTTCTGACAACATGCTCGAAAGGGAGCAATTCTTACGAGCTCTGATCTGAAGTAATAAGTATTTTTAATTTTTCAAAAGCTGAAGCCTAATCTTTATTCTTTATGGGTTTTACATGTTTGCAAAGTTTGGAATAAATTTTCTATAGTAAACGCAAAGTCCTAAGAATGATTTGATTTCCTTCGTTGTTTTGCCGAATATGTGCGTAACAGGCAGAAGGAGGCGTGGCAGACCCCATGAGGTATATATATTCTTGATCAGCATCAATAGCCGAGTCGATATAGCAATGTCCGTCTGTCCGTCTGTCTGTATGAACACCTAGATCTCAGAGACTATAAGAGCAAGAGACACCAAACTTGGTAGGTAGGTTCCTAGATACTGCAGACAAATCAAGTTTGCTTTAAAATTCGGCCACGCCCCCTATATCGCCCACAAATCGGAAACAAAAATTTCATATCCAAATTATAAGAGCAATTTAAAAGCTAGTGACACCAAATTTGGTATGTATATTCCCCTATAATGCAGACAGATGAGTTCTGTTTTTTTTTTGTGGATCGGACCACTATATCATATGGCGCCCATAGGAATTATCGGTTGGAAATCAAGTTTAAGTACGAAAAACTTTTTTTTGATGAGATATCGTAACCAAACTTGTAGAATATGCATCTAAGTTAGTCTTATACATCCTTACCAAAGTTGGTTCAAATCGGTCCACTATATCATATAGCTGTCATAGGACCGATCCGGCGAGAATCAAATCTAAGGATGAACAACTTTTTTGTTTTATGAGATATCGTAACCAAACATATAGAATATACATAAAACTTGGCTTTATATATCTTGTCCAAAGTTCGTTCAAATCGTTGCTCTATAACATATAGCTGTCATAGGAATATGAATATTAGTATGAAAAACTTTTTTGTTTTATGAGATATCTCAACCAAACTGATAAAATATGCATTTAACTTGGTTTTATATATCCTGGCCAAAGTTGGTTCAAATTGAACCACTATATCATATAGCTGTCATAGGACCGATCGGGCGAAAATCAAGTCTTAGTATGAGAAACTTTTGTTTTTCATAGTAAGTACGGGACCTCCGACAGTACAGTAGCAACTTAAGCGATGCGAGCGGGGGCGGGGCCTCCTACTTTTCTTTATAATTAAAAAAAAATTATTTTTTTTAATACGAAAAAAATTCAACAATGATAAATTTACAATGTCAAAAGCAAAAGCAATTGCAAAAATTTCTGATATCCAACAGAAAAACCTCTACACGAGGTAAAAGTCTAGTGACGAAAGCAATTTCCAGCCCCAAAATTTCTGATATCCAATTTTGTGACGAACAAAATTGAGTTTAATACAAGGTGGCGCAAAAGAAATCACCCTATTGGAAGATGCTCTCATTTTTGCAAATGGCCGCCAATGTCAAATCTTTTTTGACATTTGTGGACTAGACAGATACAGAATACAAGTGAACAAGCCATGGAGCGATACACTCCCCAAGAACGCGGAATAATTGTGTCTATTTTTTTGCGTAACAATTCGTCGGTGAACATGTTCCCCTACAAAGTTCAGTCAAACGCCAAACGCGCGTAACTTATGCTCAAGCTATCCTCAATCTCGACACCGAAGTGAACGATATTTCGACCAAAATCATAATGAGCGATGAGGCTCATTTTCACCTCAGCGGGTACGTGAGCAAGCAAAATTATCGCTTCTAGGGAACCGAAAATCCGCGAGTGATGCACGAGGAGCCATTACACCCGCTCAAAGTGACTGCGTGGTGCGCTGTTCACGCTGGAGGAGTCATCGGGCCATTTTTTTTCGAGAACGCCGCGGGTCGAACGACAACAGTGGACGGTGCGCGCTATAGGGCAAGCCCTTATCGAACCTTTCCAACGATATATAGAACATAACTATAGCTTAAATGGTTTGGAAACTGTTGAGGTTTCAGTTTTAGCGGGAAATAGCGTTTTCCTGCTAAACTAGCGGGAAATTGAAAAAGTCGTAAAACAAACATTTCTAGATTTTCAAAAAGGAACAAATCCCCATCATAACATTTTAGCTTTGATGCAAACAGACAAACAAACTGACTTTTCATTTCATTTTTAGGAGTCTACTAAAATTTTCCAATTTATTTATTTTTTGAACCAGTGATCGGATTTGGGTGATTGCGGTATCAATCGACGCGTATTTTTAAGTAAAATTTAAAAATTAGCTGCAATCATTTAAATTTTTCCCCTCCCACTTACACCCCCATATCTCATGATCCAGGTTGGTTATGCCATTTTGTAAGTTAGGACTAAACCTTTCGATCGGTATATAACTCGATCTGATCGGACAGTCGTAGCAAATTTTCCAACTTAGCTGTATATATAGTTATTCGACTTTTGCACCCTTCGTGCTGCTTTCGTCACTAGCGCGAACTGCCGTCCGCAGTGATTTGACGGCATGCATGTATCTTCTGGCTTATGTCGTCCTTCTTGTTCACGTCATACACGCATAATTGCAAAGTGTGGGCACAACGCACAAGCTGCACATTGTTCAACGCCATAGTGTCCAAAATATCCATTATTTCGTTGCCCTTGTCGTTATCATCTAATTGATCCTGGATAGCATCTTCATTAAGTAGCTCAATGGCCTTTACCATGTTTCTGCCATTGTCAGATGTAATGCTAAGCACCAAATGCATGGTATATTTTGAAATATGTGATTAAATATTAAAACTACTAATTCGCGATTCATTTTGAAAAACTTGCACAGCTTACGTTTAGTCAACAGAATGCAGGCTATGTTAGTGTTTGCCTTTTGACACACACAACACACATACATGCTCAAAAGACCGTTTGCCGAATTTTTACGAAGTAAACGGTCTCGAATGAGCACTGACCCGAGCGAGGGAACAAAAAAGCTCGTCGGTTGAGCACAGAGCAAGCCATAGGAAAACAAAGTTTTAGTGTTTTCTAGTGACAGTTCCTATCGGGTCACTAGTCGAGAGGTTTTTTTCTGACAACATGCTCGAAAGGGAGCAATTCTTACGAGCTCTGATCTGAAGTAATAAGTATTTTTAATTTTTCAAAAGCTGAAGCCTAATCTTTATTCTTTATGGGTTTTACAATGTTTGCAAAGTTTGGAATAAATTTTCTATAGTAAACGCAAAGTCCTAAGAATGATTTGATTTCCTTCGTTGTTTTGCCGAATATGTGCGTAACAGGCAGAAGGAGGCGTGGCAGACCCCATGAGGTATATATATTCTTGATCAGCATCAATAGCCGAGTCGATATAGCAATGTCCGTCTGTCCGTCTGTCTGTATGAACACCTAGATCTCAGAGACTATAAGAGCAAGAGACACCAAAGTTGGTAGGTAGGTTCCTAGATACTGCAGACAAATCAAGTTTGTTTTAAAATTCGGCCACGCCCCCTATATCGCCCACAAATCGGAAACAAAAATTTCATATCCAAATTATAAGAGCAATTTAAAAGCTAGTGACACCAAATTTGGTATGTATATTCCCCTATAATGCAGACAGATGAGTTCTGTTTTTTTTTTGTGGATCGGACCACTATATCATATGGCGCCCATAGGAATTATCGGTTGGAAATCAAGTTTAAGTACGAAAAACTTTTTTTTGATGAGATATCGTAACCAAACTTGTAGAATATGCATCTAAGTTAGTCTTATACATCCTTACCAAAGTTGGTTCAAATCGGTCCACTATATCATATAGCTGTCATAGGACCGATCCGGCGAGAATCAAATCTAAGGATGAACAACTTTTTTGTTTTATGAGATATCGTAACCAAACATATAGAATATACATAAAACTTGGCTTTATATATCTTGTCCAAAGTTCGTTCAAATCGTTGCTCTATAACATATAGCTGTCATAGGAATATGAATATTAGTATGAAAAACTTTTTTGTTTTATGAGATATCTCAACCAAACTGATAAAATATGCATTTAACTTGGTTTTATATATCCTGGCCAAAGTTGGTTCAAATTGAACCACTATATCATATAGCTGTCATAGGACCGATCGGGCGAAAATCAAGTCTTAGTATGAGAAACTTTTGTTTTTCATAGTAAGTACGGGACCTCCGACAGTACAGTAGCAACTTAAGCGATGCGAGCGGGGGCGGGGCCTCCTACTTTTCTTTATAATTAAAAAAAAATTATTTTTTTTAATACGAAAAAAATTCAACAATGATAAATTTACAATGTCAAAAGCAAAAGCAATTGCAAAAATTTCTGATATCCAACAGAAAAACCTCTACACGAGGTAAAAGTCTAGTGACGAAAGCAATTTCCAGCCCCAAAATTTCTGATATCCAATTTTGTGACGAACAAAATTGAGTTTAATACAAGGTGGTGCAAAAGAAATCACCCTATTGGAAGATGCTCTCATTTTTGCAAATGGCCGCCAATGTCAAATCTTTTTTGACATTTGTGGACTAGACAGATACAGAATACAAGTGAACAAGCCATGGAGCGATACACTCCCCAAGAACGCGGAATAATTGTGTCTTTTTTTTTGCGTAACAATTCGTCGGTGAACATGTTCCCCTACAAAGTTCAGTCAAACGCCAAACGCGCGTAACTTATGCTCAAGCTATCCTCGATCTCGACACCGAAGTGAACGATTTTTCGACCAAAATCATAATGAGCGATGAGGCTCATTTTCACCTCAGCGGGTACGTGAGCAAGCAAAATTATCGCTTCTGGGGAACCGAAAATCCGCGAGTGATGCACGAGGAGCCATTACACCCGCTCAAAGTGACTGCGTGGTGCGCTGTTCACGATGGAGGAGTCATCGGACAACAGTGGACGGTGCGCGCTATAGGGCAATGTTGACCGAGTTTTTTCTGCCCGAACTGGACGAATTAGGACTGGTGGACATGTGGTTCCAACAGGACGGAGCAACAGAACACACTGCACGAGCCACAACCGACATTCTGAAGTATGCGTTTCCGGGTCGCTTAATTTCGCGTTTTGGCGATTTGCACTGGCCCGACAGATCGCCATTTTTAACGGTCCCGGACTTCTTTTTATGGGGTTTTATGAAGTCCCGTGTTTACATCAACAAGCCTGAGACCTTGGAAGCCCTCAAGGAAGCCCTCCGACACGAATGCGAGAATTTATCGCCCGAAACGCTCGCCGAAGTGATGGAAAATGACATAAAACGAGCCAGTATGGCAATCAATTGTGACGGCGCCCATTTCTCCGATATCATCTTCTCAACTTAACACAATTAATTCTAAAGGTATAAATAAATATAATCAAAAAACGGAATCGATGTTTTTCATTAAGAAAAAAAAGATGTGCGTAAAAAGCTACGCGATTGAAGTGAAACTTCCTAGGAGTGCATACGGCCTGTTTTTTTTTTTTTACTTCAAGATGACAATTTATCCATTTTTCTTTTGCTCACTTCTTTATACAAGTTTGCTTGTCACTAGAATTCTCGCTTTGTAATTGAAAAATGTCGTCGTGTGAAGATCAAATAGATCTTACAAGACATAGAAAACAAAACACACTATATGTACTTACTTTACAAATAAACATATAGAATATGTACATATACATACTTTTATTCATACATACGACTTAAGTACATGCATACATACATATGCTTAAACACAGAGCGTGCAAAGTTTCTCTTGCACAAATTAAGCACTCAACTAATCCATTCTTATACATATGTACATACATACGTTCATACATACATACATAGATACATGTTAAAATGACGCGCAAAACAAACACGTGAGGAACATGCGATAACGTAACGGGAAACAAGCCGAGCTTAGAGCTTTTGACTCAGAGTAGAAAGAGCAGCTTAGAGCTTTGCATACACATACATATGTATGTATGTATACATACGGCATTTCCCCCTCCCTAATCTGTCGATTTTTCGTCACACACGCGGTCAAGCGTATTTTCGATTCCCTCCCAACGCGCCTATAGGAGTTTCACTTCAAAAAATAAGAGCCAAACAACATCGGATGACTTCTTTTGCGCCATATAAATTAATTTAAAAAAAAATTGGCATTCGGCACTGCGCAAAAAGTAATTTTTATGTACTAAGAAGCTCACCCTTTTTGCGCACAGTGCACAAGGCCAATTTTTTTTTATTAATTTATGTTTTTATTTAAAATTTTTATATTAAACTCAATTTTGTTCGTCACTAAATTGGATATCAGAAATTTTGGGGCTGGAAATTGCTTTTGTCACTAGATTTTTACCTCGTGTAGAGGTTTTTTTTGTTGGATAACATATAACTGTCATAGGATCGATCGCGCGAAATTCGAGTCTTAGTATGAAAAACTTTTTAGTTTTATTAGATATTGTAACCAAACTTAAAGAATATGCATTTAAGTTAGTCTTACACATTCTTACCAAAGTTGGTTCAAATCGGTCCACTATATCATATAGCTGTCAGAAGACCGATCGGTCGAAAATCAAGCCTTATTATGAAAAACTTTTTTGTTTTATGAGATATCGTAACCAAACTTATAGAATATACATAAAACATGGCTTTATATATCCTGTCCAAAGTTGGTTCAAATCGGATCACTATATCATATAGCTGTCATAGGATCGATCGGGCGAAAATCAAGTCTTAGTATGAAAATCTCTTATGTTTCATGAGACATCGTAATAAACCTGATAGAATATGCATTTAGGTTAACTTAATTTTTTTAAATTTTTTTCCATTACAAGTTTTTTCCATAGTAAGTACGGGGTCTCCGATGTCGAGTATGCTCGACTGTAGCACCGGCCCACTAGTTTTGTTTATTTTTTTCTATAATAGGGTTTTGTATTACATTTGGACGCCCACTCGAGTTTGTTGTATCTCACAAAATAAACCTCTACACGAGGTAAAAGTCTAGTGACGAAAGCAATTTCCAGCCAAGAAATTTCTGATATCCAATTTTGTGACGAACAAAATTGAGTTCAATATAAAAATTTTAAATAAAAATATAAATTAATAAGAAAAAAAAAATTGACATTGTGCTGGTCGATGCAGGGTTTTCGGTCAAAGTTGAAAAATATTTTCGGTGCATATTTTACATGTAAAATAAAAAAAAATTTTTTTTAATCCGAAATATAAATTTTAATCTTTTTTATCCGTTTAACAGCATTATTTGTAATATAAAATAGTTTTATTACGCTTATACAAAAAAATAAAATAAAAAATTTGAAAATCTAGTATGATATCTGTCATAGCGAAAACGTATGTAATTGCACTGCGCTCTTCTTCTTCTCAAACTAGTAAATTGAGATCGAATCGAATGCCATTTTTACCTTTTACGAACGCTTTCGTCAATAAAATGATTTTTGCCATGCTTTTTGGCCTCCTTCCCTATTGTGCGGCGTCACAATAAGGCTTGCATATGCCGACAAGCCTTCACCGTTATTTGGACGGCTACTGAGCAAGCGCAAGAATGTAGCTGCTGGCGCCTCGGTGTCTCGTATCGCTGCTCGAATAACTGCCGAAACTCCTGCCATGTTATTCCGGGATAACATATCTGCGACAGCAATTGGGGTGTGCTTCCTTCCAAAGATTTGCTCAACGCCAGTATGAGCGCAATGCCGCTTAGTTATTTTTCGTCGAAAATAAGCTCCACCGTAGCACACCACTGAGTAGCATTGCCTCCAGAACGCCTTGTTGCTGGGGCCCTCTTAAACTTTTCGCCAGCTCCAGAAAAATTCGATTTTTCTAGTCAAACATCACATAAAACTGTTCCGAAAAGGTTGTTGGACGATTGTTGCATCCCACTTCTGATGTCGGGGAAATATTATCTTCCCCAGTCAGGACGACATCTTCTTGCGTTTTATCAGCCATCGTATTGTGTTGATTACACTAAGCAACAGCCCAAAAGTTACAAGAACCAAGCCCACTATTTTGGATAGATTTGGGGCATATTCCATCAGGTTTATTACGATGTCTCATGAAACATAAAAGATTTTCATACTAAGACTTGATTTTCGCCCGATCTTTTCTATGAGAGCTATATGATATAGTGTTCCGATTTGAACCAACTTTGGACAGGATTTATAAAGTCAAGTTTTATGTATATTCTATAAGTTTGGTTACGATATCTCATTAAACAAAAAAGTTTTTCATAATAAGGTTTGATTTTCGCCCGATCGGTCCTATGACAGCTATATAATATCGCCGACCCACCATAGATTTTAATGAATCATATTTTAAACAACGCGTAATTACAGCAGCTACGCAAATATAATAGATAATAAATTGTAAAAAAATTGTTACGACTTTTCCTTGAATTTTTACGTGAAAAAAGCTAAGAAAAAATCATAATTTTCTTAATTCAAAAATTGATATCTCTGAAACTACCGGTTTAAATCTAAGACTGTGTATAAATGAAATATAGATATGTTCATTAGCTTTTAGATAAAGTAAAGCTTTGATAAATCGGTTTTGGCATTCTCGAGTAATGATGACAAATGTGGGTGCACCTCTGAAAAAAAGTATTAAAAAAAACTAGTCGGCCGGTGCTACAGTCAAGCATACTCGACTGTCGGAGACCCCGTACTTACTATCCAAAATCAGTCACTTCTAAAAACTAAATAATATTTAAGATTACCATAAACTCTTATATATTAAATTTTTCGCCGCTCAAATTTACACAGTAAATTTATAATTAACGTTTATATAACGTTTATATAAATACCAATATAAAATTATTTAAATAAAATTTAATTTAAAAAAATAGCTTAAAATCAGC
Source organism: Drosophila falleni (assembly GCA_035045575.1). NCBI lineage: Eukaryota > Metazoa > Arthropoda > Insecta > Diptera > Drosophilidae > Drosophila > Drosophila falleni. The sequence goes on from JAWNOV010000186.1 coordinate 297,688, forward strand.
TGGAAAAAAAGTTGTTCCCGCCGGGAATCGAACCCGCGACAAAATTGAAAAAATTTTCAAAAGACAAAGGCTCAACGTGTTGAGCCACTCTCGCACTTATATCTTTATCCTCCTAAATGGCCATATTGCTTGTTTTAGTGCTCAATTAAAAAGTAAAAGAAATAATTTATATTTTAACATTTAATGTTAATATTACATTTTAAATAAGCACTGAGTTTGTCATTAAACCGTTCGTTCCTTTCCCAACACTAGCAATGCATACGGAGCCACACTCGACTCCAGTTCATACACCCAGAGTTCCACTAAACCAGGGCTGATACAAAGAACAGCCAATCTCACAATCACACAGCTCGCGGACATGTCAAACCTAGTACCGCATATTACATTCTCCGACATATTATAATCAAAAATATGTCATTATAAAATTACATAGCATTTTCAATATTTGCCAAGGTTATTTGGTTACGCTTACTCATTTATTTTTATGATTTTTTCATTTATTTGACGTAAAAGTAAAAGTTAAAAAAATTGTTTTTTAAAAGACAAATTAATGTAAAGTTAAAATTAATCAATTTTTTATTTTTATCGGTAAACATACAAATTTACGTTTAATATCATTCACTAAATATTTTTTAATCATTTTTTCACTAATAGTGTCAACTTTACATATATCAAACTTAACAGAATCAACTGGGTTTTTAAAAAAACTTTGAATATTACTCAGATGGGAACCCAAAAAAATTAAATTTTATATTCTTCTTTTATGAAACTAAAATTTTTTTAAAGAATAAATGGCTTCATGCAACAGAAATTATCCGGTGATTTTGCTGAAAATATGCAGTTATTAAAAAAAAGAACTAACTCGCATGCTACGGCGGGTCGTAAAGAAACGAGCTTTGATGACATTGAAAGTATATTTTTTTTTTACTTAAATGTTGGTTTTTTTACGACTGCTGCACATCGTATAATAATTTTTTTTTGTTATTCTTAAGTCGATTTAATACATACTATCGATTGCTTTTTGGCTTATCATATCAATGCCAATTATTTCAAATGGCGTTTTCTCATTTATATATTGAGATAAGTGGTGTGTTTTATATTTTCTATTTTAAAAGTCACTGTCTAGTATTGGTATGCCGGTCACAGAGCTATTTCGATTTTTTCCCAAATTTGTGTGCATCTGACGCATCCATGTAGGGAAGTATGGCATAGAACTTCACATATATATGCTTTACACAATAGCTTCCATGCAGTTAACAACTCGAATAATTATAGACCACAATTGTTCCCTGGGAGCTTTTGTATAAAGGAATGCCGTCAATATTTATATCAATTAATATAGTTCTATTATATTTTATTGTTGAAATTATCTTTTCTAGTGGCTTTAAGACTAACTTAAATGCATATTCTTTAAGTTTGGTTACGATATCTAGTAAAACTAAAAAGTTTAGAACCAACTTTGGACAGAATACATAAAACCAAGTTTTATGTATATTCTATCCCACAAAAAAAACTCTACACGAGGTAAAAGTCTAGTGACGAAAGCAATTTCTAGCGCCAAAATTTCAGATATCCAATTTTGTGACGAAAAAAATTGATTTTAACATAAAAATTTTAACTAAAGATATGAATTAATAAAAAAAATTAAGAAAATTGGCATTGTGCACTGTGTGCAATAAGGGTGAGCTTCTTTGTACATAAAAATTACTTTTTGCGCAGTGCCGAATGCTAGTGCCGAGTGCCATTTTTAATATTTGCCAAGGTTATTTGGTTACGCTTTCTCATTTAATTTGCGTCTTCTATATTATTTTTATGATCTTTTCATTTATTTGACGTAAAAGTAAAAAATAAAAAAATTGTCTTTTATAAGACAAATTAATGTAAAATTGAAATTAATAAATTTGTTATTTTTATCGGTAAACATACAAATTTACGTTTAATATCATTCATTTTTCAATCATTTTTTCACTAATAGTATTAACTTTACATATGTCAAACTTAACAGAGTCAACTGGGTTTTTAAAAAAACTTTGAATGTTACTCAGTTGGGAACCCAAAAAAATTAAATTTTATATCCTTCTTTTATGAAACTAAAAATGTTTAAAGGAATAAATGGCTTTATGCAACAGAAATTATCCGGTGATTTTGCTGAAAATATGCAGTTATTAAAAAAATGAACAAACTCGCATGCTACGGCGGGTCGTAAAGAAATGAGCTTTGATGACATTGAAAGTATATTTTTTTTTCTTAAATGTTCGATTTTTTGTGCATCAGTCGTATAAAAATTTTTTTTTGTTATTCTTAAGTCGATTTAATGCATACTATCGATTGCTTGTTGGCTTATCAATGCCAATTATTTCAAATGGCGTTTTCTCATTTATATATTGAGATAAGTGTTGTGTTTTATATTTTCTATTTTAAAAGTCACTGTCTAGTATTGGTATGCCGGTCACAGAACTATTTCGATTTTTTTCCCAATTTGTGTGCATCTCATGCATCCATGTAAGGAAGTACGGAAGTAAACCAAGTTTTATGTATATTCTATCCCACAAAAAAAACCTCTACACGAGGTAAAAGTCTAGTGACGAAAGCAATTTCTAGCGCCAAAATTTCAGATATTCAATTTTGTGACGAAAAAAATTGATTTTAATATAAAAATTTTAACTAAAGATATGAATTAATAAAATAAAATAAGAAAATTGGCATTGTGTGCAAAAGGGTGAGCATCTTTGTACATAAAAATTACTTTTTGCGCAGTGCCGAATGTTAATTTTCTTTTTTTTTATTAATTCAAATCTTTAGTTAAAATTTGTATATTAAAATCAATTTTGTTCGTCACAAAATTGGATATCAGAAATTTTGGAGCTAGAAATTGCTTTCGTCACTAGACTTTTACCTTGTGTAGAGGTTTTTTTTGTGGGATATCAGAAATTTTTGCAATTGCTTTTGACATTGTAACTTTATCATTAATGCAGACAGATATAAAAAAATGTACATTTTTTAGTTGAAATTCTTTCATATTTAAAAATAACTAGTCGGCCGGTGCTAAAGTCGAGCATACTCGACAGTCGGAGACCCCGTACTTACTATCCAAAATCAGTCACTTCTAAAAACTAAATAATATTTAAGATTACCATAAACTCTTAAATATTAAATTTTTCGCCGCTCAAATTTACACAGTAAATTTATAATAAACATGAATTTAACATAGAATTTTAACTTAACGTTTATAAAAATACCAATATAGAATTATTTAAATGAAATGATTAAACATGTATTCAAATTTAAATGTCTGTATAACATTCATAAAGAACAAATTCATTAAATTGTAAAAATTAAAAAAAAATAGCTTAAAATCAGTTGGAAAAAAGTTGTTCCCGCCGGGAATCGAACCCGCGACAAAATTGCAAAAATTTTCAAAGACAAAGGCTCAACGTGTTGAGCCACTCTCGCACTTATGTCTTTATCCTCATAAATGGCCATATTGCTTGTTTTAGTGCTCAATTAAAAAGTAAAAGAAATAATTTATATTTTAACATTTAATGTTAATATTACATTTTAAATAAGCACTGAGTTTGTTTTAATATAAAATGAAATTGAATTCGAACATAAATAAATTAAAAATCTGTCACCCACGGCAGGACTCGAACCCACGAGCACTGTCCGACTCCGCGACTCAGTACACTACGCCACCGAAGCTCACGGATGAATGGACGCCAATTTGTTATATAATATGTTAATATCAATTTTTTGTTTAATCAAGATATTCAAGTTTTAATTACTGCAAACGCGCCATCAACGAATTAAACAGCAAAATTTATTATTTGAATATCTTCGCTATTTACTGTGCGATCAGATTGAAATTTTCAGCAAAAATTTAAGACAATTATATCTTCATCTGTGCAAAATCTGGAGTTTCTGGCTTTCAAAATGCTCTTATAATTTGGATATGAAATTTTCAATGTCGATTTGCAGGCGGTTTAAAGGGCGTGGCTGATTTTTGAAACAAAATTGATCTGCCTGCAGTATAGAGGAACCTACATACCAAGTTTGGTGTCTCTAGCTTTTATAGTCTCCGAGATCTTAGAGTTCATACAGACAGACAGACAGACAGACAGACGGACATTGCTATATCGACTCGACTATTGATGCTGATCAAGAACATATATACTTTATAGGGTCTGCCACGCCTCCTTCTACCTGTTACGCACATATTCGGTAAAACAAACCCAATAGATCCCTGTACTTTTTTTAAGTACGGGGTCTAAAAATCGTCTAAAAACATAACTAAACGGCCTGGCAACACTGGATATTTCAGCAGCCCAAAATAAAAAAAACTGTCTGGCAGCACTGGTTATTTGTGCAACTCAAAGCAGTCAGCTATACACTCTCAAGCTCTGGCTGCTACGCCTGCCTTGATGCTGCTGTCGCGTCTTAATACTTATTGAAAAATAAATATTCAGTTAACAGGTAATATCTTCTAAACCCCCCAAAATTTATGTTTTATATACCAAAAAACGCGAAATTGTACACTTTAAAACATATTGAAATTTATTAAAAATCGTTAAAGCCGTTTTGTCAGAAATCGTCAAAACGTAAGCTAAAAAACCTTATTTCACCTGTAAAAAATTACCTGAGTGTTTTAGAAAAAAAGCTTAAAGACACGTCTGAAAGCCCTTAATCGCACCTTTCCAACGATATATAGAACATAACTGTAGCTTTATTGGTTTGAAAACTGTTGATGTTTCACTTTTAGCGGGAAATAGCGTTTTCCCGCTAAACTAGCGAGAAATTGAAAAAGTCGTAAAACAAACATTACTAGATTTTCAAAAAGGAACAAATCCCCATCATAACATTTAAGCTTCTTTAGCGCTATGATGCAAACAAACAGACAAACAAACTGACTTCACTTCATTTTTAGTATTCTACTAAAATTTTCAAATTTATTTATCTTTTGAACCAGTTATCGGATTTGGGTCGTCAAGGTATCAAACGACGCGTATTTTTGATAAGAATTTTTAAAAAATAAAAATTTTACTTAAAAGCCCCAACGGCTCCATAAGCTGCAATCATTTACATTTTTCCCCTCCCACTTACACCCCCATATCTCATGACCCAGGTTGGTTAGAAAAAATTTTAGTGTTCCATTTTGTAAGTTAGGACTAAACCTTTCGATCAGTATATAACTCGATCTGATCGGACAGTTGTAGCAAATTTTCCAACTTAGCTGTATATATAGTTAGTCGCCTTTTGCACCCTTCGTGCTGCTTTCGTCACTAACGCGAACCGCCGTCCGCAGTGATATGTTTGGTTACGATATCTCATAAAACAAAAAAGTTGTTCATACTAAAACTTGAATTTCGGCCGATTGTTTCTATAAGCGCTATATGATATAGTGGTCCGATTCAAAAAAAAAAAAAAACAAACTTAGCCTGACTGCAATGTAGAGGAATCTACATACCAAATTTGGTGTCACTAGCTTTTAAATTGCTCTTAGAATTTGGATATGAAATTTTTGTTTCCGATTTGTGGGCGATATAGAGGGTGTGGCCGAAGTTTGGAACAAACTTGATTTGCCTGCAGTATAGAGGAACCAACATACCAAGTTTGGTGTCTCTAGCTCTTATAGTCTCTGAGATCTAGGTGTTCATACAGACAGACGGACAGACAGACAGACGGACATTGCTATATCGACTCGGCTATTAATGCTGATCAAAAATATATATACCTTTTGGGGTCTGTCAAGCCTCCTTCTGCCTATTACGCACATATTCGGTAAAACAAACCCAAAAGACCTCTGTACTTTTTTTAAGTACGGGGTCTAACAACAATAAAATAACAAAGAGAAAAAAATTAATAAAAGAGTAAAAAAAGAAACAAAGAAACGCACACAGTAAAGAGCTGTACAAGCACAACAATCACTGCGGACAGCAGTTCGCGCTAGTGATGAAAGCAGCGCGAAGGGTGCGAAAGGCGAATATCACTGTGGACGGCAGTTCGCGTTAGTGACGAAAGCAGCACGAAGTGTGCGAACGGCGACTAACAATATATACAGCTAAGTTGGAAAATTTGCTACGACTGTCCGAACAGATCGAGTTATATACCGATCGAAAGGTTTAGTCCTAACTTACAAAATGGCATACTGAAACTTTTTCTAACTCACCTGGCTCATGAGATAATGGGGTGTAAGTTGGAGGGGAACAATTTATATGATCGGAGCTTATGGAGCCATTGGGGCTTTTACGTAAAATCTTTTATTTTAAAAAAATTCTTATCAAAAATACGCGTTGATTGGTACCTCAATCACCCAAATCCGATAAATCGTTCAAAAGATAAATAAATGAATATTTTAGTGGACTAGTGGACTATCGGTCGAAAATCAAGTTTTAGTACGAAAAACTTTTTGGTTTGATGAGATATCTCAACCAAACTGACACAATATGCATTTAACTTAGTTTTATATATTATGTGCAAAGTTGGTTCAAATCGGACCACTATAACATATAGCTGTCATAGGACCGATCGGGCGAAAATCGAGTCTTAGCGAGCAGTGGGCGGAGCCCCTACTTTTCTTTATAACTAAAAAAAAAAATTTTTTTTTAAATACGACCAAAAAATCAACAATGATAAATTTACAATGTCAAAAGCAAAAGCAATTGCAAAAATTTCTAATATCCCACAAAAAAAACCTCTATACGAGGTAAAAGTCTAGTGACGAAAGCAATTTCCAGCCCCAAAATTTCTGATATCCAATTTTGTGACAAACAGAATAAAGTTTAATATAAAAATTTTAAATAAAAATATAATCAAAAATATTTATACTATTGGCCGGCATCACTGATAATAATATGCGTAATTAATCGAAATCGGTACAAGTTAATCAATAAATCTTATGGAACAGTTCTTAATTTAATAAAATAATTCTTTTTTAATTTAACTTGTTTAATGTTTAATTAAAAAAATTATTAAAAATTAACTAACTAAAAATAGTCTACCGATATGCGCACCAAAATTGTATAAATTCATTATTCCGTTACATATATCGATGCAAATATCGATAAGCGACCGAAGTTTTCTTGTTTGCCATCTCGAACTCGACGATCATTTAAAAATGTATTACCAACCAGGACGCTACTCACAAGTATTTTGAAGTCTGTTTTTTTGTATTTTTTTCACGTAAATATTAATAATTTTTTATATTATTCTAGAAGTGGGCTCCCCAATATGGAGTGGAATGGAGTGGCCGCGGTCGTGGTCAAGGGTATGGAGAATGGCGCAATTTGAGCCGCCACCATCTTCCTATGGCTGCCAATGCCCATGCTATAAGCGGTCCCACTCACATACGCATCAGAGGCCCAAGGATGGTTGGAAGGAACAGCGGTTCATCCAGTCTGGGCCTGTTATTATAATGTTATTATAATGTTATTTCTATCTCCTATTTCCTTTACTTTACTTCTAGTCTATATTTACTTTCCTTAGCATAGTCATCTATATTATATATTGGTTCAATATTTTCTATACTATTAAATTCTTTTGGTAAATTATTTGTTTTACCAAATACTAACTCATATGGACAATAATTATGTGCCATTGAGGGGGTCGTGTTGAAACAGAAAACGAAATATTGAAGCCATACGTCCAAATCAGTTTTATCAACCGATATATATGAGCGTATTCATTGAAAGTTCTATGACTACGTTCTATTGTTCCAACTGTCTGGTGGTGGTGTGCAGTTGATGTTATATTTTCAATTTTTAGGTATTTGCACAAATCATTTATAATTGAATTCTTATATTCTGTTCCCATGTCCGTAATGAACGTCTTCATTGGACCGTACTTCAGAATAAATGATTCAAAAATTGCTTTAGCGACAGTGTTCGCATTTTTATTTGGAGCTGGTATGGCAACTAAATATTTAGTTAGGTCACATATAAGAGTGACTGCATATTCATTGTCATTTTCTGACTTTTGTAGTGGACCAATAGTGTCCACTATCACTCTGTCGAAAGCATTTATTGGCTTATCAGTTATTATTAATGGGGTCTTATTATGCTTGGTTATTTTAGCTTTTTGGCATTTTTGACATTTTCGTATGTACTCAGTAATATCTCGAGTCATACCTTTCCAAAAATAATGTCTTTTGACCTTGGCCAAGGTTTTTGCAATGCCGCTATGACCTCCTTGTATTGGATCGTCATGAAATTTAGACAGTATAACTTCTTTTTCTTTTTGTTTTTCTATAAGGGTCACCGGGTTGAGTAGCGCTACTCTTAATGTATTCAATATTTTACTGCCCATTTTTTTTAAATTATCAATTGAAACATGTTCAAAGATATTTTCCCACGGTACCATTTTGAGTTGACTGATTTTGATATACCGGCTTGCATTTCAAGCCTTTGGAAAAATTGACCTAAGTCTAGGATTCCATTGGTATATAAATCGCTAACATCATATCTTGCAGTAATTTTTCTACCATGCTTAAATAAACATAGCGTATCTTTTACATGCAAGGTCACTACTTTACGACCTCATCATTGTTTATGACTACATATGCGTTGGGCTTAGAAGCTTTTTCTATAGATTGCGTAGGCAATTCTATTTCTTTGTAATCCGCGCGGATTTTCTGTCTATTTTGATATCTTGTAGTGACTTTCATTATATTTCCAGTTATGTTTTGTAGATCTTTAATGGTTATTCTTGATAACGCATCAGCTACATAATTGTCTTTTCCCTTTGATATTCGACTGTGAAATCATACTCTTCTAATTCTAGCCTCATACGTGTCAGTTTAGAACTTGGATTGATCATTGAAAATAAGTATATTAGTGGTCTGTGATCTGTTTTGATTGTAAAATGTTTTCCATAAATATATGGTCGAAAATGTAATATTGCCCAGTGAATAGCAGCTAATTCCTGCTCAGTTGTACACTTATTACTTTCTCCTTTAGTGAAAGCTCTTGATGCGTATGCAATGGGAAGTTGGAGTCCGTTATGGTTTTGAGTTAAAACCGCTCCGCACGCTTGCTTACTTGCATCAGTAATTATACAAAATTCTTTGCTAAAATCAGGATATTGTAGCAAAGTAGGTTCCATGAATTTTGTTTTTAAATAATCGAATGCGTTTTTCATCTGTCCATTCAAAAGGAACATTCTTTTTACATAATCTTGTTATGTGCCGTGAATATTCGGCGAAATTTTTTATGAAACGTCTATAATAATTGCAAAATGCTATGAAACGTCTAGCGCTGTCCGCATTGTGCGGCGTGGAGTAATTCATAATGACATCATATTTTTTGTCATCAGGAAGTATTCCTTTATCTTTATAAAGGAATGCTTGTGAAGGTTCTAATCCTGAGAATGCTATAGTCATCATTCTCTGAAATGAATTAGGCGCTATCTTTAGTCCGAAAGGTAATCGCGTGAAGCGATACGAACCATTGCTCGATAGTCAATCACTAATCGCCATTTCTTTTGTTCTGAACCTGGAGATGGTTTTTTAGGGATAATGGGCTATTGTATTCAGATACAGATGGTTCAACAATCCCGTCGGTGATAAATTTTCCGACTTGTTTCTGTATTTCGTTCACCTGACTGTGTGGGCTTCTATAATTTTTTATATACACTGGTTCATCATCTTTTAATCTCAGTTTTTGTTTGTAAAAATTAATTGTGCTTATTGGCTCAGTGTCTAATCCGAATATATCACTATATTGGGTGCATAAGCTTGAAAGCTGTGATTTGAATTGTGGAGGAAAGTTTTTCGAAAGTTGAGATAATACAGATTCTTCTCTATTTTCTAGATTGGTTTTGACTACTTCGTAGTTCGAAAGTGATTCACGCGCTAAATTATTTGTACTGACTACTTGATCTTTATTTGTTGTATTGAGTAGTCTTATAAAATCGTTTTTAGATGTTGCTATGGTACTTGCTATGTAAATACCATGCTGGATTTCTTGATTTGGAATCAATACACTGTCTTCTTCTAAATTTAGTTAGATTTTTCTAACAACTTGGGATCTTGCTGGCAGAAGTATTGAGTTGTTGCCAGAACTGTATGTCATTGGAACATGAATTGGAAATTTTAAGTTATTAGGTCCAATTATAAGCCAATCTTCTTCAGATGGATTGAAGATTAATTGACAGTTGTATTTTCTTATAAAATCGATTCCTAATATGCCATCACAAGGAATAGCGAATTGTAAATCCACGATATGAAAATCGTGTGGGATTATGTATTTAGTGGTCTGTATCTCAATAGAAGTTAACCCCTTGGATTTGGTTACCTCTTGACTTATTCCTTTAATGTCTATTATGTAATTTTCTTGTATGTCATGAAAGACATCAGAATTTTCTTTAACTATTGAAATGTCTGCACCTGTGTCTACTAAAAAGACAAGTTCTTTTCCTGTAGATGTTCCGGATGTCCTCCGCGTCAGTTGGTCGTCGCCGGTTTGGCTACGCTGACGCTCCTTCGTAGGCGAAAGTGGCGGAGTGCCCCTCTCGCTGTTGACTTTACTGCTGCTGATGTCCGGGGCCTATTGGCTCAGGCGGGGCCGGTGCCGGTATTCGCACTGGTCTTTGGTTTCCTGCATGTGGATTTGCATGCTGGGTCGTCTAGTGGTCCCTTGCAGTCGTTTGGGCAGAGGTTGGGCTTCTTCGGCAACGGCTTTGGAGATGGTGGTTTATTAGTTATGTTGTTATTGATAACTTTAATATTTGCTGAGTGAGTGGCAGTATTTCGCTTTCGTTGCTGGAGGCTTTCTTTCAGAAAATCAAGTTGTTGCGGGCGGCGGCTTATTTGTATATAATAGCCACTTAATGTGTGCTATTCTTTTATTAATCTTATTTTTCTGACCTCCGTGTTTGCCCATTACTGCACTCTACTCACTAAGACTTTTCGGTTTCCATCCAATCCGTGCTGGCGCTTGTTGCTTGTTGTTGTAGTTGTGGTTGCCCTATTGCATTTATTCCATCGATGATCCTCGTTGTTCAGCAATCGTTGGTCTTCCTGTCACTTCAATTTTTTCACTTTTTTTTCAGTGACACAGTGAAACTGTCACGGTCGCCATGTAGTATGTCAAACACAATGCTTTTGTTTATAGTTATTTGTTGATTAGGAAGCAGCGAAGGTGTCGCTTCCAACGTTTAGTTGAATCTGTTCTTACATAGTTCCTTAAGGTCTAAGTAAACCTAGGTCTCGTTGCTGCGCTGCCCACAGTTGGACAGCAGAGAGACGGTTATGTATATTATGTATTATATATATATGTATAGGGTATATGCATACACTTGAGTTTGGTCATGTGGTCGGCGCGTCTAACAGAATGCTGACACTTGCACTTTCTGTGAGCGCGCTGATCGGTTCAATATTCGACCACTTGGTTTAATGACCTGGGTTTTGTTTATGTAAAAATTGCAACAAAGTGTAACAGTGTGTACGATTTAAGCACTCTTGGTACAGTGGATACTCAATATATATGCATACTACACCATATCCAGACAAGAACATAAACATTTAAACTGAAAATATCCATAATAAATATTAATTACAAATCAACCAAGCTTACACAGATAAAACAGATAAAATTGGCATTGTGCACTGTGCGCATTGCTCATTTTGCAGTTTTCGTGGAATATATGGAAGACTTCCTCGAGTTTATTCAAAAGGTGCCTGAGGGCAGGACAAGTAAGATCACCAGGTGAACCAAAGCCAGAGTACAGAGGTTCCTCCAGCTTATCGCACTAAGTTGAGCTGATATTGATTAGCGCGAGATCGAGTGCAAGTAGACAAGCAGAAGAACAAATTGCGCAAAGCACAAATCGCAGAAGAAATTTTTTTTAATTCAATTATTATAATAATTAATAATTAGATACAATGCATGATAATAATAAATAGCTACAAAATACCTCCATTTTTTTTGTTCACTTTTATGTTTAATGCATGCCACCAATACTATGTTAATTAAATCATTGCAACAACAATATCCATTTTCTTCTCGAATTTATTTTTTTTAACAAATGTAAAAAAATTTCACATACACAATACATCAAGGGTCAAGGTCACCCAAGAGGTGGAAAACCGGCAAAGGCCCTTAAAGGCGCCTATATCAGTGAAAGTCTACGCCAATCACTCGCAAACAAATACAGCACTAAAAAGTAACAGCTGTAAAAGCTATGACATAAAATTGTTCAATTGATAAGGTAAAACTTATCATGCAGGCAGGCACATTCACAAAAATGAATGATGCCATTTCCAAATTTGTCAATAGTTGCACGGAGATAACAGGCCAAAGTAACACTGTACTGTATTATCGACGATAACCGTGGAGGAAGACGAGGCCAAAATTGAGAAAGAGGCCGAGGTAACTCCAACCAAGGTTATAATAGTAACAATGTGAGAATGGCGCAAAACACGCCGGAAAACTAGCAACCCGTAAATGCAAAGGTTCATTCCATCAATTACTGTCTTAATATATTTGTAACTTTTTATAATCATTCAACTGAAAATAAACTCACTTTCCTAATAGATACTGGTGCAGATATCTCACTTTTAAAAATAAATTCAGATAATTTCAAAATTCAGAAGAGAAAAATATAAACATCCAAGGCATAGGCCAAGGTGTAATAAAATCTCAAGGAACAACTTCAACAGAACTTCAATCAACAAAATATATTATTCCACACGAATTTCATTTAGTAAATTCAGATTTTTTAATATCGTGTGATGGAATAATAGGCTTTGATTTCATTAAAAAATTCAATTGTCAATTAGATTTCAAACCAAGTGAAGACTGGCCTATAATTTGACCTCAAAATTTAAATTATCCTATTTATGTACCGATAACATATAGTGCTGGCAACAATACAGTTCTTCTGCCAGCCAGATCCCAAGTAATTCGAAAATAGACATTAATACAGTAAATGGTTTTATATTTGTTCCTAATCAAGAAATACATAATAAAAATTATGTTGCAAATGAAATAGCAGCATCCATGCAGCAAACATGTATACATTCGCCTTCTAAACAAGACTAATTTCGTCAAATTGGTCAAAGTAAACAAAATCCAATATGAAAATTTAAAAGATTTTAGACCATATATTATTATTTATTTATTATTTTCAAAACTTTTATACGGTTTGGACTGTCCGATTTATTTTAAATATGTTCCGTTTTGTCGCACGTTGTGGACAAATTCCCGCACCCCAGAATTGATAATATTCTAGACCAACTGGGCAGAGCTAAATACTTTTCATGCCTTGACTTAATGTCAGTTTCCACCAAATTGAACTAGAAGAAAATTCAAGAAATATAACATCTTTTTCGCGATTACCATTTGGTCTTAAAATAGCACGAAATTCATTTCAGAGAATGATGACTATAAAATTCTCGGGTTTAGAACCCTCTCAGGCATTCCTTTATATGGATTACTTAACCCTCTAACGGGTAAGACCGTCTGTAGACGGTCATCCGTTTTTAAAATGTAAATGGAAAACAAAAAAATATTTCTTTTGGAATACATTTATTATATATTAAGAATTGATTTACTGACGTTTTAAAAAATATATATTTATTTTCCGATGAACCGTTATTATACAGAATTTTGTTAAACATTGAAATTGTGGAAAGTACCAAGTTTTATTATGACCAAATAAATTGCAATTTCAATCGCAATAGAAATTTGAACCCGAATAATAGCTGACCAGGGTAGATGTTTTCCAAGTGGGAAATTCGCAGAATTCGGTACATCGAAGAAAGTTAAACTTTATCTTTTAGCTAACGCTGTGCAAACGCATAAGTTAAGCGCGTAATAAGCACGCTTAAGAATCTTTTATCCGTGGTTGAATCCATTTACCGATTTTGGCAAGATGTTTTGGGTGAGGTACAACTTGCGTTGAACTGGACAGTTAGAAGTGTAACCAAAGCAAGTCCTCTGGAGTTAATCGGAAAAGAGGCACGCCCTCTGGGCGTGATTTCGCCATGTGATACAGAGATCGAGATAGCCAAAGCTGATTTACGAGATAGAGCTATAGAAAATATAAATAAGCAGGCTAAATACGACAAACTTAGATTTGATAACAATAAAACAGCATTTAATAGACATAAAGATGAAGATTATTTTCTACTAAAAAATTAAAACCGTCACAAAACAAAATTAGGTGCAAAGTTTAGAGGACCAGTTTAGCGAAGTTCTTGAAGACATTGCATAATAAGAGAACGTATAGATGCCAGTTGGTTATGTTCCAAATGAATTGGAATACCCGCCTGAGGCTTGCTAAGATTGTTGTGAGACATTCCTGTGAGAAAATATGTTGTGTGAAGAAAAGTTATTCACATGTGATGTGGTTGGTGGCAACGAAGTTGCACAAGCCCTGGATATGAAATTGATTGAATAGATGATACATGACAATTTTTGATCAAATTGTAAAGAGTTGAGCCTTGAAATACCTGAGTCATTGGGCAAGCACATGTGAAAAACGAAAGTTGGCACATGGCGTGTAGCGCCCTTGTCGGAAAGCTCATAATCAAAAGAAAACCATAGAGATAACAACTAATGTCGAATTTTGAATTTGAAAAAAATTATTAAAATGTTAAGATAAATATAATTATGCAATGAGCTTAAGAATTAATTATCAACAGAGCTCGTAAGAATTGCTCCCTTTCGAGCATGTTGTCAGAAAAAACCTCTCGTCTAGTGACCCGATAGGAACTGTCACTAGAAAACACTAAAACTTTGTTTTCCTATGGCTTGCTATGTGCTCAACCGACGAGCCTTTTTGTTCACTCGCTCGGGTCAGTGCTCATTCGAGACCGTTTTTTTCGTAAAAATTCGGCAAACGGTCTTTTGAGCATGTATGTGTGTTGTGTGTCAAAAGGCAAACACTAACATAGCCTACTTTCTGTTGACTAAACGTAATCTGTGCAGCTATATGATATAGTGGTCCGATCCGAAAATAAAAACAAACTTGATCTGCGTATGGTATCCAGGAACCTAAATACTAAGTTTGAAGTCTCTAGCTTTTATAGTTTCTGAGATCGACGCGTTCAAACGGACGGACAGACAGACGGACAGACAGACGGACATGGCTCGATCGACTCGGCTATTGATCCTGATCAAGAATATATATACCATTGGGGGTCTACCCACGCCCCCTTCTGCCTGTTACATACATTCTGCCAAACGCATTATACCCTTTTTTGCCCATTTTTAATGGGCACAGGGTATAAAAATAAAGACCTTTTTTGAGAACTCGTTGCTTGCTTTGTTCCCTTACTGACTCTCAGTAGATGAGCGACGAACGATTGTGTTCGTAGCGAGAGGTCAGTAAGAGACTGACTCGTTTGTTACACTCAACCCAAAGCCTGAGAGCAGTAACCCGAACGAGTCGAATAAAAAGGTTGCTGTTCAGACCCTGAACGATTTTGTCTCGTTTTTTCGGTCTTTTGACTGAGCAGGCCGAGCACAAAAATTTGGTTGAGCATATTTTACGAGCTCTGATTATCAACAAACAAAATGAAGTAAAAAACTTGCTAAAAGTAAGAATATAAATTAGATCAATAAATGATATCTTAAGTTGACGATTGCAAACACAAAATGTAACCAGGTATTGTCTAATAGTTCATTTTGGGTAAATTGTCACAATAGCCGAGTCGAATCTAAACTTATAAGTGTCCCTGTATTAGACTGTTGCATTCTCAGGTTTATTTGCGAGAACGCTTTATTCTGCTTATTCGCCAGATGGTCAACATAGTTGAATGCAAATGCCCAGAAATTACGCATGAGATGCACATGGCGTACGTGCCAAACTTATGTTTGACAGCGGTATGGGAAAAGAGTTAGTCATTGCGTGAGACATAGAACACTAGATATCCCTTGCAACTTAATGTAGTATGATGGGTCTTGGCCAAATGATGCATTTGAAGAGGGAAGTCAAATTGACCACGGAGCAGTGTTCTCAAGATTATTCGCCGTTAATTAAAACCAACATTTAAAATCATATAACAATCTAATAAAACAAGCTTAAAAATTCGAAACATTAACACAAATTCAATATTTAACAGAAAATTTAGAAACAGAAATGATCGGTATTAGATTAGCAAACGTAATAAAATGGGTCTTATCAATTTTGAAGGAAAATGTATGTGTAAAATGTTACAAATATTTATTTGGCTTATTAAATCAAGTGGGTACAGTAGATTTAGGTATTACTAACCTATCAGAAAACAGTGTCCAAGCAAATGAATAAAAGCAAGTCCTCTATTACTTGGAAAATAAAGTAAAAGTAAATAAAGGAATAGAAGTTATAAACACTTTAAGTTTAATTAATGAGGGAAAAGAAAAATTAGGAAAAAAATTAATCAATTACATTTAACATACAGGAATTTACAGAATAAAAGATATAGAGCTAGAAAAACAATTGAGAAGATTAGGTGTGTTTAACTATAAATTACTAAAACATAGTCCATTAAACATTAAATCTTTAACATTGCTTAAAACATTAACAATTGAAATTTTGATTTCACATATTCCTCGCGAAAATATTAATACGCCAGTTTTCGAAATTATTCCATATCCTAACAAAAACATAAACATTTAAACTGAAAATATCCATAATAAATATTAATTACAAAACAACCAAGCTTACACAGATAAAACAGATAAAACTGGCATTGTGCACTGTGCGCAAAAAGGGTGAGCTTCTTTGTACATTAAAAATTACTTTTTGAGTAGTGTCGAATGCCAATTTATTTTTATTAATTTGTATTTTTATTTAAAATTTTTTTATTAAACTCAATTTTGTTCGTCACATAATTGGACATCAACAATTTTGGGGCTGGAAATTGCTTTTGTCACTAGACTTTTACCTCGTGTAGACATTTTTTTTTGTGGGATATCTGAAATTTTTGAATTTGCTTTTGCTTTTGACAGTATAACATTATCATTGTTTCATATTTCAATAAATTTCTTTCACATTAAAAAACAAAATTTTTTGGAATTATAAAGAAAAAAGGGGGCTCCGACCCCTGCTCTCTTCGCTCGAGTTGCTACTCTACTATCGGAGGCCCCGTTCTTACTATGAAAAAAAAAATGTTTCTCATACTAAAACTTGATTTTCGCCCGATCGGTCCTATGACAGCTAGGTTTCAACCAACTTGGGCCAGGATATATAAAACCAAGTTAAATGCATATTGTATGAGTTTGGTTGAGATATCTCATAAAACAAAAAAGTTTTTCGCACTAAAACGTGATTTTCGACAGAAAGAAAAATGTATACATTCAGTTAACAGGTAATATCTTCCAAACCCCTCAGCCAAAGTTAATGTTTTATATACAAAAAACGCAAAATTTTACGTACTACAACATACTAAAATTTAATAAAAAATCGTTAAAACCGTTTTGTCAGAAATCGCGAAAATGTAAGCTAAAATTCTTTTTTCACTTGTAAAATGTAACTTGAGTGCCTAAGAAAAAATGTTAAAAGGTACGCCTAAAAGCCCTCAAGCACATTTTCCTAATGATATACAGAGCATATCTATAGCTTCTATGGTTTGGAATCTGTTGAGGCTTTAATTTATCCGCGATTTAGCGCTTTCCCGCTAAACTTGCGGATATTTCAAAATATCGTAGAACAAACATTTTTAGATTTTCGAACAGGAATAAATCCCCATCATTTCATTTAAGCTACTTTAGCGCTTTGGTACAAACTGACAAACACATAGACTGACTTTTCATTTAGTACACTAAAATTTTTAAATTTATTTATCTTTTGAACCAGTTATCGGATTTGGGTGATCGACGGATATTTTATTAGAATTTGTGAAAAATATAAAATTTTACCAAAAGGCCCTAGCAGCCACTTACACCTCCGTATCTCTTGACCCAGGTGAGTTATAAAAAGTTTTAGTATGTTATTTTCTAAGTTAGGACTAAACCATTCGATCGCGATATAGCTTGATTTGATGGGACAGTCATATCAAATTTTCAAAATTAGCTGTATATATTGCTAGTTGCCTTTCGCACCCTTCGTGCTGCTTTCGTGACTAGCGCGAACTGCCATCCGCAGTGATTTTAACAAACTTAAGTAGATTTACTTACATAGTAGCGTCCTTGCTGCTGATACATTTTATATCTTATGATCGTTAGAAGCTAGAGATGGTAAACAAGAAAACTTAAAGAAGTTTCTAAGCTTATCGATATGGATATGTACATCAGTATTGTATAAAATAAGCTATCAATATCAATATTAGCTATTGTTTATTCTATGTTTTTAATTTAAAATTTTATGTTTTATTTTTCTTAACACTTAAGTTAAATTAAAATCATTTAAACGTTCATTATTTAAAATGCACCGATTAAAAATCGATCGCGGATAAAGATAATTAAAGCAGGCAGATAGATAAAATATGTAAATATATTTGTAGAATTACTTTCCTAATTATTATTTAATAATAAAGAACACATTTGTTAAATATGTGTTGCAGGAATTCAAAACTAGTTTTATTTATTTAAACTAGTTTGAGCCCGCAACCAGAGCCAGGCAGCACTGTATATTTCTGAAATGCAAAAAAGTGTGTATGCTTTAGAGATGGCTATATTGCTAGAAGGTTATATTAATATTATACAGCCGTCTCCCCATCAATTTTAATTAATTATATTTAAAACGACGCGTAATTAATGCAGCTATGCAATTAAAATAGAAAGTAAAATGTAATACATCATTTTCAACTTTTCCTCGATTTTTAAAGTAAAAAAAAGCTAAGAAATAAGCTTAAAAAACCAAATTAAGAATTGATATATCTCAAACTACAGGTTAATTTATCATTTTCTCAATTTAAATCTTGAACTTTGTAGAAATAAATTATACATGTATTCATTAGCTTTCAAAAAAAGTAAAGCTTTTAAAAATCCATTTTGTCATTCTTATAATTCTAGTGAACCTCTAAAAATATTTTAAAAAAGTCTCACCATACAAAATAAAATGGTTTTTGTCGTTTATGACCCCATATTTATCAAAAAAAAGTGGGTTTGGTTCTTGTAATAGCCAAAAAGCTCAAATTTGTTGCCTAGTGCTATTGCAATCACACTAATACTATATTTTAGCTATAAGTATAAAAGCTTACAACAAAAAATAATTTTTAATTATAAGAAACAAAAAGAAGCAACCCCTCTAACAAATAATGTAAACTCAAATCAAATTTCAAACGTTAACGAAAATTCAAATAATGTAAACTCAAATCAACGAAACTCTAATTAACGAAAATCCAAATGTTGTATTTAAATCTATCCCAAACTTATACCCTACGATCACCGCCTGAGGAGAGGCTAATTTTTTATGGATGGTAACACCCCACTTATGTATGCCTACAAGCTCAGGTAGCGCCTCAAAAAGCGAAAGCGCAAGGCTGCAGTTTAAAGAGAGCGGTACCGCGACAATAAAAGATCTGTCGAAGATTACGAGCGCCGTACCGATGGGATAAACAAACTATGCGCAGTCCCAGAAGTTAACCAATAAAGTATAAATCATATAAATAAAAATTAGCTTTAATTAAATTATATTTTGAATGTCATTATTGCTTAACATGTATCATAAGAATGTTTAAAGCATATTTATTATGGAAGATAGTCTCCCACTATAGTGTGGGTAGTTCGATTGCTCTTAAGCAATAAACTCTTCAAAGGTATCATCGCCTTCCTCAATATCACCGCTACTCAGCGCCGTTGCGACAAAAAATTGATCCCGGGGCAAGGATTTTGTCGGCGCCCCTCCCCCTACAATTTCTTTGTAATAACACATTTTTTTTTAGCAAATAAACAAAACAAAGATAATTCCTCTTAAGAAGTATTACTAAAATTAATAAAATGTATATATATATTTATGATCAGCATTAATAGCCGAGTCGATATAGCAATGTCTGCCTGTCTGTCTATATGGAGATCTTGATTTTAGCGACTATAAGAGCTAGAGACACCAAACTTGGTATGGAGATACCTCTATATTGCAGGCAGGCCAAGTTTGCTTCTTTTTTTGGATCGGGCAACTATAACATTTAGCGCCCATAGGAACAATCGGTCGAAAATCAAGTGTTAGTATGAAAAACGTTCTTGTTTTATGAGATATCGGGCGAAAATCAAGTCTTAGTATGTCAAACTATTTTGTTTAATGAGATATCGTAACCAATCTTATAGAATATACATATAACTTAGCTTATCATATAGCTGTCGTAGGACCGATCGGGTGAAAATCAAGTTTGAATATTTAGCCGTCAAAGCTTTTGCCATAGTAAGTACGAGGTCTCCGACAGTCGAGAATGCTCGACTGTAGCTCCGTCCGACTAGAGTACTTTTTTGTTTTAAGAGATATCGGTAACAAACTGATTGAATATGCATTTAAATTGGTTTTATATATTCTACTAAAAGTTGGTTCAAATCGGACCACTATATCATATAGCTGGCCGATCGGGCGAAAATCAAGTCTTAGTTTGAGAAACTTTTTTGTTTTATGAGATATCGTAACAAACTGATTGAATATGCATTTAAATTGGTTTTATATATTCTACTAAAAGTTGGTTCAAATCGGACCACTGTATCATATAGCTGACCGATCGGGCGAAAATCAAGTCTTAGTTTGAGAAACTTTTTTGTTTTATGAGATATCGTAACAAACTGATTGAATATGCATTTAAATTGGTTTTATATATTCTACCAAAAGTTGGTTCAAAGCGGACCACTATAACATATAGCTGTCATAGGACCGATCGGGCGAAAATCGAGTCTTAGCGAGCAGGGGGCGGGCCCCCTACTTTTCTTTATAATTAAAAAAAAAATTTTTTTTTAAATACGACCAAAAAATCAACAATGATTAATTTACAATGTCAAAAGCAAAAGCAATTGCAAACATTTCTAATATCCCACAAAAAAAACCTATACACGAGGAAAAAGTCTAGTGACGAAAGCAATTTCCAGCCCCAAAATTTCTGATATCCATCACTGATAATAATATGCGTAATTAATCGAAATCGGTACAAGTTAATCAATAAATCTTATGGAACAGTTCTTAATTTAATAAAATAATTTTTTTTTTTAATTTAACTTGTTTTTTGTTTAATGAAAAAAATTATTAAAAATTAACTAACTAAAAATAGTCTACCGATATGCGCACCAAAATTGTATAAATTCATTATTCCGATACATATATCGATGCAAATATCGATAAGCGACCGAAGTTTTCTTGTTTGCCACCTCGAACTCAACGATCATTTAAAAATGTATTACCAACCAGGACGCCACTCATAAGTATTTTGAAGTCTGTTTTTTGTATTTTTTTCACGTAAATATTAATAATTTATTATATTATTCTAGAAGTGGGCTCCCCAATATGGAGTGGCCGCGGTCGTGGTCAAGGGTATGGAGAATGGCGGCAATTTGGGCCGCCACCATCTTCCTATGGCTGCCAATGCCCATGCTATAAACAATGCTGAAAACGCTGCCAGGGCTGGGAAGCGGTCCCACTCACATACGCATCAGAGGCCCAAGGATGGTTGGAAGGAACAGCGGTTCATCCAGGCTGGGCCTGTTATTATAATGTTATTATAATGTTATTTCTATCTCCTATTTCCGTTACTTTATACGGACCTGTATATTTATAATCTAACTTATGACCTGTTTCATTTCTTAATAAGACTTTATCACCTACTGATATATCTATGTTATTTATTTTCTGATCGTATAGTATCTTATTATTTTTCTTATTTTCTTCTATCATTATTCTTGCTCTTTTGTATGCTACTTCTAGTCTATATTTACTTTCCTTAGCATAGTCATCTATATTATATATTGGTTCAATATTTTCTATACTATTAAATTCTTTTGGTAAATTATTTGTTTTACCAAATACTAACTCATATGGACAATAATTATGTGCCATTGAGGGGGTCGTGTTGAAACAGAAAACGAAATATTGAAGCCATACGTCCAAATCAGTTTTATCAACCGATATATATGAGCGTATTCATTGAAAGTTCTATGACTACGTTCTATTGTTCCAACTGTCTGGTGGTGGTGTGCAGTTGATGTTATATTTTCAATTTTTAGGTATTTGCACAAATCATTTATAATTGAATTCTTATATTCTGTTCCCATGTCCGTAATGAACGTCTTCATTGGACCGTACTTCAGAATAAATGATTCAAAAATTGCTTTAGCGACAGTGTTCGCATTTTTATTTGGAGCTGGTATGGCAACTAAATATTTAGTTAGGTCACATATAAGAGTGACTGCATATTCATTGTCATTTTCTGATTTTTGTAGTGGACCAATAGTGTCCACTATCACTCTGTCGAAAGCATTTATTGGCTTATTAGTTATTATTAATGGGGTCTTACTATGCTTGGTTATTTTAGCTTTTTGGCATTTTTGACATTTTCGTATGTCTTTTGACCTTGGCCAAGGTTTTTGCAATGCCGCTATGACCTCCTTGTATTGGATCGTCATGAAATTTAGACAGTATAGCTTCTTTTTCTTTTTGTTTTTCTATAAGGGTCACCGGGTTAAGTAGCGCTACTCTTAATGTATTCAATATTTTATCGCCCATTTCTTTAAAATTATCAATTGAAACATGTTCAAAGATATTTTCCCACGGTGCCATTTTGAGTTGACTGATTTTGTTTATACCGGCTTGCATTTCAAGCCTTTGGAAAAATTGACCTAAGTCTAGGATTCCATTGGTATATAAATCGCTAACATCATATCTTGCAGTAATTTTTCTACCATGCTTAAATAAACATAGCGTATCAATTCCAATATTTTTAATGTATCAACAAAACTTGTTAAGTTTTCAGCTTTACCATCAAAAACTGGTACAAGCTTGGTTGCTGTATTAATAAAATCAATATTGGTTTGTGCCATTGTGATATTGCTCGATTTATTCTCAATTATGCTTGAACAAGTATCAGAATCTGTAGAATTATCCAGATCTGACATCAAAACAGCTGGAATTGTAAGATTATTTAAATCTTGCTCTTCTACTTTAGGGTTTACCTTCGCAAGTTCTTCTGATTCTATTTGGTCAGTTTCTTCTATTGATTCTAGTTCATCACTAGTTTCAACTGTTAGAGAAGTGTTCAGTATGGTCGGTACTGTTATATCTAAATTGAACTTTAGCGTTATTGATACTAAGTTTGATCGTAATCTGTTCAAAAATTTTGATACCAGTGACCAATGTTCTTGATTTAATTTGTCTCTCTGGCCATGTATTAGTAAACGTGCTTCATTAAAGCAGTCTACTAGTATTTCTACATGTTTTTTAACTGTATTCTTTTGAATTTGCCTATTCTGTGTAAGTGACTTGTATGATTTATCAAAGTCAGCTTTAATATTATTTAATTCTTTATTTAGTTCATTCCATTCCATTTTATTATGGATATGAACTCTTTCTTTAAAATGAGGCTAAACTGAATTCTATCATATCTTTTTCTAATCGTCTTTAGTTTAGCCATACTTTATTTTTAAAAAATATATTTTTTTAATTAATTTTATTTATTTCATTTTATTTTCTTAGAGTTATAAAAGTTAATTATATTTTTAATTTTAATGTTGTTTGTGCCTTTTTTTTAAAATTTTTTTTTTTAAATTTTGTCCAGATCATTTGCCTGGCTCTGATATCTTTTCTTTAAACATTTGTTGTGCAATTTATACAACTTATAAAAACAGTTTGCGCACATTATTACAACAATTATTATTAACAATGTATGTATAAGCTTTAAATCATTGCTATTTGACTCTACTTTATTGATAACATTAGCAGTGGAATCCACTGACTTAACATCTACTATTCCCATTTTGGGCATATATATTTTAAAATTGTGTTTGAAATTATTTTTTATGTCATCCGAACATTTGTCTATTGCATTATTTTGCATCTACGTTTACAATTTCCTGCCTATTTTTCGTATAGCTTCACAGGCTACACTTCTAATTGGACGGAAATGGTTCCGCGCAATTTTACAAATCTTATTAAATAATTTTAATTTTAATTTAGAAGTAATGTTGTTCCAGTTTCTTCGGCGTTATAGATGTTCCGGATGTCCTCCGCGTCAGCTGGTCGTCGCCGGTTTGGCTACGCTGACGCTCCTTCGTAGGCGAAAGTGGCGGAGTGCCCCTCTCGCTGTTGACTTAACTGCTGCTGATGTCCGGGGCCTATTGGCTCAGGCGGGGCCGGTGCCGGTCTTCGCACTGGTCTTTGGTTTCCTGCATGTGGATTTGCATGCTGGGGCGTCTAGTGGTCCCTTGCAGTCGTTTGGGCAGAAGTTGGGCTTCTTCGGCAACGGCTTTGGAGATGGTGGTTTATAAGTTATATTGTTATTGATAACTTTAATATTTGCTGAGTGAGTGGCAGTATTTGGCTTTCGGTGCTGGAGGCTTTCTTTCAGAAAATCAAGTTGTTCGGTAAGTTTTTGCGCTGTTGCCCATGCGGGCGGCGGTGTGTGCTATTCTTTTATTGATCTTATTTTTCTGACCTCCGCGTTTGCCCATTACTGCACTCTACTCACTCAGACTTTTCGGTTTCCATCCAATGCTGTGCTGGCGTTGTTGCTTGTTGTTGTTGTTGCGGTTGTCGTTGCCCTCTTGCATTTATTCCATCGATGATCCTCGATGATCTCTGGTCTCTTGATCGTTGGTCTTCCTGTCACTTCACTTTTTCACTTTTTTTTTTTTAGTGACACAGTGAAACTGTCACGGTCGCCATGTAGTTGTTGCTTTTGTTTATAGTTATTTATTGATTAGGAAGCAGCGAAGGTGCCGCTTCCAACGTTCAGTTGAATCTGTTCTTACATAGTTCCTTAAGGTCTAATTAAACCTAGGTCTCGTTGCTGCGCTGCCCACAGTTGGACAGCAGAGAGACGGTTATGTATATTATATATTATATATATATGTAAATATGCTCTCTTAAGCTGGAGCGCGAGGGTATTTGCATACACTTGAGTTTGGTCATGTGGTCGGCGCGTCTAACAGAATGCTGACACTTGCACTTTCTGTGAGCGCGCTGATCGGTTCAATATTCGACCACTTGGTTTAATGACGTGGGTTTTGTTTATGTAAACATTGCAACAAAGTGTTACAGTGTGTACGCATTAAGTACTCTTGGTACAGTGGATACTCAATATATATGCATACTACAATATCATATCGATTTTATTGAATCATATCTTAAACAACGCGTAATTACAACAGCTACTTAAATAAAATAGTTAATAAAATGTAAAAAAATAAAGCTAAGAAAAAATCATAATTTTCTTAATTCAAAAATTGATATCTCTTAAGCTACTGGCTTAAATATGAGACTGTGTATAAATGAAATATACATATATTCATTAGCTTTTAGATAAAGTAAAGCTTTGATAAATCGGTTTTGGCATTCTCGAGTAATGATTACAAATGTGGGCGCACCTCTAAAAAAAAGGAATAAAAAAAAGCCAGATGTTTGAAAATTTCTAAAAAAAAATCTCACCATAAAAAAAAAAAATAATGGTTTTCGTCGTTTTTGGCCCCAAATCTATTCAAAAAACTGGTTTTGTTTCGTGTATCTTTTGGGCTGTTGCCTAGTTAATAATATGCGTAATTAATCGAAATCGGTACAAGTTAATTAATAAATCTTATGGATCAGTTCTTAATTTAATAAAATAATTTATTTATTTTAATTTTACTTGTTTAATGAAAAAAATTATTAAAAATGAAGTAACTAAAAATAGTCTATCGATATGCGCACCAAAACTGTATAAATTCATTATTCCGATACATAAATCGATGCAAATATCGATAAGCGACCGGAGTGTTCTTGTTTGCCATCTCGAACTCAACGATCATTTAAAAATGTATCACCAACCAGGACGCTACTCATAAGTATTTTGAAGTCTGTTTTTTTGTATTTTTATACCCTGTGCCCATTAAAAATGGGCAAAAAAGGGTATAATGCGTTTGGAAGGATGTATGTAACAGGCAGAAGGAGGCATGGCAGACCCCACAAAGTATATATATTCTTGATCAGGATCAATAGCCGAGTCGATCGAGCCATGTCCGTCTGTCTGTCCGTCTGTCTGTCCGTCTGTTTGAACGCGTCGATCTCAGAAACCATAAGAGCTAGAGACTTCAAATTTGAAATGCAGGCTTGTGAATACCATACGCAGGTCAAGTTTGTCCAATTTTGGATACCACGCCCCCTTCGCCCACTAATTGCACAAAACGATTTACAGGCGCAATTTTTGACATATGACTCCCTAACTACACAATCAGTTGGGAAGTATGCCTATTAAACGACCCTGAAAATTTCAAAGCGATTGACCCATAAATAGCGAAGATATTTCGAAATTACGTTTAATTCAATAATTGCATTTGCATGGCAAATCGAACGTGCGAGCGAGACAGCATGTATACGTTTGTATGCAAGGCGCGGACAAACACAGTTCGAAATTGTACCCATTTTTTTTTTTTTTTGGTTACCGAGTAAGAATCGAGCGATAAGAAAAAATATTATTGATATCATGTAATGAAAATGTTAATGTATAATTTATGTATAAACAAATGTACAATTTAATTAAAATATAATTGTGTTAATATATAAGTATGTATTTTTGCATGGAAAATATCCATATGACATCACATTTTTCTATAAATTCAAACAGAAGCTGATTGCTATGCATGAAATTGCATAAGAGAGCAAGCGATCATTTTGCAGCACTATTTTTGCACCGTTGGCGAGCACTAAAAGCTGCAAAATATTAAATTTAATTATTAATATATCCAATTCCTCACACATATATTAATTAAGTTTTCGCTTACTATCATTGTAAGAAAATACCTAAGATTTTCCGCTTGTTAAATCGCATAAAACTAGACTTTGCTTTTTATTTTAAATTGCGCGCGCAATGCAGCAGCCTCTGGCTGGCTCTAATTTGTTGCGAGAGAGAGAGTGAGAGAGGAAAATTTGTGCTGCCAGAATGAAGGCTGAGAAATTTTGTAGTTTGTGGCTACTCTTGACACACTCTACCTCGATCCGAGCGATTACGATTACGATTTGCGATTTATCAATTTAAATTTAATTTAAAATACGCTTAATACATTAACGAGTGATATATTAGTTCAGTGGTGCATTAATAACATAGTTTGCAGTGATAAACACAGTGATTTAAGAAAGCCGAGAGTGGATTATAGTTTCGTGTGTCGTTTTTCTGCAATGTATGTACATATGTATATGTAGTGTGCGCGCGTGAATTTGAGTGAGTGCTTGAGTGAAATAATCGGTGTCGGTGTCGGTATCGGTGTCGGTATCGGTTGTGTTTCTCTTGTGCTGTGACCATTGAACTAATAATAATCACCAGTTATTAATTGAAAATAGCGAGTGATTTATTAATTCAATGGTTTATTAATAACATAGTCTGCAGGGATTTAATAAAGCAGAGAGTTCCGCGTGTGCAATTTTTGTGCAATACATGTACACGTACATATGTGTGCGCGTGAATTTGCTTTAGTCCGTTACGCATTCTATGTATATTGTGTGTGAGCGCTTGAGTGCAACTCAAGGTATCGGTATCGGTATCGGTATCGGTTGTGTTTACCTTTTGCTGGGACTGAACTGAATTAATCGCAAGTTATACATTAAATTAATTACTAAATTTTATATTTAATAATACTAATATTTTTAATAATAATATAAACTAATAATTATTATTATATTTTGAAAATATAATACCAATAATTATTATTTTGTAATATTAATAACAAATATTATTTACATTTATTTATTTATTAATTTTTATTTATTTTTATATTTATTATATTTTATATTTTATATATTTTTATATTTTATATATTATTTTATATATATTTATATTTTATTATAATTAATAATTATATTTTATCAAAATGCCAAGACAGAAAAGATTGTCAGCTTCCGCTAGGTCTAGAAGACAACAAAATAGAAACAATTTGAATAGGTCAGATTCAGAATACGCTGAGCGTGAGAGACAAGATAATGCTTTATCTCAAAGAGATCGTAGGGAAAGTGAGGAATATAGTCACGTTCAAAGGGTTAGGGATAATAGAAGACATCAACTTAGAAGAAGTAATAGAATTTCTGCGATTTCTGATCAGGCAGCTAACACTTTGCAACACCAGTTGCACAGACAGGACCAAGAATTTCGGGAAAGGGAACGACAAAGCGACAATTTAGCACATGCTGCTCGTCAGGCTGATACTCCAGTTAGAGAATTGGAGCAAGCAGCTAATACCTTGCAACACCAGTTGCACAGACAGGACCAAGAATTTAGGGATAGGGAACGACAAAGCGACAATTTAGCACATGCTGCTCGTCGGGCTGATACTCCAGTTAGAGAATTGGAGCAAGCAGCTAATACCTTGCAACACCAGTTGCACAGACTAGATCTAGAATTTCGAGAAAGAGAGCGACAAAGAGACAGTTTAGAACATGCAATGCACAGACAAGACCTAGAATTTCGGGATAGGGAACGACAAAGCGACAATTTAGCACATGCTGCTCGTCGGGCTGATACTCCAGTTAGAGAATTGGAGCAAGCAGCTAATACCTTGCAACACCAGTTGCACAGACAGGACCAAGAATTTAGGGATAGGGAACGACAAAGCGACAATTTAGCACATGCTGCTCGTCGGGCTGATACTCCAGTTAGAGAATTGGAGCAAGCAGCTAATACCTTGCAACACCAGTTGCACAGACAGGACCAAGAATTTAGGGATAGAGAACGGGAAGAAGACAGAGATCGTAGGGCTTCACAGCGTCAAGATTTAAATAGAAGAATTTTAGAAAATGAAAGGGATAGAAGTCAAAGGGCTGTGGTTAGAGGCAATCGAATTCGTAGGATTATTGAGCAAGCAAATAATACAAATGCTAGGCGTAGTGCTAGAATACTAGCAAGACAGCGGGCAATTGACGCCAATTTGAGTGTATCACAAAGAGTAAGTCAGTATAGAAGCAATAGTCAAAATAGAGCAGAAGAGAATAGGAGAAATGCGACACGAAATAGGCAACACCGTGCGAATATCCCTCCAGAAGATAGAGAATCTCAGCGTAGAAACATTAGTTTAAATAAAATGATAGCCCAATTTAACAAAAGCGTGAAGAATGGGCCCACTCACGATTGTTTTTGCTGCAAGGGGTTATGGTTTAAAAAAAATATGACAAAACTCTCTCGTGCAACTATTGAAAGAAAGTTTGTGCCTCCAATTAGTTCAAATTTCTTAAATCTTGCATCTGAATCCCCAACGGATAACAAATATAGCTTTTGCAAGACTTGCAGTACAGACATTCAAAAAGGCAAAAAACCAAGAGCTTCAATAGCAAATGGCCTTGATTTCCCAAAGCTTCATGAAAGTTTGATAGGCTTAACGCCGTTAGAAGAAAGACTTATTTCTCCACGTCTTCCTTTTATGACAATTAAGTCTTTGGGATATGGTCGCCAAAATGCTATTAAAGGAGCTGTGGTAAATGTGCCAATTCAAGTGGCCAATGTTGTAACATTACTTCCAAGAGCGTTTGATCAAGCTGAGGTAATTCAGCTACACTTGAAACGAAAATTGGAATACAACCATGATTTTATGGCTGAAACCATCAGACCTTTCAAAATTTTTGAAGCAATCCGATTTCTAAAGAACACAGAGCTGTATATGAAACACAATGTCACTGTTAATGAACAGTGGTTGTCCACGTTTTCAAATAATGATACGGCTGTTCCTTTTGTAGCATCACCTGATGATAACAACTTAGTTTCAGAATTGTTAGAGCGATCTGCACGATCAAATTTAAATGAGCCAAATAATATAGAGGAGGAAAATATTAACCCAGGAGGTCAGGAAACGCTGCTAGAAAATGTCCCTACTGAAAATGTTCCCATGCAGAGAATAATTATGGCTCCAGGAGAAGGTCAGCGTCCATTAGATATGATTGAAGATAACGATTTTGAGGAGTTGGCGTTTCCAACTATATTTGCTGGTAATAAAAGAAAGTGTCAGGAAAGTTTTACAACCATAGTAAGGTCAGAACTCAGGAATAGTGATAGGAGAGGTTGTAGAGCAGACAAATTATTTCTTAACTTTAAAAAGTTAGAAATGATTAAAATTAGGAATAATACTTCCATTTGCTTACGTAAGCATAGCACCACTCAAAGCATTTCGGCTGCAAACGCCCTTAGTGAGGATCACATAGAAAATTTAATTAGGCATGACGATGGTTATAGGATGTTAAAGGGTATTCGCACTTCTCCTGCCCATTGGGAAGCTGAAAAGAAAAAAGTTATGGCTATGATCAGGCAGATTGGTCTGCCGACTTTTTTCATAACATTTTCGGCAGCTGAGACTAGATGGTCTGAGCTTTTAGTCTTGCTATCTTATAATGTAGATAAGCAAACTATAACAGAAGAAGCTGCATCAAATTTAAGTTTTAATACAAAAGCCCGTCTTATTAGAGCAGATCCTGTAACATGTGCTAGGTATTTTGATTATAGATATAGGGAGCTTTTGAAGACAATGAAGAAGGAAGGCGGCGTTTTTGGTAGTCATAGGGTGGCGAGTTGAATTTCAGCAGAGAGGCTCTCCACATGTGCATGGCATATTTTGGTTGAAAGATGCCCCAAAGCTCGACTTAAATGATGAATCCAGTATTCAACCTATTAAGTCATTTATTGATCAGTTTATCACAACTGATACTAATTGCCAAGATGTTCAACCATTTTTGGAGTATCAAACTCACAATCACGGACATTCTTGCAAGCGACAAGTTAGAGGAAACCTAATTTGTCGATTCGGTATTCCATACCCTCCTATGCCTCAAACTGAAATTTTGAAGAAGAAATTATGAAAAAATTTTAGCAGCGTTAGAATATCCATTTAATAATGAATGCTTAGAATTGTTTAAAGATTTTAATAACTTCCTGTCCCACGTAAATCCCAACTTAACCTATGAGAAGTATATTAATGCACTAAGATCGAGTCTAAGGAAACCCAAAATTTTCTTAAAGCGATCTTTTAGTGCTATTAAGGTAAACGGGTATAATAAGCATCTTCTCTTGATGCAGCGAGCAAATATAGATATTCAGTTTATTCTGGATCCCTATGCTTGCTGCTCCTATGTTGTTAATTATATTAACAAGTCCCAGCGAGGAATTTCAAATTTATTGCGAGAAGCAGTTAGTGAAATTAGTGGGGGTAATGTAACAATCAAGCAAAAGTTACAACATATAGGACACAAATTTATTTGTGGCACTGAGATCTCTGCTCAGAAAGCCGTTTACTGCTGTTTAGGGATGCCTCTGTCTGGTAGCAGTTATGGTGAAGTATTTATAAATACAGCAAAGACAGAAAAACGGGTTAGAATTCTGAAATCAAGGGAACAGCTTCAAAATCTTCCCGAAGATAGTGTAGACATTTTCGTAATTGGACTAGCAGAGCATTACATTCAACGTCCAGACGTTCTTGAGAGCTTATGCCTAGCCGATTTTGCTGCTTATTATGTTTTTAGCAAACGGCATCCACGAAACAGTTCAGAAAGAAATCCAGATGACACAGAAGGCGATAACGAACAGTCTACCGAATCAGTAATTTATGCCCTTCGCGATGAAAGCGGTTTTATTAGAAAAAGACTAGGTCCCAGCATCATTAGATATAGAAGATTTAATATTAATACTGAGAGAAGCGACTATTTTAGGGAATTAGTAAGAAGATAATGAGTTTAGAGTGTTAGGATTGCCTGAGATAGATCCTCAACTGAATGTCTTAAACGTCAATGGGGATGATAACAATATAGGTGATAATAATATTCGCTTGATTAAGCTCCCACCCTTAGTTTCTGAAGAAACCTTATCTAGTATTGTTGGGTCCCTCAATTTAAAACAGAAAACTTATTTAACACATGTCATGCACAATGCCAAAATAAAATCCGTGTACCACGAATTTGTTGGAGGTGGTGCTGGGGTTGGAAAGAGCCGACTTATTTCAGCAATTTTCCAATCCCTTTCTGATATGTACAATCGGAAGGCAGGTGCAGTTCATGGGCCTAATAATGATAATAATAAATATATTCTTTTATGTGCACCTACCGGAAAGGCCGCATTCGGAATCAGTGGGTCAACTCTACATTCCATGTTTTCTCTTCCAGTCAACCAGTCTCGCTCTCATTGATAACAATATAGGTGATAATAATATTCGCTTGATTAAGCTCCCACCCTTAGTTTCTGAAGAAACCTTATTTAGTATTGTTGGGTCCCTCAATTTAAAACAGAAAACTTATTTAACACATGTCATGCACAATGCCAAAATAAAATCCGTGTACCACGAATTTGTTGGAGGTGGTGCTGGGGTTGGAAAGAGCCGACTTATTTCAGCAATTTTCCAATCCCTTTCTGATATGTACAATCGGAAGGCAGGTGCAGTTCATGGGCCTATATATAAATATATTCTTTTATGTGCACCTACCGGAAAGGCCGCATTCGGAATCAGTGGGTCAACTCTACATTTCATGTTTTCTCTTCCAGTCAACCAGTCTCGCTCTCATTTGAGACCATTAAGTCATGATTTAGTTAATACATTGCATTCAAACTTAATTGACCTTAAGTTAATTATTATTGATGAAATTTCAATGGTTAGTTCATTGATGTTTTCACGCTTGGATTCCCGATTAAAACAAATTTTCAAAAATTCCGCTCCCTTTGGAAATATTTCTGTCATTGTTTTCGGTGATCTAAGACAATTACGACCAGTAGGGGGTCGTTGGATTTTTGAACCCAATACCACTGATCCTTATTTTGCTATTTTTGGCTCTTCTTTGTGGGACCTGTTTAAGTATTTCGAGCTCACAGAAATCATGCGTCAACGGGATGACCAACTTTTCGCGTCAGCTTTAAATAATATGGCATCGGGTCTCATGACTGCTGATGACATTCAACTTATCCGATCAAGGATCTGTCAGCCATCCGATGTGCCCGATGACGCAATCCATCTCTTTACTAGCAATAATGAGGTGGATCATTTCAACACTACAAAACTTTATTTAATTCCAACGGAACAGTTTTATTCTACCGCTGAAGATTTGATAAAAGCCGTCCATTTAAATGCGGCACAAAGAAATAATATATTAGTAGGTATTAGGAGCTTTAAAACGTCAGAAACTCTGGGACTTTGTATGTCTCTTCTCTTAAAAACCACTGCCAAATATATGATGACGGTCAATGTAGATACAGGGGATGGGTTAGTTAACGGAGCATCCGGCATATTGATGCAAATAGATTTTGATACATCCAACACTCCAACTATTTTATGGATTAAATTTTCAGAGGAAACCGTAGGAGAAATTGCTCGCTCAAAACGTGCACACCGATCTGAACCATTATGGACCCCTATTCAGAAATTAGTAAGAAGCTTTCATTATAAGAACAATGAGCAAGTTACCATTGACCGTAGACAGTTTCCAGTTGTACCTGCAGAAGGTATTACTATTCACAAAAGTCAGGGCGCTACTTATGGCAAGGTGGTAGTCCACACAAGTTCAAGAATGGAACGTGCTTCCATATATGTTGCTTGCAGTAGGGCAACTACAGCGTCGGGATTGTTTATAATAGGAAATTTCAATCCTCCTAAGCCTCCCCAAGACAATGATATGGTCAAAACTCAATTGGAAAATTTGCGGACTGCTAAACTTCTTCGAACACATTATGATCACTTGGTTAACAGTTCCGCCTTAGACATTTTCTTTCACAACACCCAAAGTCTTAATCTGCATATTGCAGATATTCGATCAGATAGACTTATGCTTCTTTCGTCTATTCTGTGTTTTGTGGAAGCCACTAATTTTAGAAATATAAATATAGAAATTCCTGGGTTCAGTATTGCTGTCCAGCTTGAGTCTGTACGACGCTCAACAGGTATTTTAGTTTATGCCAAGAATGAAATAGTAGATGGAATTTCTTTTAAAGTAAGCGGTAGAAATAATAAAACTGATTCGTGCTTTTTCGAGTATGTCATTTTTAGATACAAATCCATTGCTTTTCTCATAATATATAAAAATCCTACATATCCCCCATCAGTGTTTAAAACAGAAGTTGAGGATCTATTTCGGCAATATGAATTTTTAAGTGGGAAAACGATCATATTAGGTGATTTTAATTTATGCTTGAAAACGTTAGAGCGCTCCACAGTGGAAATATATAATAATCTGCAGAGTAGGGGATTTAGAAGCTTACTAGGATTGAATACGTCCACTACCAATTTGGACACACATATTGATTGGGCGTTTTCAAATATCTCTGCAGATATTATAAGCGCCAGGACTTTTGAGACAGTTTATAGTTACCACAGTGGTCTTTCTGTTAGTGTTGAAGGTAGTATAGATTAAAATACATACATGTACATATACTTTATATATATATATATATATATCTAATTTTATTCTTATGTCTTTCTAATATTATTATATCTGCTTTGAATTTTGCAGAACTTATTAATTACGTCTTCCATATAATTTATTTATACGTTACTTTATATATATATCTCATTTTATTCTTACGTCTTTTGTCTACTTTCTAAAAAAAAAAAAAAAAAAAAAAAAAAAAAAAATATATTCTTACGTCTTTCCTAAATATTTATCTGCTATTGAATTTTGCAGAGTGTATTAATTACGTATTCCTTAATTATAATTTATCAGTTTATTATCTTCTTTATTATATCTGCTGATGAAATTTGCAGAAATTTTAAATTTTTTATTTTGGGGAACTTAGGAGCTTTTAGGCAGCTCAAGTCGACTCGCAGGTCACTAAGTAATTATTTGAAAAGTGACCCCATTACAATTGTAATGGCCTCCACGTGGTGTTCCCTGGGAACCGATTTTCTTAAATCGGATGCAAACTCGAGCTGCGAAATTTTGAGATATACATTTGTATATGTATATAATCAATTCTATTGTAAACAAATTATTTTTTATAGAGACTGGGCACAGGGTATCCTACTGTCGAGCGTGCTCGACTGTAGCCGCCCACTTGTTTTCACGTAAGTATTAATAATTTTTTATATTATTCTAGAAGTGGACTCCCCAATACGGAGTGGAATGGAGTGGCCGCGGTCGTGGTCAAGGGTATGAAGAATGGCGGCCATTTGGGCCGCCACCATCTTCCTATGGCTGCCAATGCCCATGCTATAAACAATGCGGAAAACGCTGCCAGGGCTGAAAAGCGGTCCCACTCACATACTCATCAGCGGCCCAGGATGGTTGGAAGGAGCAGCGGTTCATCCAGGCTGGGCCCAGGTCGGCCAGCCACATGGAGGAGTGGGCCAACCGGTGCCCCAACATGTGGCCCTACCTGTGGCTCAACCGGGGACCCAACCTGTGGCCCAACCTGTGGCTCAACCGGTGGCCCAGCCGGGGGCTCAAATGGTGGCCGATGTGTTGGTCCGCCTGGATACATTTGGAAATATTGTTCCCGGACAAAAATAAAATAAAATACCAAAAAAAAACTAATTTCATTTTAATGTAAACATTTTGTTTTAATAAAAATATATAGAATTTAAACTTAATAAAAGTACTGTGCAAAATTCTCGATTTTCGCCGAAGCGAAAAGTTCTAGGAACTATGCCAGCGCGCGCAACCTCTATGTATCGATGATGTGAGTGCTTTATATATGTCGGTGCATCCGTTCCGTTATTGTTTTTCATAGTTGTTGGTTAGTTTATTTTGATATTTTACTGAACGCCAAAAGATATTTTCAGTAACAAGCTCTTCCGTGCAGTGTGTCGCTGTAGTGTGCAAAAGTGCCGCCATTGTACTTTTTATCGATCGGCCATCACAGGCAGAGCCACACTCGGCGATACTTATCGAAGTACCGCCACACTGTAAAGCAATATTGTCTCAAGGATACTCTAATCGCCTCAAAGGCAACTCTAATCGCCTCAAGGGCGCCAATTAAAATATAATAATTAAAATACATACCAAGTTTGGTGTCTCTAGCTCTTCTGCCTGTTACGCACATATTCGGTAAAACAAACCCAAAAGACCCCTATACTTTTTTTAAGTACGGGGTCTAAGAACAATAAAATAGCAAAGAAAAAAAAAATTAATAAAAGAGTAAAAAAAGAAACAAAGAAACGCACACAGTAAAGAGCTGTACAAGCACAACAATCACTGCGGACGGCAGTTCGCGCTAGTGATGAAAGCAGCGCGAAGGGTGCGAAAGGCGAATATCACTGCGGACGGCAGTTCGCGTTAGTGACGAAAGCAGCAATAAGTGTGCGAGAGGCGACTAACAAGTTGGCGACTAACAAGTACAGCTAAGTTGGACAATTTGCTACGACTGTCCGAACAGATCGAGTTATATACCGATTGAAAGATTTAGTCCTAACTTACAAAATGGCATACTGAAACTTATTCTAACTCACCTGGCTCATGAGATAATGGGGTATAAGTTGGAGGGGAAAAATTTATATGATCGGAGCTTATGGAGCCGTTGGGGCTGTTACGTAAAATCTTTTATTTTCAAAAAACTAGTCGGCAAGTGCTACAGTCGAGCATACTCGACTGTCGGAGACGCCGTACTTACTATCCAAAATCAGTCACTTCTAAAAACTAAATAATATTTAAGATTACCATAAACTCTTAAATATTAAATTTTTCGCCGCTCAAATTTACAAAGTAAATTTATAATAAACATGAATTTAACATAGAATTTTAACTTAACGTTTATATAAATACCAATATAAAATTATTTAAATGAAATGTTTAAACATGTATTCAAAATTAAATGTCAGTATAACATTCATAAAGAACAATTTCAATAAATTGTAAAAATTAAAGAAAATAGCTTAAAATCAGCTGGAAAAAAAGTTGTTCCCGCCGGGAATCGAACCCGCGACAAAATTGCAAAAATTTTCAAAAGACAAAAGCTCAACGTGTTGAGCCACTCTCGCACTTATGTCTTTATCCTCCTAAATGGCCATATTGCTTGTTTTAGTGCTCAATTAAAAAGTAAAAGAAATAATTTATATTTTAACATTTAATGTTAATATTACATTTTAAATAAGCACTGAGTTTGTTTTAATATAAAATGAAATTGAATTCGAACATAAATAAATTAAAAATCTGTCACCCACGGCAGGACTCGAACCCACGAGCACTGTCCGACTCCGCGACTCAGTACACTACGCCACCGAAGCTCACGGATGAATGGACGCCAATTTGTTATATAATATGTTAATATCAATTTTTTGTTTAATCAAGATATTCAAGTTTTAATTACTGCCAACGCGCCATCAACGAATTAAACAGCAAAATTTATTATTTGAATATCTTCGCTATTTACTGTGCGATCAGATTGAAATTTTCAGCAAAAATTTAAGACAATTATATCTTCATCTGTGCAAAATCTGGAGTTTCTGGCTTTCAAAATGCTCTTATAATTTGGATGTGAAATTTTCAATGTCGATTTGCAGGCAGTTAAGGGGGCGTGGCTGATTTTTGAAACAAACTTGATCTGCCTGCAGTATAGAGGAACCTACATACCAAGTTTGGTGTCTCTAGCTCTTATAGTCTCCGAGATCTAGGTGTTCATACAGACAGACAGACAGACAGACGGACAGACGGACATTGCTATATCGACTCGACTATTGATGCTATATATTTCAGCAATGCCTTTCAACGTGATTATATTATTAAAGCGCTTTCCGGTAGTCTCTTTCAGCACTCAGCAATTTTGTGTCCTGGATTCCCGCAAAAATGACACACTATTGACATTCTCCTCTTCTTGATGTCAGGTCCAGAATCATCATCGCGGTCGACATTACGGTGTTTATGGAATGTGAATGCACCAAGTTTAGATTAGTTGGGCGGCTGTTTATCAAGCTTAAAAACATTACCGACGGCGTCTCATTGTTTTTATAGAGGTGAAGAAATAATCCCTTGAATTCATTCCACTTAATGCCGGGATATGAAATTTGAAATTACTTCCTTCAATGCGCTGCTCCGTTAATATTATATCTGCGGTAGCACACCATTTCGAGTCATCGGCGTCTGCGTTATCAGAAAAAAGTTTTGGTAAAGTGACGCCACGGATTTGCTGCTGATCATGTGCTTGCATAGGATGATGCGCCACTGATCTTCTGAAAATACAGGCGGTGGAGCCAATCCCACTTCTGATGTCGGGACATCCGTTCCGTTATTGTTTTTCATAGTTGTTGGTTAGTTTATTTTGCTATTTTACTGAACGCCAAAAGATATTTTCAGTAACAAGCTCTTCCGTGCAGTGTGTCGCTGTCTGATGATGCCGCAAAAGTGCCGCCATTGTACTTTTTATCGATCGGCCATCACAGGCAGAGCCAGACTCGGCGAAACTTATCGAAGTACCGCCACACTGTAAAGCAATACTGTCTCAAGGCTACTCTAATCGCCTCAAAGGCAACTCTAATCGCCTCAAAGGTGCCAATTCAAATATAATAATCAAAATACATACCAAGTTTGGTGTCTCTAGCTCTTATAGTCTCTGAGATCTAGGTGTTCATACAGACAGACGGACAGACAGACAGACGGACATTGCTATATCGACTCGACTATTGATGCTGATCAAGAATACCTTATGGGGTCTGCCAAGCCTCCTTCTGCCTATTACGCACATATTCGGTAAAACAAACCCAAAAGACCTCTGTACTTTTTTTAAGTACGGGGTCTAAGAACAATAAAATAACAAAGAAACAAAAAAATGTATAAAAGAGTAAAAAAAGAAACAAAGAAACGCACACAGTAAAGTAGTGATGAAAGCAGCGCGAAGGGTGCGAAAGGCGAATATCACTGCGGACGGCAGTTCGCGTTAGTGACGAAAGCAGCACAAAGTGTGCGAAAGGCGACTAACAATATATACAGCTAAGTTGGAAAATTTGCTACGACTGTCTGAACAGATCGAGTTATATACCGATCGAAAGATTTAGTCCTAACTTACAAAATGGCATACTGAAACTTTTTCTAATACACCTGGCTCATGAGATAATGGTTTCTGTATATCAATGGAAAGATAAATAAATTAATATTTTAGTGGACTTCTCAAAATGAAATGAAAAAGCTTAGATGTAATTATGGGGATTTATTTCTCTTTGAAAATCTAGAAATGTTTGTTTTACGACTTTTTCAATTTCCCCTCTAGCTTAGCGGGAAAACGCTAAATCCCGCTTAACTTTAAACCTTAACAGTTTCCAAACCATAGAAGCTATAGATAATGGAAAGGTGTGCTTGACGGCTTTTAGGCGTAGCTTAAAACTTTTTTCTAAAGTACTCAGGTAACATTTTATGGGTAAAGTAAAGCTTTTTAGCTTACATTTTGGCGATTTCTGACAAAAACAGGAGTAAAGATTTTTAATAAATATTAGCATGTTGTAGTTCGTAAAATTTTGAGTTGTTTGGTATATGAAACATAAACTTTGACTGAGGGGTTTTTAAGATATTGCCTGTTAACTGAATGTATACATTTTTCTATCGGTCGAAAATCAGGTTTTAGTACGAAAAACTTTTTGGTTTTATGAGATATCTCAACCAAACTGCCACAATATGCATTTAACTTAGTTTTATATATTATGTGCAAAGTTGGTTCAAATCGGACCACTATAACATATGGCTGTCATAGAACCGATCGGCCGAAAATCGACTCTTAGCGAGCAGGGGGCGGAGCCCCCTACTCTTCTTTATAATTAAAAAAAAAATACGACCAAAAAATCAACATTGAAAAATTTACAATGTCAAAAGCAAAAGCAATTGCAAAAATTTCTGATATCCCACAAAAAAATCCTCTACACGAGGTAAAAGTCTAGTGACGAAAGCAATTTCCAGCACCAAAATTTCTGATATCCAATTTTGTGACAAACAGAATAAAGTTTAATATAAAAATTGTAAATAAAAATATAAATTCAAAAATATTATACTATTGGCCGGCATCACTGATAATAATATGCGTAATTAATCAAAATCGGTACAAGTTAATCAATAAATCTAATGGAACAGTTCTTAATTAAGGCCCTATTCTCTTTCGGCAAAAAATTTTTTTCGACTTTTTTTTTTGGCATTTTTTTTATAGCTTGGACATTTAAGAATACAACCCTAAAGGGTTTTTTGAAATTCGAAATACTTTAGAAGATATGGCCATTTTTGTGGGGTCATATCTTCGCTAAAATGAGCTATTTTCGTCAAACTTCAAACTTTAAACGCGTTTATCTCGAAACCACGTTTTTCGAGCTGGCGGCTACGATTCCGCCAGTTCTACTGAACCGATTTAGATGAAACAAAGTTTAATCGACGTAGAATTGTCACCATTGTGGCCCCAAGTAAAATAAAAATTTTGCGATTTTTTTTACTATTTTTTTTTTTACACTAAACTACAAAAAAATGGGTCCAAATTCGATTTGTCAATTTCAGGTGCCGCCATTTTGTCAAAAAAAATCGCAAAATTTTTAATTTACTTCGGGCCAGAATTACATCTATACTGATTATAACCCCGTTTTTTTTTTCATTTCCGACGCTCCGGAGACCCGGAATCGTGGCAGCCGTGACGACACCTTTTTTTACAACCCCCAACTTTGAAGTCTCATTACTTTTTAAACACCCCTCGTATCGCGGCGAAAAATTTTTTTTTATTTTCTTTCATTCATTACTAATTCAATAAAAAAAAACAAAATTTAAATATCTTTTTGCATTTTCAAATGAGATTTTTTTCAAAAAAGGTCCAAAAACAGCAAGCTGAAGGAGAATAGGGCCTTAAATAAAAAAATTATTAAAAATTAACTAACTAAAGATAGTCTATCGATATGCGCACCAAAATTGTATAAATTCATTATTCCGATACATATATCGAAGCAAATATCGATAAGCGACCGGAGTTTTCTTGTTTGCCATCTCGAACTCAACGATCATTTAAAAATGTATCACCAACCAGGACGCTACTCATAAGTATTTTGAAGTCTGTTTTCTTGTATTTTTTTCACGTAAATATTAATAATTTTTTATATTATTCTAGAAGTGGGCTCCCCAATACGGAGTGGAATGGAGTGGCCGCGGTCGTGGTCAAGGGTATGAAGAATGGCGGCCATTTGGGCCGCCACCATCTTCCTATGGCTGCCAATGCCCATGCTATAAACAATGCGGAAAACGCTGCCAGGGCTGGAAAGCGGTCCCACTCACATACTCATCAGCGGCCCAGGATGGTTGGAAGGAACAGCGGTTCATCCAGGCTGGGCCCAGGTCGGCCAGCCACATGGAGGAGTGGGCCAACCGGTGCCCCAACATGTGGCCCTACCTGTGGCTCAACCGGGGACCCAACCTGTGGCCCAACCTGTGGCTCAACCGGTGGCCCAACCGGGGGCTCAAATGGTGGTTGATGTGTTGGTCCGCCTGGATACATTTGGAAATATTGTTCCCGGACATAAGTAAAAAATAAAATAAAATTAAATACCAAAAAAAAAACTAATTTCATTTTAATGTAAACATTTAGTTTTAATAAAAATATATAGTATTTAAACTTAATAAAAGTACTGTGCAAAATTCTCGATTTTCGCCGAAGCGAAAAGTTCTAGGAACTATGCCAGCGCGCGCAACATCTATGTATCGATGATGTGAGTGCTTTATATATGTCGGTGCATCCGTTCCGTTATTGTTTTTCATAGTTGTTGGTTAGTTTATTTTGATATTTTACTGAACGACAAAAGATATTTTCAGTAACAAGCTCTTCCGGCAGAGCCAAAGGCGCCAATTCAAATATAATAATCAAAATACATACCAAGTTTGGTGTCTCTAGCTCTTATAGTCTCTGAGATCTAGGTGTTCATACAGACAGACGGACAGACAGACAGACGGACATTGCGATATCGACTCGAATATTGATGCTGATCAAGAATACCTTATGGGGTCTGCCAAGCCTCCTTCTGCCTATTACGCACATATTCGGTAAAACAAACCCAAAAGACCTCTGTACTTTTTTTAAGTACGGGGTCTAAGAACAATAAAATAACAAAGAAACAAAAAAATGTATAAAAGAGTAAAAAAAGAAACAAAGAAACGCACACAGTAAAGTAGTGATGAAAGCAGCGCGAAGGGTGCGAAAGGCGAATATCACTGCGGACGGCAGTTCGCGTTAGTGACGAAAGCAGCACAAAGTGTGCGAAAGGCGACTAACAATATATACAGCTAAGTTGGAAAATTTGCTACGACTGTCTGAACAGATCGAGTTATATACCGATCGAAAGATTTAGTCCTAACTTACAAATTGGCATACTGAAACTTTTTCTAATTCACCTGGCTCATGAGATAATGGTTTCTGTATATCAATGGAAAGATAAATAAATTAATATTTTAGTGGACTTCTCAAAATGAAATGAAAAAGCTTAGATGTAATTATGGGGATTTATTTCTCTTTGAAAATCTAGAAATGTTTGTTTTACGACTTTTTCAATTTCCCCTCTAGCTTAGCGGGACAACGCTAAATCCCGCTTAACTTTAAACCTTAACAGTTTCCAAACCATAGAAGCTATAGATAATGGAAAGGTGTGCTTGACGGCTTTTAGGCGTAGCTTAAAAC
Source organism: Drosophila falleni (assembly GCA_035045575.1). Lineage (NCBI taxonomy): Eukaryota > Metazoa > Arthropoda > Insecta > Diptera > Drosophilidae > Drosophila > Drosophila falleni. The sequence continues at coordinate 340,295 of JAWNOV010000186.1, forward strand.
TTTTTTCTAAAGTACTCAGGTAACATTTTATGGGTAAAGTAAAGCTTTTTAGCTTACATTTTGGCGATTTCTGACAAAAACAGGAGTAAAGATTTTTAATAAATATTAGCATGTTGTAGTTCGTAAAATTTTGAGTTGTTTGGTATATGAAACATAAACTTTGACTGAGGGGTTTTTAAGATATTGCCTGTTAACTGAATGTATACATTTTTCTATCGGTCGAAAATCAGGTTTTAGTACGAAAAACTTTTTGGTTTTATGAGATATCTCAACCAAACTGCCACAATATGCATTTAACTTAGTTTTATATATTATGTGCAAAGTTGGTTCAAATCGGACCACTATAACATATGGCTGTCATAGAACCGATCGGCCGAAAATCGACTCTTAGCGAGCAGGGGGCGGAGCCCCCTACTCTTCTTTATAATTAAAAAAAAAAATGCGACCAAAAAATCAACATTGAAAAATTTACAATGTCAAAAGCAAAAGCAATTGCAAAAATTTCTGATATCCCACAAAAAAATCCTCTACACGAGGTAAAAGTCTAGTGACGAAAGCAATTTCCAGCACCAAAATTTCTGATATCCAATTTTGTGACAAACAGAATAAAGTTTAATATAAAAATTGTAAATAAAAATATAAATTCAAAAATATTATACTATTGGCCGGCATCACTGATAATAATATGCGTAATTAATCAAAATCGGTACAAGTTAATCAATAAATCTAATGGAACAGTTCTTAATTAAGGCCCTATTCTCTTTCGGCAAAAAATTTTTTTCGACTTTTTTTTTTTGGCATTTTTTTTATAGCTTGGACATTTAAGAATACAACCCTAAAGGGTTTTTTGAAATTCGAAATACTTTAGAAGATATGGCCATTTTTGTGGGGTCATATCTTCGCTAAAATGAGCTATTTTCGTCAAACTTCAAACTTTAAACGCGTTTATCTCGAAACCACGTTTTTCGAGCTGGCGGCCACGATTCCGCCAGTTCTACTGAACCGATTTAGATGAAACAAAGTTTAATCGACGTAGAATTGTCACCATTGTGGCCCCAAGTAAAATAAAAATTTTGCGATTTTTTTTACTATTTTTTTTTTTACACTAAACTACAAAAAAATGGGTCCAAATTCGATTTGTCAATTTCAGGTGCCGCCATTTTGTCAAAAAAAATCGCAAAATTTTTAATTTACTTCGGGCCAGAATTACATCTATACTGATTATAACCCCGTTTTTTTTTCATTTCCGACGCTCCGGAGACCCGGAATCGTGGCCGCCGTGACGACACCTTTTTTTTCAACCCCCAACTTTGAAGTCTCATTACTTTTTAAACACCCCTCGTATCGGGGCGAAAATTTTTTTTTTATTTTCTTTCATTCATTACTAATTCAATAAAAAAAAAAACAAAATTTAAATATCTTTTTGCATTTTCAAATGAGAATTTTTTCAAAAAAGGTCCAAAAACAGCAAGCTGAAGGAGAATAGGGCCTTAAATAAAAAAATTATTAAAAATTAACTAACTAAAGATAGTCTATCGATATGCGCACCAAAATTGTATAAATTCATTATTCCGATACATATATCGAAGCAAATATCGATAAGCGACCGGAGTTTTCTTGTTTGCCATCTCGAACTCAACGATCATTTAAAAATGTATCACCAACCAGGACGCTACTCATAAGTATTTTGAAGTCTGTTTTCTTGTATTTTTTTCACGTAAATATTAATAATTTTTTATATTATTCTAGAAGTGGGCTCCCCAATACGGAGTGGAATGGAGTGGCCGCGGTCGTGGTCAAGGGTATGAAGAATGGCGGCCATTTGGGCCGCCACCATCTTCCTATGGCTGCCAATGCCCATGCTATAAACAATGCGGAAAACGCTGCCAGGGCTGGAAAGCGGTCCCACTCACATACTCATCAGCGGCCCAGGATGGTTGGAAGGAACAGCGGTTCATCCAGGCTGGGCCCAGGTCGGCCAGCCACATGGAGGAGTGGGCCAACCGGTGCCCCAACATGTGGCCCTACCTGTGGCTCAACCGGGGACCCAACCTGTGGCCCAACCTGTGGCTCAACCGGTGGCCCAACCGGGGGCTCAAATGGTGGTTGATGTGTTGGTCCGCCTGGATACATTTGGAAATATTGTTCCCGGACATAAGTAAAAAATAAAATAAAATTAAATACCAAAAAAAAAACTAATTTCATTTTAATGTAAACATTTAGTTTTAATAAAAATATATAGTATTTAAACTTAATAAAAGTACTGTGCAAAATTCTCGATTTTCGCCGAAGCGAAAAGTTCTAGGAACTATGCCAGCGCGCGCAACATCTATGTATCGATGATGTGAGTGCTTTATATATGTCGGTGCATCCGTTCCGTTATTGTTTTTCATAGTTGTTGGTTAGTTTATTTTGATATTTTACTGAACGACAAAAGATATTTTCAGTAACAAGCTCTTCCGGCAGAGCCAAAGGCGCCAATTCAAATATAATAATCAAAATACATACCAAGTTTGGTGTCTCTAGCTCTTATAGTCTCTGAGATCTAGGTGTTCATACAGACAGACGGACAGACAGACAGACGGACATTGCGATATCGACTCGACTATTGATGCTGATCAAGAATGTATATACCTTATGGGGTCTGCCAAGCCTCCTTCTGCCTATTACGCACATATTCGGTAAAACAAACCCAAAAGACCTCTGTACTTTTTTTAAGTACGGGGTCTAAGAACAATAAAATAGCAAAGAAACAAAAAAATGTAATAAAAGAGTAAAAAAAGAAACAAAGAAACGCACACAGTAAAGAGCTGTACAAGCACAAAATCACTAGGGCCTAGTGATGAAAGCAGCGCGAAGGGTGCGAAAGGCGAATATCACTGCGGACGGCAGTTCGCGTTAGTGGCGAAAGCAGCACAAAGTGTGCGAAAGGCGACTAACAATACATACAGCTAAGTTGGAAAATTTGCTACGACTGTCTGAACAGATCGAGTTATATACCGATCGAAAGATTTAGTCCTAACTTACAAATTGGCATACTGAATCTTTTTCTAACTCACCTGGCTCATGAGATAATGGGGTTTCTGTTGGAGGGAAAAATTTTTGGGAGTTTGGGTGGGGTTTGGAAAATTTTTTTTTTAAAATTTTAATAACTCAATGAAAAGATAAATAAATTAATATTTTAGTGGACTTCTCAAAATGAAATGAAAAAGCTTAGATGTAATTATGGGGATTTATTTCTCTTTGAAAATCTAGAAATGTTTGTTTTACGACTTTTTCAATTTCCCCTCTAGCTTAGCGGGAAAACGCTAAATCCCGCTTAACTTTAAACCTTAACAGTTTCCAAACCATAGAAGCTATAGATAATGGAAAGGTGTGCTTGAGGGCTTTTAGGCGTACTTAAAACTTTTTTCTAAAGTACTCAGGTAACATTTTATGGGTGAAGTAAAGCTTTTTAGCTTACATTTTGGCGATTTCTGACAAAAACAGCCCTAAAGATTTTTATTGAATATTAGTATGTTGTAGCTCGTAAAATTTTGTGTTGTTTGGTATATGAAACACAAACTTTGACTGAGGGGTTTTTTAGATATTGCCTGTTAACTGAATGTATACATTTTTCTATCGGTCGAAAATCAGGGTTTAGTACGAAAAACTTTTTGGTTTTATGAGATATCTCAACCAAACTGACACAATATGCATTTAACTTAGTTTTATATATTATGTGCAAAGTTGGTTCAAATCGGACCACTATAACATACAGCTGTCATAGGACCGATCGGGCGAAAATCGAGTCTTAGCGAGCAGGGGGCGGAGCCCCCTACTTTTCTTTATAATTAAAAAATTTTTAGACCCCGTACTTAAAAAAAGTACAGGGGTCTATTGGGTTTGTTTTACCGAATATGTGCGTAACAGGCAAAAGAAGGCGTGGCAGACCCCATAAAGTATATATATTCTTGATCAGCATCAATAGCCGAGTCGATATAGCAATGTCCGTCTGTCTGTCTGTCCGTCTGTCTGTCTGTCTGTATGAACACCTAGATCTCAGAGACTATAAGAGCTAGAGACACCAAACTTGGTATGTAGGTTCCTCTATACTGCAGGCAGATCAAGTTTGTTTCAAAATTCGGCCACGCCCCCTATATCGCCCACAAATTGGAAAAAAAAATTTCATATCCAAATTATAAGAGCAATTTAAAAGCTAGTGACACCAAATTTGGTATGTAGATTCCTGTATACTGCAGGCACGTTAAGTTTGTTTCTTTTGTATGAAAAACTTTTTTGTTGTATGAGATATCGTAACCAAACTTAAAGAATATGCATTTAAGTTAGTTTTGTACATCCTTACCAAAGTTGGTTCAAATCGGACCACTATAACATATAGCTGTCATAGGACCGATCGGGCAAAAATCGACTCTTAGTATGAAAAACTTTTTTGTTTAATGAGATGTCGTAACCAAACTAAAACAAAAAGCATTCAACTTAGTTATATATTCTGTCCGAAGTTGGTTCAAATCGGACCACTATATCATATAGCCGTCATAGGACCGATCGGGTGAAGATCAAGTCTTAGCATGAAAAACTTTTTTGTTTTCGGGTGAAAATTAAGTATGAATTTTTAGCAGTCTTAGCTTTTGACATAGTAAGTACGGGGTCTCCGACAGTCGAGAATGCTCGACTGTAGCTCCGTCCGACTAATTTTTTTTTAAATACGAACAAAAAATCAACAAAGATAAATGTACAATGTCAAAAGCAAAAGCAATTGCAAAAATTTCTGATATCCCACAAAAAAATCCTCTACACGAGGTAAAAGTCTAGTGACGAAAGCAATTTCCAGCCCCAAAATTTTTGATATCCAATTTTGTGACAAACAGAATAAATTTTAATATAAAAATTTTAAATAAAAATATAAATTCATAAATATTATACTATTGGCCGGCGTCACTGATAATAATATGCGTAATTAATCGAAATCGGTACAAGTTAATCAATAAATCTTATGGATCAGTTCTTAATTTAATAAAATAATTTTTTTTTTAATTTAACTTGTTAACTTAATGAAAAAAATTATTAATAATTAACTAACTAAAAATAGTCTATCGATGTGCGCACCAAAATTGTATAAATTCATTATTCCGATATATATATATCGATGCAAATATCGATAAGCGACCCGAGTTTTCTTGTTTGCCATCTTGAACTCAACGATCATTTCAAAATGTATCACCAACCAGGACGCTACTCATAAGTATTTTGAAGTATGATGCCGCAAAAGTGCCGCCATTGCACTTTTTATCGATCGGCCATCACAGGCAGAGCCACACTCGGCGATACTTATCGAAGTATCGCCTCAAAGGCAACTCTAATCGCCTCAAAGGCGCCAATTCAAATATAATAATCAAAATATTATTTACCCCGACACGGCCATTCTGACATTGACACGTCCTCGTGTACTCAACATTTGATAACAAATTTAGTTCAACGTTTCTTTAATAAAAATTTTTAACATTTATTGTTAATGTTAACAAATTAAAATTTCAATATTTAACTTATTCAACTTAACTTAATCATTTGTTAATCAATTTTTCATTTCTTGTAACTAAAATTTCAAACTCAATTGATTATTTCAATTGTCGTCTCACTTGGACGGTTAACTTTCAGTCTCCACTCGACCCTTTGACGAGCTAGATTCTTCACTGTCAATGTCCAACTCTTGAGGAACACTTCCATCTGGAAGATTTCTAATATCTTCAGGACAATATTTATATATTCGCTTGCTTGATAACGACTTTAACCTGTATCTGTCACCATCCAAAACCTCTATTACCAAGAATGGTCCCTTAATTTTTGGGTCTAGTTTGGTTTGGTGTCTCTTCTCGTTTTTAAGAAGAACATAATCACCAACACTGTGTCTTACAACGGCTGCCTTGGATTTGTCGAATCGATTTTTATCGTAAGAAGCTAAAGATTTCATGGTGCTACTGGCTCTAGCTCGCATAGAGTCTAAGTCCACTTTCAGCTCTGTGTCTAATGGAGGAACCAATCCGAGAGGACGAGCTTCTTTCCCTATCAACACCTCTAAGTTTAACGCTAATTGTACTTCACCAAGAGCTTTTTGCCAGGATCTGTGACTTAATTCAACTGCGGTTAATAGATTTTTAAGCGTACTCATTACACGTTCAACTTGTCCATTAGCACGAAGTTTAATATTTTTTGAACAACCTAATTCCGAGAACTCTGTGCTTGAAAAACATCTACCCTGGTCAGCTATAATGCGAGTTGGTACGCCAAATAATGAAATTGTAGACTTCACAATTCTCTCTCTAACTCTCTATCTTGAGAGTATGATATAGATGAACAAATTTTGTGAAGCCATCAACTTGAACAATAATATATTCCTTTAAATCACTTTTGCCACTTAATTTGCCAGTTATGTCCACTGTATGCCAGGGAATACTAACCTTTGAGATAGGGTGCAGCTCTGCTTGAATTATGCCAGAGTGTGACTTAGCTGCTCTACAGGTTATACAATTGTCAGCAAACTTACGAATATATTTATTCATTTTGTCAAACCAGTAGTATTGCCGTACTTTGTCAAGGGTCTTTTGCTATCCTAGGTGCATGATCGACTCATGTACCTGGTTCACCACTGACCATCTGAAATGTATGTTTTAATTATATCGTCTGGTAACTCGTCGGAACTCAGTTTACCAACAATGTTAACGATATCTGGATCTAGTTGTTGTTCGGCCAACAGCCAATTACTTGATAGTTCTGTTATGTTTATTCGCTTTTTCCCTTCTCTATATTGTATTGTGAAATTTAAGGTTTTTAAATAGGACCACCAACGGTGAACTCTAGAAGTTAGGTCTACTTTAGTGCGTGATGCCTTCAAAGAGTTGCAATCAGTATAAATAACGAATTCTCTTTCAAGCAGATAGTGACGAAAATGTTTGACGGAGGCCACTACCGCCAAAGTATCGAGCTCATAGGAGTGTTATCTAGATTCGGCGGCAGAAGTTGTTTTGCTGAACTATTCTACTACGTGAAGTTGGTTGTTGATACGATGTAACAGCATGGCACCAAATCCGTTCGAGCTAGCATCAGTGTGCAATTCTATAGGGTATTGCGGGTCAAATATGACTAGAACCGCTTATTTGTAAGGATGCTAACAATTTTTTTTCGAATACTTTCGAGCTCAGCACTATAATCAAAACTTTTTTTTTCTGATGTTAGAGCGTATAATGGCATCATTATTTGAGAGAAGCCAGGTACAAACTCGCGGAAATACAATGCAAGTCCAATGAACTGTCGCACACTAAAAACTGTCTGTGGCGGTGGCGAAGAGATCATTGCAGTAATTTTTCGTATTTTTGGTCGAATTTCCCTGCCTTTATCTCGTATCCCAGATACTGAACGGCTGTTTTCAGAAAACTACTTTTGTTGATATTAAAAATACACCCAGCTTCTGTGAGAATGTCTAGCACCGTTTTTAACCTTTCTAAGCCTAACTCAAATGTTGGTGACACAATCATAATGTCGTCCATGTAAACGACCACATACGAATAGACCAAATCATCTAAAGCTTGCATAACCGTCCGTTGGAACTCAGATGGCGCATTCTTCAGTCCGAATGGCATAGTTATGGCCATTATGAGTGGCCATCCGGAGTAACAAATGCAGTATGTTCTATGGAATCAGGGTGAATTGGGATCTGTTGAAAACCACTTGCCACGCCAAGACAGGTGAAGTAATTCGCACCCCGCAACCTAGCAATCTGATCATTTATTAATGGCAAAGGATACTTGTCGGCTATTGTATTGGAATTCAGCTCTCTGGAATCGACACAAAGGCGATCTGTACAATTTTTCTTTTTGTCGAGCAGCATGGGAGAACAACTCAACTTTTTTCTAACGATATCTCTTTCTTCAGGGCTAAGTCTATAGGGTCGGCGCTGTACAGTTTTGCTATGGTCAATCAGTCGGATTTTCATTTCGCCCGTACTAACACGTGTAGATGGTGTTCCCTTGATAAGTCAGATTCATTTAACTCGGTGTCAAGATTGGTAAGGTCGACTTGATCCACATTTACTGAACAAATATTTACTGATTTGACTTTTACAATTTCAAACTTGTTTACAGATATAATAACATTAAAAACCGGATTAACAATTTCGCGATCAATGACAATGTTACTTTTTAAATGTTTGTCTTGCACAACATGAAACAATATTTGCAGTGCGTTTTCGTTTATAGTAACCTGACTTAAAATTTGTAACGTGCTATATATTTCAGCAATGCCTTTCAACGTGATAATATTATTAAAGCGCTTTCCGGTAGTCTCTTTCAGCACTCAGCAATTTTGTGTCCTGGTTTCCCGCAAAAATGACACACTATTGACATTCTCCTCTTCTTGATGTGAGGTCCAGAATCATCATCGCGGTCGACATTACGGTGTTTATGGAATGTGAATGCACCAAGTTTAGATTAGTTGGGCGGCTGTTTATCAAGCTTAAAAACATTGCCGACGGCGTCTCGTTGTTTTTATAGAGGTGAAGAAATAATCCCTTGAATTCATTCCACTTAATGCCGGGATATGAAATTTGAAATTACTTCCTTCAATGCGCTGCTCCGTTAATATTATATCTGCGGTAGCACACCATTTCGAGTCATCGGCGTCTGCGTTATCAGAAAAAAGTTTTGGTAAAGTGACGCCACGGATTTGCTGCTGATCATGTGCTTGCATAGGATGATGCGCCACTGATCTTCTGAAAATACAGGCGGTGGAGCCAATCCCACTTCTGATGTCGGGGCATCCGTTCCGTTATTGTTTTTCATAGTTGTCGGTTAGTTTATTTTGCTATTTTACTGAACGCCAAAAGATATTTTCAGTAACAAGCTCTTCCGTGCAGTGTGTCGCTGTCTGATGATGCCGCAAAAGTGCCGCCATTGTACTTTTTATCGATCGGCCTTCACAGGCAGAGCCAGACTCGGCGAAACTTATCGAAGTACCGCCACACTGTAAAGCAATACTGTCTCAAGGCTACTCTAATCGCCTCAAAGGCAACTCTAATCGCCTCAAAGGTGCCAATTCAAATATAATAATCAAAATACATACCAAGTTTGGTGTCTCTAGCTCTTATAGTCTCTGAGATCTAGGTGTTCATACAGACAGACGGACAGACAGACAGACGGACATTGCTATATCGACTCGGCTATTGATGCTGATCAAGAATACCTTATGGGGTCTGCCAAGCCTCCTTCTGCCTATTACGCACATATTCGGTAAAACAAACCCAAAAGACCTCTGTACTTTTTTTAAGTACGGGGACTAAGAACAATAAAATAACAAAGAAAAAAATTAATAAAAGAGTAAAAAAAGAAACAAAGAAACGCACACAGTAAAGAGCTGTACAAGCACAACAATCACTGCGGACGGCAGTTCGCGCTAGTGATGAAAGCAGCGCGAAGGGTGCGAAAGGCGAAGATCACTGCGGACGCAGTTCGCGTTAGTGAGGAAAGCAGCACAAAGTGTGCGAAAGGCGACTAACAATATATACAGCTAAGTTGGAACAATTTGCTACGACTGTCCGAACAGATCGAGTTTTATACCGATCGAAAGGTTTAGTCCTAACTTACAAAATGGCGTACTGAAACTTTTTCTAACTGAAATGAAAATGAAAAAGCTTAGATGTAATGATGGGGATTTATTTCTCTTTGAAAATCTAGAAATGTTTGTTTTACGACTTTTTCAATTTCCCCTCTAGCTTAGCGGGAAAACGCTAAATCCCGCTAAACTTGTAACCTCAACAGTTTCCAAAACATAGAAACTATAGATATGTTCTGTATATCAATGGAAAGGTGTGCTTGAGGGCTTTTAGGCGGTAACATTTTATGGGTGAAATAAAGTTTTTAAGCTTACATTTTGGCGATTTCTGACAAAAACAACCCTAAAGATTTTTATTAAATATTTGTATGTTGTAGTTCGTAAAATTTTGCGTTGTTTGGTATATGAAACATAAGGGGTTTTTTAGATATTGCATGAGAATTTTCTTAGATATTGCATGTTAACTGAATGTATACATTTTTCTATCGGTCGAAAATCAGGTTTTAGTACGAAAAACTTTTTGGTTTTATGAGATATCTCAACCAAACTGACACAATATGCATTTAACTTAGTTTTAAATATTATGTGCAAAGTTGGTTCAAATCGGACCACTATAACATACAGCTATCACCGATCGGGCGATAATCCAGTCTTAGCGAGCAGGGGGCGGAGCTCCCTATTATTCTTTATAATTAAACAAATTTTTTTTTTTAAATACGACCAAAAAATCAACAATGATAAATTTACAATGTCAAAAGCAAAAGCAATTGCAAAAATTTCTGATATCACACAAAAAAAACCTCTATACGAGGTAAAAGTCTAGTGACGAAAGCAATTTCCAGCCCCAAAATTTCTGATATCCAATTTTGTGACAAACAGAATAAAGTTTAATATAAAAATTGTAAATAAAAATATAAATTCATAAATATTATACTATTGGCCGGCATCACTGATAATAATAAGCGTAATTAATCGAAATCGGTACAAGTTAATCAATAAATCTTATGGATCAGTTCTTAATTTAATAAAATAATTTTTTTTTTAATTTAACTTGTTAATTTAATGAAAAAAATTGTTAAAAATTAGCTAACTAAAAATAGTCTATCGATTTGCGCACCAAAATTCTATAAATTCATTATTCCGATACATATATCGATGCAAATATCGATAAGCGACCGGAGTTTTCTTGTTTGCCATCTCGAACTCAACGATCATTTAAAAATGTATCACCAACCAGGACGCTACTCATAAGTATTTTGAAGTATGATGCCGCAAAAGTGCCACCATTGCACTTTTTATCGATCGGCCATCACAGGCAGAGCCACACTCGGCGATACTTATCGAAGTATCGCCTCAAAGGCAACTCTAATCGCCTCAAAGGCGCCAATTCAAATATAATAATCAAAATATTATTTACCCCGACACGGCCATTCTGACATTGACACGTCCTCGTGTACTCAACATTTGATAACAAATTTAGTTCAACGTTTCTTTCATAAAAATTTTTAACATTTATTGTTAATGTTAACAAATTAAAATTTCAATATTTAACTTATTCAACTTAACTTAATCATTTGTTAATCAATTTTTCATTTCTTGTAACTAAAATTTCAAACTCAATTGATTATTTCAATTGTCGTCTCACTTGGACGGTTAACTTTCAGTCTCCACTCGACCCTTTGACGAGCTAGATTCTTCACTGTCAATGTCCAACTCTTGAAGAACACTTTCATCTGGAAGATTTCTAATATCTTCAGGACAATATTTAAATATTCGCTTGCTTGATAACGACTTTAACCTGTATCTGTCACCATCCAAAACCTCTATTACCAAGAATGGTCCCTTAATTTTTGGGTCTAGTTTGGTTTGGTGTCTCTTCTCGTTTTTAAGAAGAACATAATCACCAACACTGTGTCTTACAACGGCTGCCTTGGATTTGTCGAATCGATTTTTATCGTAAGAAGCTAAAGATTTCATGGTGCTACTGGCTCTAGCTCGCATAGAGTCTAAGTCCACTTCCAGCTCTGTGTCCAATGGAGGAACCAATCCGAGAGGACGAGCTTCTTTCCCTATCAACATCTCTAAGTTTAACGCTAATTGTACTTCACCAAGAGCTTCTTGCCAGGATCTGTGACTTAATTCAACTGCGGTTAATAGATTTTTAAGCGTACTCATTACACGTTCAACTTGTCCATTAGCACGAAGTTTAATATTTTTTGAACAACCTAATTCCGAGAACTCTGTGCTTGAAAAACATCTACCCTGGTCAGCTATAATGCGAGTTGGTACGCCAAATAATGAAATTGTAGACTTCACAATTCTCTCTCTAACTCTCTATCTTGAGAGTATGATATAGATGAACAAATTTTGTGAAGCCATCAACTTGAACAATAATATATTCCTTTAAATCACTTTTGCCACTTAATTTGCCAGTTATGTCCACTGTATGCCAGGGAATACTAACCTTTGAGATAGGGTGCAGCTCTGCTTGAATTATGCCAGAGTGTGACTTAGCTGCTCTACAGGTTATACAATTGTCAGCAAACTTACGAATATATTTATTCATTTTGTCAAACCAGTAGTATTGCCGTACTTTGTCAAGGGTCTTTTGCTATCCTAGGTGCATGATCGACTCATGTACCTGGTTCACCACTGACCATCTGAAATGTATGTTTTAATTATATCGTCTGGTAACTCGTCGGAACTCAGTTTACCAACAATGTTAACGATATCTGGATCTAGTTGTTGTTCGGCCAACAGCCAATTACTTGATAGTTCTGTTATGTTTATTCGCTTTTTCCCTTCTCTATATTGTATTGTGAAATTTAAGGTTTTTAAATAGGACCACCAACGGTGAACTCTAGAAGTTAGGTCTACTTTAGTGCGTGATGCCTTCAAAGAGTTGCAATCAGTATAAATAACGAATTCTCTTTCAAGCAGATAGTGACGAAAATGTTTGACGGAGGCCACTACCGCCAAAGTATCGAGCTCATAGGAGTGTTATCTAGATTCGGCAGCAGAAGTTGTTTTGCTGAACTATTCTACTACGTGAAGTTGGTTGTTGATACGATGTAACAGCATGGCACCAAATCCGTTCGAGCTAGCATCAGTGTGCAATTCTATAGGGTATTGCGGGTCAAATATGACTAGAACCGCTTATTTGTAAGGATGCTAACAATTTTTTTTCGAATACTTTCGAGCTCAGCACTATAATCAAAACTTTTTTTTTCTGATGTTAGAGCGTATAATGGCATCATTATTTGAGAGAAGCCAGGTACAAACTCGCGGAAATACAATGCAAGTCCAATGAACTGTCGCACACTAAAAACTGTCTGTGGCGGTGGCAAAGAGATCATTGCAGTAATTTTTTACATGTTTGGTCGAATTTCCCTGCCCTTATCTCGTATCCCAGATACTGAACGGCTGTTTTCAGAAAACTACTTTTGTTGATATTAAAAATACACCCAGCTTCTGTGAGAATGTCTAGCACCGTTTTTAACCTTTCTAAGCCTAACTCAAATGTTGGTGACACAATCATAATGTCGTCCATGTAAACGATCACATACGAATAGGCCAAATCATCTAAAGCTTGCATAAGCTCTCTGGAATCGACACAAAGGCGATCTGTACCATTTTTCTTTTTGACGAGCAGCATGGGAGAACAACTCAACTTTTTCTAACGATATCTCTTTCTTCAGGGCTAAGTCTATAGGGTCGGCGCTGTACAGTTTTGCTATGGTCAATAAGTCGGATTTTCATTTCGCCCGTACTAACACGTGTAGATGGTGTTCCCTTAATAAGTAAGATTCATTTAACTCGGTGTCAAGATTGGTAAGGTCGACTTGTTCCACATTTACTGAACAAATATTAACTGGTTTGACTTTTACAATTTCAAGCTTCTTTGCAGATATAATAACATTAAAAACCGGATTAACAATTTCGCGATCAATGACAATGTTACTTTTTAAATGTTTGTCTTGCACAACATGAAACAATATTTGCAGTGCGTTTTCGTTTATGGTAACCTGACTTAAAATTTGTAACGTGCTATATATTTCAGCAATGCCTTTCAACGTGATAATATTATTAAAGCGCTTTCCGATAGTCTCTTCCAGCACTCAGCAATTTTGTGTCCTGGTTTCCCGCAAAAATGACACACTATTGACATTCTCCTCTTCTTGATGTGAGGTCCAGAATCATCATCGCGGTCGACATTACGGTGTTTATGGAATGTGAATGCACCAAGTTTAGATTAGTTGGGCGGCTGTTTATCAAGCTTAAAAACATTGCCGACGGCGTCTCGTTGTTTTTATAGAGGTGAAGAAATAATCCCTTGAATTCATTCCACTTAATGGCGGGATATGAAATTTGAAATTACTTCCTTCAATGCGCTGCTCCGTTAATATTATATCTGCGGTAGTACACCATTTCGAGTCATCGGCGTCTGCGTTATCAGAAAAAAGTTTTGGTAAAGTGACGCCACGGATTTGCTGCTGATCATGTGCTTGCATAGGATGATGCGCCACTGATCTTCTGAAAATACAGGCGGTGGAGCCAATCCCACTTCTGATGTCGGGGCATCCGTTCCGTTATTGTTTTTAATAGTTGTTGGTTAGTTTATTTTGCTATTTTACTGAACGCCAAAAGATATTTTCAGTAACAAGCTCTTCCGTGCAGTGTGTCGCTGTCTGATGATGCCGCAAAAGTGCCGCCATTGTACTTTTTATCGATCGGCCATCACAGGCAGAGCCAGACTCGGCGAAACTTATCGAAGTACCGCCACACTGTAAAGCAATACTGTCTCAAGGCTACTCTAATCGCCTCAAAGGCAACTCTAATCGCCTCAAAGGTGCCAATTCAAATATAATAATCAAAATACATACCAAGTTTGGTGTCTCTAGCTCTTATAGTCTCTGAGATCTAGGTGTTCATACAGACAGACGGACATTGCTATATCGACTCGACTATTGATGCTGATCAAGAATACCTTATGGGGTCTGCCAAGCCTCCTTCTGCCTATTACGCACATATTCGGTAAAACAAACCCAAAAGACCTCTGTACTTGTTTTAAGTACGGGGTCTAAGAACAATAAAATAACAAAGAAACAAAAAAATGTATAAAAGAGTAAAAAAAGAAACAAAGAAACGCACACAGTAAAGTAGTGATGAAAGCAGCGCGAAGGGTGCGAAAGGCGAATATCACTGCGGACGGCAGTTCGCGTTAGTGACGAAAGCAGCACAAAGTGTGCGAAAGGCGACTAACAATATATACAGCTAAGTTGGAAAAATTTGCTACGACTGTCTGAACAGATCGAGTTATATACCGATCGAAAGATTTAGTCCTAACTTACAAAATGGCATACTGAAACTTTTTCTAACTCACCTGGCTCATGAGATAATGGTTTCTGTATATCAATGGAAAGGTGTGCTTGAGGGCTTTTAGGCGTAGCTTAAAACTTTTTTCTAAAGTACTCAGGTAACATTTTATGGGTGAAATAAAGTTTTTTAGCTTACATTTTGGCGATTTCTGACAAAAACAACCCTAAAGATTTTTATTAAATATTAGCATGTTGTAGTTCGTAAAATTTTGCGTTGTTGGTATATGAAACATAAACTTTGACTGAGGGGTTTTTTAGATATTGCATGTTAACTGAATGTATACATTTTTCTATCGGTCGAAAATCAGGTTTTAGTACGAAAAACTTTTTGGTTTTATGAGATATCTCAAAAAAACTGAAACAATATGCATTTAACTTAGTTTTATATATTTTGTGCAAAGTTGATTTAAATCGGACCACTATAACATACAGCTGTCATAGGACCGATCGGGCGATAATCGAGTCTTAGCGAGCAGGGGGCGGAGCCCCCTACTTTTCTTTATAATTAAAAAAAATTTTTTTTTTTAAATACGACCAAAAAATCAACAATGATAAATTTACAATGTCAAAAGCAAAAGCAATTGCAAAAATTTCTTATATCCCACAAAAAAAACCTCTATACGAGGTAAAAGTCTAGTGACGAAAGCAATTTCCAGCCCCAAAATTTCTGATATCCAATTTTGTAACAAACAGAATAAAGTTTAATATAAAAATTTTAAATAAAAATATAAATTCATAAATATTATACTATTGGCCGGCATCACTGATAATAATATGCGTAATTAATCGAAATCGGTACAAGTTAATCAATAAATCTTATGGATCAGTTCTTAATTTAATAAAATAATTTTTTTTTTTTAATTAAGCTTGTTAACTTAATGAAAAAAATTATTAAAAATTAGCTAACTAAAAATAGTCTATCGATTTGCGCACCAAAATTCTATAAATTCATTATTCCGATACATATATCGATGCAAATATCGAAAAGCGACCGGAGTTTTCTTGTTTGCCATCTCGAACTCAACGATCATTTAAAAATGTATCACCAACCACGACGCTACTCATAAGAATTTTGAAGTATGATGCCGCAAAAGTGCCACCATTGCACTTTTTATCGATCGGCCATCACAGGCCGAGCCACACTCGGCGATACTTATCGAAGTATCGCCTCAAAGGCAACTCTAATCGCCTCAAAGGCGCCAATTCAAATACAATAATCAAAATATTATTTACCCCGACACGGCCATTCTGACATTGACACGTCCTCGTGTACTCAACATTTGATAATAAATTTAGTTCAACGTTTCTTTCATAAAAATTTTTAACATTTATTGTTAATGTTAACATAATAAAATTTCAATATTTAACTTATTCAACTTAACTTAATCATTTGTTAATCAATTTTTCATTTCTTGTAACTAAAATTTCAAACTCAATTGATTATTTCAATTGTCGTCTCACTTGGACGGTTAACTTTCAGTCTCCACTCGACCCTTTGACGAGCTAGATTCTTCACTGTCAATGTCCAACTCTTGAGGAACACTTCCATCTGGAAGATTTCTAATATCTTCAGGACAATATTTATATATTCGCTTGCTTGATAACGACTTCAACCGGTATTTGTCACCATCCAAAACCTCTATTACCAAAAATGGTCCCTTAATTTTTGGGTCTAGTTTGGTTTGGTGTCTCTTCTCGTTTTTAAGAAGAACATAATCACCAACACTGTGTCTTACAACGGCTGCCTTGGATTTGTCGAATCGATTTTTATCGTAAGAAGCTAAAGATTTCATGGTGCTACTGGCTCTAGCTCGCATAGAGTCTAAGTCCACTTCCAGCTCTGTGTCCAATGGAGGAACCATACCGAGAGGACGAGCTTCTTTCCCTATCAACATCTCTAAGTTTAACGCTAATTGTACTTCACCAAGAGCTTCTTGCCAGGATCTGTGACTTAATTCAACTGCGGTTAATAGATTTTTAAGCGTACTCATTACGCGATCAACTTGTCCATTAGCACGAAGTTTAATATTTTTTGAACAACCTAATTCCGAGAACTCTGTGCTTGAAAAACATCTACCCTGGTCAGCTAAATTGCGAGTTGGTACGCCAAATACTGAAATTGTAGACTTCACAATTCTCTCTCTATCTCTCTATCTTGAGAGTATGATATAGATGAACAAATTTTATGAAGCCATCAACTTGAACAATAATATATTCCTTTAAATCACTTTTGCCACTTAATTTGCCAGTTATGTCCACGGTATGCCAGGGAATACTAACCTTTGAGATAGGGTGCAGCTCTGCTTGAATTATGCCAGAGTGTGACTTAGCTGCTCTACAGGTTATACAATTGTCAGCAAACTTACGAACATATTTATTCATTTTGTCAAACCAGTAGCATTGACGTACTTTGCCAAGGGTCTTTTGCTATCCTAGGTGCATGATCGACTCATGTACCTGGTTCGGGGCACGACTGGTAAACATCGTGTTTTACCCATTTTCGGTTTTTTGCGAAACAACACCTCTTTTCTTAAAACGTATGTTTTAATTATATCGTCTGGTAACTCGTCGGAACTCTGTTTACCAACAATGTTAACGATATCTGGATCTAGTTGCTGTTCGGCCAACAGCCAATTACTTGATATTTCTGTTATGTTTACTCGTTATGTTTATTCTCTATATTGTATTGTGAAATTTAAGGTTTGTAAATAGGACCACCAACGGTGAACTCTAGAAGTTAGGTCTACTTTAGTGCGTGATGCCTTCAAAGAGTTGCAATCAGTATAAATAACGATTTCTCTTTCAAGCAGATAGTGACGAAAATGTTTGACGGAGGCCACTACCGCCAAAGTATCGAGCTGATAGGAGTGGTATCTAGATTCGGCGGCGGAAGTTGTTTTGCTGAACTATTCTACAACGTGAAGTTGGTTGTTGATACGATGTAACAGCATGGCACCAAATCCGTTCGAGCTAGGATCAGTGTGCAATTCTATAGGGTATTGCGGGTCAAATATGACTAGAACCGCTTATTTGTAAGGAAGCTAAAAATTTTTTTTTGAATACTTTCGAGCTCAGCACTATAAGCAAAACTTTTTTTTTCTGATGTTAGAGCGTATAATGGCATCATTATTTGAGAGAAGCCAGGTACAAACTCGCGGAAATACAATGCAAGTCCAATGAACTGTCGCACACTAAAAACTGTCTGTGGCGGTGGCAAAGAGATCATTGCAGTAATTTTTTACATGTTTGGTCGAATTTCCCCTGCCCTTATCTCGTATCCCAGATACTGAACGGCTGTTTTCAGAAAACTACATTTGTTGATATGAAAAATAAGCCCAGCTTCTATGAGAATGTCTAGCACCGTTTTTAACCTTTCTAAGCCTAACTCAAATGTTGGTGACACAATCATAATGTCGTCCATGTAAACCATCACATACGAATAGGCCAAATCATCTAAAGCTTGCATAACCGCCCGTTGGAACTCAGGTGGCGCATTCTTCAGTCCGAATGGCATAGTTAAGAACTCATACTGGCCATCCGGAGAAAAAAATGCAGTATATTCTATGGAATCAGGGTGAATTGGGATCTGTTGAAAACCACTTGCCACGTCAATACAGGTGAAGTAATTCGCACCCCGCAACCTAGCAATCCGATCATTTATACTTGTCGGCTATTGTATTGGAATTCAGCTCTCTGGAATCGACACAAAGGCGATCTGTATCATTTTTCTTTTTGACGAGCAGCATGGGAGAACAAGTCAACTTTTTTCTAACGATATCTCTTTCTTCAGGGCTAAGTCTATAGGGCCGGCGCTGTAAAGTTTTGTTATGGTCAATCAGTCGGATTTTCATTTCGCCCGTACTAACACGTGTAGATGGTGTTCCCTTGATAAGTCAGATTCATTTAACTCGGTGTCAAGATTGGTAAGGTCAACTTGTTCCACATTTACTGAACAAATATTTACTGGTTTGACTTTTACAATTTCAAGCTTGTTTGCAGATATAATAACATTAAAAACCGGATTAACAATTTCGCGATCAATGACAATGTTACTTTTTAAATGTTTGTCTTGCACAACATTTATAGTAACCTGAAATGTGCTATATATTTCAGCAATGCCTTTCAACATAATAATATTATTAAAGCGCTTTCCGGTAGTCTCTTTCAGCACTCAGCAATTTTGTGTCCTGGTTTCCCGCAAAAATGACACACTATTGACATTCTCCTCTTCTTGATGTCAGGTCCAGAATCATCATCGCGGTCAACATTACGGTGTTTTTGGAATGTGAATGCACCAAGTTCAGATTGTAGCTCGCTTCTAGTTTGCATTTTGGAAGTAAAAACAATTTGTTGCAAGCGGTTGTAAACATTGGCCAAATGCGCGAGCACAACTGAAACAGCTATTTCCCCAATGCTTTTGTTTTGTCTATTAGCAGTTAGGGTTGTCACCAAACGACTAAAATAAACCGCGAGGCATTCACCGTTAGTTGGGCGGCTGTTTATCAAGCTTAAAAACATTGCCGACGGCGTCTCGTTGTTTTTATAGCGGTGAAGAAATAATTCCTTGAATTCATTCCACTTAATGCCGGGATATGAAATTTGGGTTAACCACTGTGAAGCACTGCCCTCCATAGCCTCGCTTATCGCCATGATCAGCTTACTTCCTTCAATGCGCTGCTCCGTTAATATTATATCTGCGGTAGCACACCATTTCGAGGCATCGGCGTCTGCGTTATCAGAAAAAAGTCTTGGTAAAGAGACGCCACGGATTTGCTGCTGTTCATGTGTTGATGCTTGCATAGGATGATGCGCCACTGATCTTCTGAAAATACAGGCGGTGGAGCCAATCCCACTTCTGATGTCGGAGCATCCGTTCCGATATTGTTTTTCATAGTTGTTGGTTAGTTTATTTTGCTATTTTACTGAACGCCAAAAGATATTTTCAGTAACAAGCTCTTCCGTGCAGTGTGTCGCTGTCTGATGATGCCGCAAAAGTGCCGCCATTGTACTTTTTATCGATCGGCCATCACAGGCAGAGCCAGCCTCGGCGAAACTTATCGAAGTACCGCCACACTGTAAAGCAATACTATCTCAAGGCTACTCTAATCGCCTCAAAGGCGCCAATTCAAATATAATAATCAAAATAGTATTTACTCCGACATATATATGTCGTAGATCCCAGTAACCGTTATCATCATTTTAAATGTAACCGTTAAAATGTTAGAAAGAGACATCCAGTGGAACTGAAATTCCCTGTTCCTGATTTTCCCTTACGTTTCAATGATGTTGTTGTTAGTTTTGTAATAATTCTCAGCGCCAACTGGCCGCCGCTCGGTTTACGCAGGCATTGCATTGTTCGCGAGTCCATTTGATTCTTGACCGCAAAGCAACCCACGTGTTGTGTTTTTTAAATTCAAAGTTTTGTGTTTTTAAACATAATAATCATTTTGTGTTTGATTATACCTACATATGTGCATAAGGGAAGCTTTTATTGTCATGTTGCTGCAAGCAATATGTGTTTAAATGTTGCCAACATAAGTAAACTATATTTGCAACAAGTTGCAACTGTAATATTGACTTTGTGCAACTTTGTCATTTAATACCGGTCACTAAATATTCGCGCAGCAACAATTACAATAGAATTACCGTATGCTCAGATGTGCTAAAAAAAAATAGTAATGCCTTCGCCAAAGTATCAAATTACAGTCGCGGTAAAAAAAATAGTTCGATTTTATTAATTCGAATTTATCAAAATATTTTTGTTAAAAATAATGTTAAAATTTATTATAAAAAATTTAAAATTTACATGAATTGTTAAAAAATATAACAACTAAAAAAATGTTAAAATTTTAGGAAAGTTAGAATTTTTTAAAAATTTAATAAAATTGCTAGAAATTTTCAAAAACAAATTTAATAATGTGAAAAAAATTAAAAAAATATTAAAATGTTTATAAAATTTTAAACATTTTCTTAATAATCTACATTTTTAAAATATTTTTATTTTTTTTTTTCATAATTAAAAAATTTAAAAATATTTTGTAAAGTTTTTTTGAATTATATAAATTTTTTTAAAATAGTTGCCTTTTTCTTGAAATTTATGAACATATTTTTAAAGTACCAAAGTAAGCTTGACAAATATAAAAATTTTAATATCACTTACTTTACTTTAAGCAGGCCATCCACAGTCGATTTTGTTTGACAAACGTGTTCGATTCGACGAAATATTCGTCGTTGGTGGTAGTGTTCGTGTCCAAATTTTGTGTTGCTTGTTTTGTTCGAGAAAAATAGAACTGATTCTATTTTTCGTGTGTTCGATTCAACAATTCGATAATGGATGGCAATGTTGGCACAAACATCATTAGTCAAAAGTTTTCGTAGTGTAAACACATGTAAACAAGTAGGCGGTTACAGTCGAGCACGCTCGACAGTAGGATACCCTGAACCCAGGTACTCTGTACTGAGAGTTGATTTTCGATCGATTGTTCCTATGGCAGCTATATGATATAGTTATCCGATTTTAACCAAATTTGGTCAAGATGTATAATACCAGCCTAGATGCATATTATATCAGTTTGGTTTTGATATCTCAACAAATAAAAAACTTTTCCATACTAAAACTTCATTTTCGGTGTACCGTTCCTATGGCAGCTATATGATATAGTTATCCGATTTTAACCAAATTTGGTCAAGATGTAAACTACTAGCCTAAATGCATATTCTATCAGTTTGGGTTTAATATCTCAACAAACACAAAACTTTTCTATACTAAAACTTCATTTTCGATGTACCGTTCCTATGGCAGCTATATGATATAGTTATCCGATTTTAACCAAATTTGGTCAAGATGTATACTACCAGCCTAGATGCTTATTCTATCAGTTAGGGTTTGATATCTCAACAAACACAAAACTTTTCCATACTAAAACTTCATTTTCGATGTACCGTTCCTATGGCAGCTATATGATATAGTGGACCGATCCAAAAATAAAAACAAACTTGATCTGCCTATGGTATTCAGGAACCTACATACCAAATTTGATGTCTCTAGCTCTTATGGTTTCTGAGATCGACGCGTTCAAACATCCGGACGGACGGACGGACGGACGGACGGACAGACAGACGGACATGGCTCAATCGACTCGGCTGTTGATCCTGATCAAGAATATATATACTTTTGGGGGTCGGCCACGCCCCCTTCTGCCTGTTACATACATCCTGCCAAACACATTATACCCTTTTTTGCCCATTTTTAATGGGCTCAGGGTATAAAAATGTCGAAGCAATTTTTGCTAGAATTTATTCATTGCACTATGGTCCAGAATCCGTTTTTTTTGGCATAAAGTCGAAAAATTGAGTTACATGGTTCAAACTTCGCATATTTTATTGTTATGGCATTAATAATGAGTAAACAAAAAATTGGGCCAGTGTGACCACGCCCACGCTTGCCGCCCCTGCAAACTGATTAATGGTAGATTTCGATTAAATATATATTATTTTCTGTTCGATTTAATTACTTACTTATTTTTTAAATGCAATTTTCTTCTTCATCCAATTCTATATTATAAATATCCTCATCATCATCAGAATCGCACTGCAGATCGTTTTCATTTTCAGCTGTAGACGGAAGATCCAAAAGACTTAATACCTCTTTTGAGAAGGGTTTTTTTTTATTTTTTCTTTCTCTTTCCTTTAGGGAAACACTCGACAATAATGGATCCGAGGAATCTATAGCTCTGTGAAATATATCACTCATAGTATTGAGCCGACTATTTTTCCTTGAATGCGACAATCTATCCTTCTTGTAAAGTTTGTTGCGTGCTTCAGAAGCATTTTCGCCTAAGCATCCTAGTGGAACCAAGCTCGAATTGTTAATCTGGTAACCGTGAACCAATATTTTATGAATTGTTGGTGACATCGGATACCATGGGTAGCTACGCATATATAATAAAAAAGTTGTTTGACAAAATGAGCGAAATTTTTCCGAATTTATATAATAATTGGAAGAAATGGCGATTAAAATGGCGTGAAATTTATTTAAAAGATCTTCGTTGAAGTTGGTAATAGATGCTAGTAGTTTAGTATTGGCAAAAGCTCTCCTAGCCGTATTACCATCATTGCTATTGCCGCTTCCATTCTGCTTTGGCATGCTTATCCGAAGACCCATTTCGTTCCAAAACTTTTTTTGAACATATTTTTTCCGTTTGCTCATTTCAATTTTATCTTCACCTTTTATATGCCATTTTTTTAATTCAATTTTATATGAAATGTTCAAGACAAATTCTAAAAACCGGATCCAGGCATGCAATGGACTTACTCCAAACTGCAAAGCTCCAGGCTTTGGGACAAAAAGTTCAGAATTAAAATCTGTTATTTCTAATATTTTTGTTGGAGTGATACCACAGATTGGACAACATTGAGTGGATTTAGTTGCAGTTAAAACGTTGAGCACTTTGCCATCAATAAGTGTCATATGCATTTCATACGTTACTGTTATATCACGATTTTCATTCAGTTTATAAACAGAAGGTTTCAGATTATTAATTTGAGAATCTAAAAGGTTCTTTTCCATCATTATGTGGGCCGTAGTTTCTTTTACTAGTTCAATTTTCAGAGGTCTGCAAAATCGTATAGATTGCGGTGTTCTATTTTTCCATATGTTGTGATCAAAAGAGTCTATAATTTGTATGGGTATAACAGAAGTAACAAATATGGAGTGATCTGAAAGCTGCTCGTCAGGTGTGTTGGTAGCGAACTTCTGCTTGTATATTGAATGACCCGTTGAACCATCAAATCCATAGCTGCATATTAGTTTAATTTCAGAACTGTTTGGAAACTGGCTTAAAACATCGGCTTGCATTTTAATAATTCTGTGTGCAGTATGATCCAAAAGGTTTTGTAAAGATACTTGAGCGACCGTTTCCGTTACTTTTATATCTACAGGACGGCATTGTAATTTAGATTCCATTACTAGACTATAGGTTGGATAAATGTTACTGTGACGACTTTTATTCATAAGTCTGGTGTTCATGTATTGCTGTTTTGTAAGAGAATTGTCCAGGAGGTAAGCCAAAAGCTTCATCGGGTGTAAGTGGAATGGGTTTTTGAATATCAAATTGCTTTCTCGATTCAGTTGAGAATTCGGGTGTAGTTATGGTTTTTTTTAGAACAAAAGCCGTGTCTTTCTTGCTTTGTTTCTTTGCAGAGACTGCTGCAGCATGTGCAA
Organism: Drosophila falleni; assembly: GCA_035045575.1. Lineage (NCBI taxonomy): Eukaryota > Metazoa > Arthropoda > Insecta > Diptera > Drosophilidae > Drosophila > Drosophila falleni. The sequence goes on from JAWNOV010000186.1 coordinate 364,499, forward strand.
GAAGATTTGTGTCACAATTATTTTCATTTGCGAGCTCAGATGCCAATTTCCTTTTTAATCTTGAACCCGCATTCGTGTAAGATAAGGTTGGACGTCCCATTTGCTGTGGTGTCTTGCAGGTTTCATCGATAGTAATTGATATTTTAGACGCCAACCATACAGTATGCTTAGACATGAACCGTTCAAGCATGTAGTTACTTTTTGGAAGATATTTAAGAATGTAACTATTAAAGTTACTGATTTTTTTTCTATTTCCTTTATTGATTTGGATTCCATAGCGTTTTTATTAAATTTGCTGTATATCCAATCCGATACACATTGAATTTTTCGATTGTTGCTGCGCCATATTTCGAACAATTCGCTGTGGCTGAACTCAAACGTGCCTATATATTACCAAAATAAGAGAAAAGGGGGACGAACGGGGATGAGTTTTTGGTTTGTGGCTAAAGAAGACACTCACAAGTACATTCTGGACCAATAAGTTGCTTTCAGCATGGAACAGCTTATTAGTTATATTCCACGAAACACGGAGGACGCATGTTAGTTTTCTAAAAAAATACACATAAATTGGACATTACACAACACTAAATGCCTAGAACTACACATAAAATAACAATATACATTAAAGAGTGCATACCTTGAACATTACTTTCCATAATTTAGTTGAATTTTCCGGACCAGTTTAACACGTGTCGCTCAACACAAAGCAACAGAATATTTTGGCGCAAATTTCTATTCGAAAATCAGCTGATCGCTAGCTCACTTTTAAAAGCTCTCAAAAAGCTTTGGTGGCGCTTTTAAAGCTTTTAATTACAATTTTTATAATGTATGATGAATTTACTTTAAGATTAAAATAAGAAAACAACGATATATTAACATCGAAAAATCGACTTTATGCCAAAAAAAACGGATTCTGGACCATAGTGCATTGTCTGCAAAATGAGCCAGCACTGTGGCAAACAAAAAGCGAGGCATACAAATCAAGAATATGCGAAACAAATCGTGGGACTTATTATTAAATAAATACAAAGAAGTCGATTAAGAGGCAACCGTTAATGCTGTTAAAAAAAAGGTGAATTCGCTGCGTGAATCATACAGACGCGAGCTTCAAAAATTAAAGAGGAGCGAAAGATCTGGCGCTGGAGTGGGCGATATTTATAAGCCAAACATCTGGTTCTTCCATGAGCTACATTTTCATGAGGACCAGGAGTCCTCAGTTGATGGAATCAACACCTTCGACGATGGCCCCTTGCTCCCTTTTCTTTTTTTTCTTTGAATAAATATGTATCGCCATCAAGGCAATTATTGTATCGTTATCAGATGACATGTTTACTATGTGAAAACTTTCTACAAGTGATGTTTGCAAGCAATGTTTGAAATAGTTAGTGGGCAAATGTAATTCTTGTTTGACGAACAGTTCGTCAATCAAATTCGACTGTGGATGGCCCGCTTTACTAATTTCAATGTTAATTAAAGAGAAATGGTTGTATTATACTGACGTAGACAATTTTATTATAATTATTATTTTTTATTTTTTCTTCTATTTTTTTCCTTTTTTCCTAATATTTTATTTAACATTTAATAAAATAACCTACTACAAATTAACAACAAAATAAAAATTTGAAAAACATTTTTAGCGTTTTTTTTGAAAATTAAAATCTTTGAAGCTAGCAGTAAAAATTAAAATGGTTGGTGAAAGGCAAATGTGAAAATTAGTCAAAAAAGAAAAGACGCTTTACGAGCCGAGTTAGATTCTGCAGGAATAATATATAGTAGAAATTATAGAAAGTAACAATTTTGAACAATTGTTGGCAGTGGAGGAAAAAATAGTTGTGATTGATTTACCGGAAGCGGCTAACAGAGAAAAAATAGAAAAAATTGCTGGTGATGATTTAAATACACAATTGAAAAATTGGTATTTAAAACATCAACCAACAAGAAGCAGCGCTGTAGAACTGGGATTTTAAAATCGCATAACTTAAAAGTGAAGCCCTTCTATAAGTTTAATTGCTCTGAAAAGCCTGAAATCACTCAAGTTGCGGGTGGTTCCTATTTATATGTCCGCCTTTCAAAGCAATTCAATAAAATTTCAGTTATTCCCAATCTTCCCAATGTCTTAAGTATTGATATTAATATTGACGGACTTCCGTTAATTAAAGCTTCTCGTGCGCAATTGTGGCCTATATTAATTAGATTGAATAATATCATTAATCGTCCTATTTTACCAATAGGCGTATTTCTTGTTTCAGATTCCAATAATGTAAAAATTTTGGATATATTAATATCAATGCAGAAGACAGTTCCGGAAGAGTTTGCTCGACAGCCGAGAACATTGCTAGAGCTTCCTTTGTGGAAAGCCACTGAATTCAGGCAATTCTTATTATACACTCGTATTGTAGCTCTTAAAGATACAACTTCTAATGACCAGTATTATTTGTTTTTGTTTTTGTTTTTACAGATTGCTCTGCTCGCAAAAACAAAGGGAATCTAACCTTGAAACTTCTCAACAAATGTTAAATCTATTTGTTGAGAATTTTCCTCGTGCTTTTGGGAAAAACAGTGTCTCCTACAATGTTCACGGCTTACTTCATGTAAGAGAAACTATTCAGCAAATCAGAGACCGTAAGGGGTCTTATATATTACCGCAAGTTTACAGGAAAATAGTTGAAAACAGAATACACATTGGGGAAAGAGAAGAGAAAATAGAGTTAATGGGTAGAAAACTTAAACTAAATGAAGTTTCCCTTAGCAATAGAAGGCGTGACATGTATTTTATTACAGTGGAGAACATTCCAATTAAGGTAGTTTCTTTTAAAAAAGAATCAGGAGAAATTTTTTTTTATAGGTAGAAGATTTGCAGAAATCAGAAGCTCTTATGATGAGCCTATAAATTCCTTAGATTTAGGCATATATTTAGTTAGTTTAAAAATGTCACCAGTTTTTGAAAGATTCCATGTTTCGCAGTTTCATAGGAAAGCGGTAGCTATTTGTATTAGCACCATTCATACATTTTTAATAGTTTTTTTTTATTTACTGCTAGCTTTGAATATTTTAATTTCTTAAATAATTTCGGGCATATCTAAAGAGACGGCTTTTTAGATATCTTTGAAGATTCACCTACCATGGTTCGCTAACCAAAAAAAAAAATGTTTCTCAAATTTAAAAATATTTATGTTCCTGAAAACGTATACTAACTAACTTATTAATAACTAATTACTAATACTTTTCCTTAGAATGACAGAATCAAATGGTCAGCCCTTGTCCAAGGTACGAAAGGTCAATTTTAATGCAAGCCGAGTACAATAATTTTATAAATTGAAACTAATGAGACGGAGTCCAGCCTAAGGCGTAAGTTTACTAAGGCATGTTTTTCAATATGTTTTTTTTTTTTAAATTTTTTAAAATATTTCTTTTTAAATTCAATTGTTTAGAAGAAAAAGACGATCTGCGCCAACCAGTCAGGGAGCTAAGGACGGAAATTCTTAATCTCAAAGCTGAGCTCAAAACGGCGATAACCGACATGTGCAACGAGATTAAAGCCGAGCTGTGTGTCCTTGCCGATCGTTCAGGCACTCAAACTGCCTACATTGGGCAGATGACGAAAGCTAATTCGATTGACTCCGAAGCGCTGGGGTCAACCTTCATAATATGTTCGGAATTCGAGCTAATGGAGGTTGACCTAAAAATAACTCCGGAGAGCAAGATGGTTTATGTAAGTACGGGCTATTGTGGTAATAAAAGATCTTCTTTTATTTGGTTTATAATTATTTATTAATTTGGGAGCAGCGAAGGTGCCGCTTCTAACGTTCAGTTGAATCTGTTCTTACATATTTCCTTAAGTTCTAAGTAAGCCTAAGTCTCATTGCTGCGCTGCCCACAGTTGGACGGCAGAGAGACGGTTATGTATATTATCTATTATATATATGTATATATGCTCTCTAAAGCTGGAGCGCGAGGGTATATGCATGTACTTGAGTTTGGTCAAGTGGTCGGCGCGTCTAACAGAATGCTGACACTGGCACATTTTGTGAGCGCGCTGATCGATTCATATTTCGACCACTTGGTTTAATGACCGGGGTACTCAGTATATATGCATACTACACTATTTTACGAATTACGAAATTGTTCATTAATAAAACATTTTTCCTTTATTCGCAGATAAACAGAATTAGGAACTTGTTTGGACATAGCACATTGTCCAAGTCCATAAAAAAAGTTATGACCGAACAGGTTATATTTCACCCCAATGTTGACGGGGTTTCCAAAAAGAAACCTCTCAAAAAATATTCGTCTTTTTTTCGGCTTTGTTGGGTAAATATCTAGGATCTTTTTTGCATTTATTTTTAATTTGTTTTAAATTAATTTTATTTTGTTTCAGACGCTATTCAATTAGTCGATCCATCAAAGCTGGTAGAAGAATTACTGCGTAGCGCAATGCTTTGCGTTAAAAATAATTTTAACAAACTAAAAAAACAATATTAAAAACAAAGAAAATGTAAATATAAAATAAAAAAAATATATAATTTAATGTGTACGTATTCTGGAAGTGAAACGCTAGGGAATGTCTGTGGAATTAATATTACATATATTCGTGGAGTCCTTATGGGAAGTTTGAAAGGAAACGTTAGGGAATCTTTCATAAAATATCATGGATGAATCCTTAAAGAGTATGACTAAAATCGTGGAGGAAAAAGTATGGAATTTGCATTAAAATACATTGGGGAATCCGTGAGGATTTTTATTCGAAAATCGCGGAGGAAAAAGTATGGAATATGCATTAAAATACATTAGGAATACCTAGGGAGGATTCCTCATTTATCTTTCCTAGGAACTCACAATGTTAAGTTCCTCAATCATTTTCATACAAATTACTTAATGTTTCCTCAATGACCAGGGAATGTTCCTCAACTTTTCCTCAATATTTCTTTGAGGTCCAGTTATACTGGGCAGTTATGTAACAGAGATGTGATATTCTGATACAAGAGTTACCACTGAATGCAAGGTATGAAGCAATGGTTGCCTCTGCCGAGCATGGCCCAACAGTGTTGTTTAGTATTTAGTGTTGAAAGTGCACTGACAAGTCAAAATGACAGTGACAAGTATGGAAGAAGTTGACGTATGAGATGACAACTGAAAGGTCTGTCCTTCTTCCAGTTCGAGTCAAAGAGTGCAGACGTGTTCTGAAAAAACGTGTAACTGAAAATGTTTTAATCTGATATTGGGACTTGCTGTTCAAAAAGTGGAAAGTCATGAATGTTAACGACGCGCCGACATCAGAAGAGGGATCTGCTCTCCCTTATGATCCTGGCAATGAACCTACCTAACATCGTTTAAAGCTCAAAACCGCAATATCCTGGTGCTCGAAGGTAGCGGCCATGTTATGTCGTTGAGCAAGGCACTGGAAGGCAGCGCATCACAGTAGCTCTCCCAAATATGCTTTGCCGGCATTACTTGGGCACAGTTCAAGAAGCTGTTTATTCAACGCTTTGTCGGCATTGAAACGTCTGCTGCCATTCTACTGAATGTGCTAAACGGTCATCCAAAACCTGGAGAAGGCTTCGCTACGTATGGCAGCCGAAAACTATGGATCTGGAGGAAGTCGCCGTGTCTGTAGCGGTGGCTCACTTGGCGCAAATAGAAGACAAGCTGCTGAGCTGGGTATTTACGACCAAGGTAAAGACTCGGAACGAGCTACAACAACATCAAGGGATCGGTCATTTCGGACATTTCGCATCCGCATGACCTAAATGTCGAACAAGTGGAAACAACAACCTATGAAAAGCGTGTAGATATTTGCACAGTGGCTCCACCAACGGGAACAATTGATCTGTCCGGTGAGTGTGTTTCATTTTGTTTTAACTCTGGAGCTGAATGTTGTCTGGTCAAGGAAAGTGTCGCTGATAAATTTAAAGGAAAAAGACCCCACAATATTGTTAAGTTAAACGGCTTAAGTAATGATTCGATTTGTAGTACATCGCAAGTTCTATAAATGTTGAACAGTATTGTTTAGAGATTATATTGCATGTTATTATGGATAAGTATCTGAAACATGACGTTCTGATTGGCCGTGAAATTCTTAGCCAGGTCTTTGGTGTAACAATGGACACCGATAAATTCAAAATTTTTAAGACAAATAGAGTAGAAATATTAAGTATAACTGATTACGAAATTGGTATAAAATCTGATATCAATCTGAAAGAGTTTGTTAAGACGGCTTTGAAGAATATTTTAAAACGTTACTCTGATTGGTTCAAACGCGGAATTCCAAAGACTTGAGTCACCACAGGTCAGTTGGAAATAAGACTTATAGATCCGCAAATGACAGTGCAACGTCGCCCTTATAGACTTAGTGAAGATGAGAAATATAATGTGCGTTGTAAAATAGATGAATTACTAGAATCAAATATTATTCGCACCAGTTGCTCATTTTTATTAAACATTTAGTTTTATTGAAAATATATAGTATTTAAAAGTATTGTGCAAAATTCGCGATTTTCGCCGAAGCGACAAATTCTAGGAATTATGGCAGCGCGCGCAACATCGATGATGCGAATGTTTTATATATATAATTATAGTATGCAAGTTATTACCCAGCTCGCAAGACAATTCTTATTAAAATTATAAACAACATTTCGGAATAGGTTTCTATTCCAATTGCTTAGTTCTGTGTAGACCTTTCTCAATTACCACCCTTAATAAACGCCCAGCTACAGCTTTTATAACATAAACTTAGAATATAAGCAGTAAACCACTTAACGTAAAGACCAGATTCCTGGCTTTAACATAAACATAACAGAGCAACCACTTAATGCAAAGATCACGTTTCTTAAGCGCAGTTTCTAACATAAACATAAACATAGCAGCGCAACTACTTAACGTAAGAGAGCCAGATTCTTGCGCGCAGTTCTTAAAGTAAACATAATAGCTGAGGGATTCGGACAGATGCTAGTTCAGCGAGAAGTAACGCGCCGCATAATTCTAGCCCATGGAATTGAGTTATGGCCCTTGGACAGAATTGGACTCAACGTAGAATGCGAATTTTTTTCGAGACGAGGAGAATTCTCGAGAAATTCGAGCCAGCGGCGTACGAGGTGATCTAAAAAGTGATCATCCCAAGAAAGCTCGTGAAGCCAGATTTCCTGCATGAAGATTTTGGCTTGGACGATTACGGGAGCCAACCAACCTGCTGGATCAACCAATCGGGCAATCTGTGACAGGACCTCGCGTCCGATTACGATTTATTAATTTGAATTTAATTTAAAATACGCCTAATACATTAACGAGTGATATTTTAGTTCAGTGGTGCATTAATAACATAGTTTACAGTGATTTAAGAAAGCTGAGAGTGGTTCATTGTTTCGCTTGAGTGAAATTATCGGTGTCGATGTCGGTACCGGTATCATTGTGTTTCTCTTGTGCTGTGACCATTGAACTAATAATAATCGCCAGTTATTAATTGAAAATAGCAATTGATATATTAATTCAATGGTCTATTAATAACATAGTGATTTAATAAAACAGAGAGTTGATCATAATTCCGCGTGTGCAATTTTCGTGCTATGTATGTTACACGTACATACATATGTACGAATGTGTATGTAAAGTGCGCGAGTGAATTTGCTCCGTTACGCATTCTATGTATTCTATGTATACTATTCCGCAATCCGATTTAACCCTCCAGTTATTAAAGTGACGTTTCTTTAAGTTTGTTTTTAATACCGACATCACGAAGATGTATAGGCAGATCAATGTCGATCAATGTCCTTGTATTTGAGTTGTGAATATATTCTTTATTGAAAGGTTCCACTCTTGGGTATGATCTCAATAGAACTGCCTGCAAAGCTCTGCTTTGCCATATCTCATAGCTTATGCTGTCTGCGTCGCTGCTGCCAGAATTCCGAGAATTGCTTCTGTTCCAATTCTCGGACGACGAACCGTTGGACTGTTGCAATAACATCCTGTACTAATGCTGACGCCTCGCTTTTGCGTCGTCGGCTGTCAAGTGCTTACTGGACAACGCGTGGTGGCTTAGCGGGGGGTATGTCGAGGGGTGCCGGGACGGTAAATCCTCCCATCCTGGAATGAAGTGAAGGCCACAATGATGGAACGGCCGGAACGAAATTTGGAGTCAGATGCATTTGTAAGTCCAGGATTGTGCTCCTTCTTTTGAAGACAATAGCCAAAATTACTGTAACGGTCAAGATTCCAAGCCAAATGTAAGTTGATGTAAAATAGTTGTTTGTTAACTTCCTGATTTCTATGAGGTGGGCGTTATCTTTGGTTACATTCCAATGTAAAGCCTTTAGTGTTAATTTAGGTGTAGCCTTCTTTGTAATATTTATTGACTCTGCCGGTATAATGATTTTGAAGTTTTCTACGTATTCAGCAATTGAATTGTCGTAGATACGGTTGTTGATCTTGGTTGTGCAATTTTCGTAGTTGATAATTGCTGTGCTATTTATTGTTCTATTGTAGTCGCATGATGGAGAAATCTCTGCATTAGCTGCGCTGATTATTACGATTACGCCTGGTTCCTCTTCGATGATTGTTTCGTCTTCGGTGGTCGTAATGGTTTCGCAGGATAGATTAGTTTTCTTTAAAATGGTTTGTATACATAATTCATTATAACTATTTATATCTAATTTTTCTTTTTCGCAAATAAACATGTCTTCTATTTTAGTACATTTTACATTTGTGATACTAAAATATATTTTGGAACTTTGAGCATTTGTGTTTTATTTATTGGTAGTCTGATTATTCGAGTAAATTTGAAATTTTCTTTATCAAAAATTGGAATTTTAATGTCAAATATTATCTTGTTTTCTTTATTAGTAGCTGCTTCTAGATTTAGCAGTCTGTATATGTGCTCTTCTGACTTGATATTAATTCTTTGATTTGTAAGTATTTCTTGGATTATGTCTAGTTCTTTATAGGGTAAAATAAATTTTGGTATAATTTGTAGTTTAGTGAGCAACATGCTCTCTGCAATATTATTTATATGATTCGATAGAATGTCTTTATTGTAATTTAT